>JAZGQO010000017.1:1200000-1605639 GCA_036850965.1 Patella caerulea | reverse complement strand
TTGCATCATGATTGCTGTTTTAAAGTATTTTCAGGTTTGATTTACATTGAATTTATCTCATCTTATTACAGAATGCATTTATGTTCAACAATAAAAAAGTTGTGTGGAATTCAAAATTCATGTCCTTTGAAATTTCTCTCTGAAATTCCGCAGTTTTCTGATGTATTATAGTGTTTGCAGAATGCAGCACTGCTTATCTGAAAATGCATGGATTTTCATAATCTTTGGCCAGGGAATTGCATATATGTTTGTTTATTAGATTACAAAAGATTTGTTCAAATAGCAGCAACATGTGAGGTATATAGGACTAAGACTAGTAATTATTTCCCCTCATTTCATGATGGACGAATGTAGTGCGATTTATAAATAGACAATTTTTCCCTTATTTTTTTTCTCTCCTCTTCCTGCATTTTTGGGTTGACTTTTTGGTCTAGAATTGGAGAAAAGGCATCAAATTTTCAATTTCATAGCAGTTTTGGGTAATACTGAGGATATTACAGCGGAGGGATAGGGGGTGTAAAATGTCTTTCTGTGGGGCAATCATTGTGTCAGAAGTGAGATTTTCACCCCAATCAACTTAAAATCCCCGTAGCAAAAAATCTAAACGGTCAACCCCCTACAAACTTATGATGAGGAGATTGCCAAATGTGGTCCCCATTGTGCCTAAAAAGATTGGAAGCAACGGAATGTTGAGAAAAAAAACTACAGCCTGTGATGTTACAGGCATTTAACATTGAAGTCAATGGGCAAATAATTACTAGTCTGAGTCCTGATACCACAATAAGCAATGAAGTCGGATATTTTCTCAGCCACTTATTTCCTGAAGTTTTGAACGGAAAGTGTCAGAAATGGTAAGAATACTGTTTTTTTATTGCTCAGCAGTAAGTTTTGTGTCTATTACATATCAAAATAGCCATTATTGGGGGGTGTCTGTTGGCCGAGGGTGAATTTGAGGTGTAGATGTTAAAATTTCGTTCGCTATGGTGTCAAAACGTGGTTTTAAGTCTCAACATTAAGGCCTATTCAACTGCAGATTTGGCCTAAAGGTCCCGAGATGTAAACAGAGCTGACCCTAACCCTAACCCAAGACCCAGCCCTTACCCTAACCCTAACCTACAATCTCGTCAACAAGCATGTGCCCTCGGCCCAAGCCAAAACCCAGTTCTGACCCTAGCCCTAACCCACAATTTTGGTTAAAAATCATGCGCCCACAACCCAATTTACAGGTGACCTTGAACCATGTCTGCAGTTGGCCTTAATATTTAGACCTAAAATGTTTTGCCTACACACAATGACACGTTAACAACTAGACTCCAAAATTCACACCTGTGTGACTTTTGACCAAATCTGCAGTTGACCTTGATATTTAGACCAAACTTCAAAAGATGGTATCTACCTTTGAGATAGCCTTAGACTTATGTGACACTCAGAGTTTACTTTTTTTACTGACTACTGACTGTGAACTGGTTACTAGTTGTAGGTCCAGTGACAGGATGTTTGCTAGAAACAAAGAAGTTTATTTCTATTTCCAATTGAGACCATTTTTTTTCCTTTCTTATTATCCCACAGTTTTTTATTGCATATTTATCCCCTGCTTTCTATCATTTCAGGTGCCAAGGCTAATGTTTCATTCATAGAGTGGATTGATTGACCTCAACACAAGCTTTAAAAAGAAAAAAAAGAAGCAAAACAGGTGAGATAAATGTGCATTTCATACACTTTACGAAGTACATCCAACCTGACCCCCACTTCTGCTGACTAAAGGACTGGAAATTTGGTACTGCATGGGGTTTTTCTTCTCCCCTTGGCATGTAACTGAATGACAGAATTGCACATTTTGACCATTTTCTGGATGTCAATGATCCATTTACCTGGATAGTATTCACCCCAGAATGCTCATTATTGTCCAAATTTAACATTTCAGGTCTACATCTCAAAACCCGATGACTTCCTGGACTGGGTTTAGTAGAATGATGATGCATATCAATTTCATCCCTGATCTCTATGACACCGGTGGTGAAAGTGGAAGGCAAATCGTAATCAGTTTGGGTTCCAGCCGAGGACCCCTGTAAACTTTGCTTTTTGATGATGATTTCATTTCCGAGCTTGAACAGGACACCCTTGTGTTTATCATGACCTTTCATATTGGAAGATAACATTAATGCCAATAAGTGGCCTGTGTGTTGACGGTTGTTCATATCTCTTTGCCAGGAAAGTTGTAGGCACCATCACCATTGCAAATCATTTGACAGACCAGAGTGAACAGGTTGACCTATGATTGGTCAGCAGTGTATCTGATTCAATACTGGGGGGTGGGGATGAAAAAAACTGTTGTAGTGTTACATAATCAGATTTTTTCCACTAACTTATCCTGTGGAAATACAGCGATATAGGTGATATTTTGATATTCATAGGCACTTCATGTTTCAACATCTTAGATTTGGCCACAATTTGGCACTTGAAGCTGTGTTAACAGAGAAAACTGTGTGATTTTCGATGAAAGTGTCAAAAAGTCTAATATTGCATCATGTTTACTGTTTTAAAGTATTTTCATGTTTCATTTATATTGAATTTATCTCATCTTTTTACACAATGCATTTATGTTCAATAATAAAAATGTTCTGTGGAATTCAAAATTCATGTGCTTTCAAATTATACGATTTCATACTGGGGGGTGGGGTTGAAAAAGCTGTTGTAGTGTTACACAATCAGATTATTTCAACTTACTTATCCTATGGAAATACAGCTATATAGGAGACAGTTTAAAATTGATAGGCACTGCAGGTTTCAACATCTTAGATTTAACCATAATTTGGCACTTGAAACTACGTTAACTGCAAAAAACTATCTGTTTTTTGATGAAAGTGTTAAAAAGTCTAATATTGCATCATGATTGCTGTTTTAAAGTATTTTCAGGTTTGATTTACATTGAATTTATCTCATCTTATTACAGAATGCATTTATGTTCAACAATAAAAAAGTTGTGTGGAATTCAAAATTCATGTCCTTTGAAATTTCTCTCTGAAATTCCGCAGTTTTCTGATGTATTATAGTGTTTGCAGAATGCAGCACTGCTTATCTGAAAATGCATGGATTTTCATAATCTTTGGCCAGGGAATTGCATATATGTTTGTTTATTAGATTACAAAAGATTTGTTCAAATAGCAGCAACATGTGAGGTATATAGGACTAAGACTAGTAATTATTTCCCCTCATTTCATGATGGACGAATGTAGTGCGATTTATAAATAGACAATTTTTCCCTTATTTTTTTTCTCTCCTCTTCCTGCATTTTTGGGTTGACTTTTTGGTCTAGAATTGGAGAAAAGGCATCAAATTTTCAATTTCATAGCAGTTTTGGGTAATACTGAGGATATTACAGCGGAGGGATAGGGGGTGTAAAATGTCTTTCTGTGGGGCAATCATTGTGTCAGAAGTGAGATTTTCACCCCAATCAACTTAAAATCCCCGTAGCAAAAAATCTAAACGGTCAACCCCCTACAAACTTATGATGAGGAGATTGCCAAATGTGGTCCCCATTGTGCCTAAAAAGATTGGAAGCAACGGAATGTTGAGAAAAAAAACTACAGCCTGTGATGTTACAGGCATTTAACATTGAAGTCAATGGGCAAATAATTACTAGTCTGAGTCCTGATACCACAATAAGCAATGAAGTCGGATATTTTCTCAGCCACTTATTTCCTGAAGTTTTGAACGGAAAGTGTCAGAAATGGTAAGAATACTGTTTTTTTATTGCTCAGCAGTAAGTTTTGTGTCTATTACATATCAAAATAGCCATTATTGGGGGGTGTCTGTTGGCCGAGGGTGAATTTGAGGTGTAGATGTTAAAATTTCGTTCGCTATGGTGTCAAAACGTGGTTTTAAGTCTCAACATTAAGGCCTATTCAACTGCAGATTTGGCCTAAAGGTCCCGAGATGTAAACAGAGCTGACCCTAACCCTAACCCAAGACCCAGCCCTTACCCTAACCCTAACCTACAATCTCGTCAACAAGCATGTGCCCTCGGCCCAAGCCAAAACCCAGTTCTGACCCTAGCCCTAACCCACAATTTTGGTTAAAAATCATGCGCCCACAACCCAATTTACAGGTGACCTTGAACCATGTCTGCAGTTGGCCTTAATATTTAGACCTAAAATGTTTTGCCTACACACAATGACACGTTAACAACTAGACTCCAAAATTCACACCTGTGTGACTTTTGACCAAATCTGCAGTTGACCTTGATATTTAGACCAAACTTCAAAAGATGGTATCTACCTTTGAGATAGCCTTAGACTTATGTGACACTCAGAGTTTACTTTTTTTACTGACTACTGACTGTGAACTGGTTACTAGTTGTAGGTCCAGTGACAGGATGTTTGCTAGAAACAAAGAAGTTTATTTCTATTTCCAATTGAGACCATTTTTTTTCCTTTCTTATTATCCCACAGTTTTTTATTGCATATTTATCCCCTGCTTTCTATCATTTCAGGTGCCAAGGCTAATGTTTCATTCATAGAGTGGATTGATTGACCTCAACACAAGCTTTAAAAAGAAAAAAAAGAAGCAAAACAGGTGAGATAAATGTGCATTTCATACACTTTACGAAGTACATCCAACCTGACCCCCACTTCTGCTGACTAAAGGACTGGAAATTTGGTACTGCATGGGGTTTTTCTTCTCCCCTTGGCATGTAACTGAATGACAGAATTGCACATTTTGACCATTTTCTGGATGTCAATGATCCATTTACCTGGATAGTATTCACCCCAGAATGCTCATTATTGTCCAAATTTAACATTTCAGGTCTACATCTCAAAACCCGATGACTTCCTGGACTGGGTTTAGTAGAATGATGATGCATATCAATTTCATCCCTGATCTCTATGACACCGGTGGTGAAAGTGGAAGGCAAATCGTAATCAGTTTGGGTTCCAGCCGAGGACCCCTGTAAACTTTGCTTTTTGATGATGATTTCATTTCCGAGCTTGAACAGGACACCCTTGTGTTTATCATGACCTTTCATATTGGAAGATAACATTAATGCCAATAAGTGGCCTGTGTGTTGACGGTTGTTCATATCTCTTTGCCAGGAAAGTTGTAGGCACCATCACCATTGCAAATCATTTGACAGACCAGAGTGAACAGGTTGACCTATGATTGGTCAGCAGTGTATCTGATTCAATACTGGGGGGTGGGGATGAAAAAAACTGTTGTAGTGTTACATAATCAGATTTTTTCCACTAACTTATCCTGTGGAAATACAGCGATATAGGTGATATTTTGATATTCATAGGCACTTCATGTTTCAACATCTTAGATTTGGCCACAATTTGGCACTTGAAGCTGTGTTAACAGAGAAAACTGTGTGATTTTCGATGAAAGTGTCAAAAAGTCTAATATTGCATCATGTTTACTGTTTTAAAGTATTTTCATGTTTCATTTATATTGAATTTATCTCATCTTTTTACACAATGCATTTATGTTCAATAATAAAAATGTTCTGTGGAATTCAAAATTCATGTGCTTTCAAATTATACGATTTCATACTGGGGGGTGGGGTTGAAAAAGCTGTTGTAGTGTTACACAATCAGATTATTTCAACTTACTTATCCTATGGAAATACAGCTATATAGGAGACAGTTTAAAATTGATAGGCACTGCAGGTTTCAACATCTTAGATTTAACCATAATTTGGCACTTGAAACTACGTTAACTGCAAAAAACTATCTGTTTTTTGATGAAAGTGTTAAAAAGTCTAATATTGCATCATGATTGCTGTTTTAAAGTATTTTCAGGTTTGATTTACATTGAATTTATCTCATCTTATTACAGAATGCATTTATGTTCAACAATAAAAAAGTTGTGTGGAATTCAAAATTCATGTCCTTTGAAATTTCTCTCTGAAATTCCGCAGTTTTCTGATGTATTATAGTGTTTGCAGAATGCAGCACTGCTTATCTGAAAATGCATGGATTTTCATAATCTTTGGCCAGGGAATTGCATATATGTTTGTTTATTAGATTACAAAAGATTTGTTCAAATAGCAGCAACATGTGAGGTATATAGGACTAAGACTAGTAATTATTTCCCCTCATTTCATGATGGACGAATGTAGTGCGATTTATAAATAGACAATTTTTCCCTTATTTTTTTTCTCTCCTCTTCCTGCATTTTTGGGTTGACTTTTTGGTCTAGAATTGGAGAAAAGGCATCAAATTTTCAATTTCATAGCAGTTTTGGGTAATACTGAGGATATTACAGCGGAGGGATAGGGGGTGTAAAATGTCTTTCTGTGGGGCAATCATTGTGTCAGAAGTGAGATTTTCACCCCAATCAACTTAAAATCCCCGTAGCAAAAAATCTAAACGGTCAACCCCCTACAAACTTATGATGAGGAGATTGCCAAATGTGGTCCCCATTGTGCCTAAAAAGATTGGAAGCAACGGAATGTTGAGAAAAAAAACTACAGCCTGTGATGTTACAGGCATTTAACATTGAAGTCAATGGGCAAATAATTACTAGTCTGAGTCCTGATACCACAATAAGCAATGAAGTCGGATATTTTCTCAGCCACTTATTTCCTGAAGTTTTGAACGGAAAGTGTCAGAAATGGTAAGAATACTGTTTTTTTATTGCTCAGCAGTAAGTTTTGTGTCTATTACATATCAAAATAGCCATTATTGGGGGGTGTCTGTTGGCCGAGGGTGAATTTGAGGTGTAGATGTTAAAATTTCGTTCGCTATGGTGTCAAAACGTGGTTTTAAGTCTCAACATTAAGGCCTATTCAACTGCAGATTTGGCCTAAAGGTCCCGAGATGTAAACAGAGCTGACCCTAACCCTAACCCAAGACCCAGCCCTTACCCTAACCCTAACCTACAATCTCGTCAACAAGCATGTGCCCTCGGCCCAAGCCAAAACCCAGTTCTGACCCTAGCCCTAACCCACAATTTTGGTTAAAAATCATGCGCCCACAACCCAATTTACAGGTGACCTTGAACCATGTCTGCAGTTGGCCTTAATATTTAGACCTAAAATGTTTTGCCTACACACAATGACACGTTAACAACTAGACTCCAAAATTCACACCTGTGTGACTTTTGACCAAATCTGCAGTTGACCTTGATATTTAGACCAAACTTCAAAAGATGGTATCTACCTTTGAGATAGCCTTAGACTTATGTGACACTCAGAGTTTACTTTTTTTACTGACTACTGACTGTGAACTGGTTACTAGTTGTAGGTCCAGTGACAGGATGTTTGCTAGAAACAAAGAAGTTTATTTCTATTTCCAATTGAGACCATTTTTTTTCCTTTCTTATTATCCCACAGTTTTTTATTGCATATTTATCCCCTGCTTTCTATCATTTCAGGTGCCAAGGCTAATGTTTCATTCATAGAGTGGATTGATTGACCTCAACACAAGCTTTAAAAAGAAAAAAAAGAAGCAAAACAGGTGAGATAAATGTGCATTTCATACACTTTACGAAGTACATCCAACCTGACCCCCACTTCTGCTGACTAAAGGACTGGAAATTTGGTACTGCATGGGGTTTTTCTTCTCCCCTTGGCATGTAACTGAATGACAGAATTGCACATTTTGACCATTTTCTGGATGTCAATGATCCATTTACCTGGATAGTATTCACCCCAGAATGCTCATTATTGTCCAAATTTAACATTTCAGGTCTACATCTCAAAACCCGATGACTTCCTGGACTGGGTTTAGTAGAATGATGATGCATATCAATTTCATCCCTGATCTCTATGACACCGGTGGTGAAAGTGGAAGGCAAATCGTAATCAGTTTGGGTTCCAGCCGAGGACCCCTGTAAACTTTGCTTTTTGATGATGATTTCATTTCCGAGCTTGAACAGGACACCCTTGTGTTTATCATGACCTTTCATATTGGAAGATAACATTAATGCCAATAAGTGGCCTGTGTGTTGACGGTTGTTCATATCTCTTTGCCAGGAAAGTTGTAGGCACCATCACCATTGCAAATCATTTGACAGACCAGAGTGAACAGGTTGACCTATGATTGGTCAGCAGTGTATCTGATTCAATACTGGGGGGTGGGGATGAAAAAAACTGTTGTAGTGTTACATAATCAGATTTTTTCCACTAACTTATCCTGTGGAAATACAGCGATATAGGTGATATTTTGATATTCATAGGCACTTCATGTTTCAACATCTTAGATTTGGCCACAATTTGGCACTTGAAGCTGTGTTAACAGAGAAAACTGTGTGATTTTCGATGAAAGTGTCAAAAAGTCTAATATTGCATCATGTTTACTGTTTTAAAGTATTTTCATGTTTCATTTATATTGAATTTATCTCATCTTTTTACACAATGCATTTATGTTCAATAATAAAAATGTTCTGTGGAATTCAAAATTCATGTGCTTTCAAATTATACGATTTCATACTGGGGGGTGGGGTTGAAAAAGCTGTTGTAGTGTTACACAATCAGATTATTTCAACTTACTTATCCTATGGAAATACAGCTATATAGGAGACAGTTTAAAATTGATAGGCACTGCAGGTTTCAACATCTTAGATTTAACCATAATTTGGCACTTGAAACTACGTTAACTGCAAAAAACTATCTGTTTTTTGATGAAAGTGTTAAAAAGTCTAATATTGCATCATGATTGCTGTTTTAAAGTATTTTCAGGTTTGATTTACATTGAATTTATCTCATCTTATTACAGAATGCATTTATGTTCAACAATAAAAAAGTTGTGTGGAATTCAAAATTCATGTCCTTTGAAATTTCTCTCTGAAATTCCGCAGTTTTCTGATGTATTATAGTGTTTGCAGAATGCAGCACTGCTTATCTGAAAATGCATGGATTTTCATAATCTTTGGCCAGGGAATTGCATATATGTTTGTTTATTAGATTACAAAAGATTTGTTCAAATAGCAGCAACATGTGAGGTATATAGGACTAAGACTAGTAATTATTTCCCCTCATTTCATGATGGACGAATGTAGTGCGATTTATAAATAGACAATTTTTCCCTTATTTTTTTTCTCTCCTCTTCCTGCATTTTTGGGTTGACTTTTTGGTCTAGAATTGGAGAAAAGGCATCAAATTTTCAATTTCATAGCAGTTTTGGGTAATACTGAGGATATTACAGCGGAGGGATAGGGGGTGTAAAATGTCTTTCTGTGGGGCAATCATTGTGTCAGAAGTGAGATTTTCACCCCAATCAACTTAAAATCCCCGTAGCAAAAAATCTAAACGGTCAACCCCCTACAAACTTATGATGAGGAGATTGCCAAATGTGGTCCCCATTGTGCCTAAAAAGATTGGAAGCAACGGAATGTTGAGAAAAAAAACTACAGCCTGTGATGTTACAGGCATTTAACATTGAAGTCAATGGGCAAATAATTACTAGTCTGAGTCCTGATACCACAATAAGCAATGAAGTCGGATATTTTCTCAGCCACTTATTTCCTGAAGTTTTGAACGGAAAGTGTCAGAAATGGTAAGAATACTGTTTTTTTATTGCTCAGCAGTAAGTTTTGTGTCTATTACATATCAAAATAGCCATTATTGGGGGGTGTCTGTTGGCCGAGGGTGAATTTGAGGTGTAGATGTTAAAATTTCGTTCGCTATGGTGTCAAAACGTGGTTTTAAGTCTCAACATTAAGGCCTATTCAACTGCAGATTTGGCCTAAAGGTCCCGAGATGTAAACAGAGCTGACCCTAACCCTAACCCAAGACCCAGCCCTTACCCTAACCCTAACCTACAATCTCGTCAACAAGCATGTGCCCTCGGCCCAAGCCAAAACCCAGTTCTGACCCTAGCCCTAACCCACAATTTTGGTTAAAAATCATGCGCCCACAACCCAATTTACAGGTGACCTTGAACCATGTCTGCAGTTGGCCTTAATATTTAGACCTAAAATGTTTTGCCTACACACAATGACACGTTAACAACTAGACTCCAAAATTCACACCTGTGTGACTTTTGACCAAATCTGCAGTTGACCTTGATATTTAGACCAAACTTCAAAAGATGGTATCTACCTTTGAGATAGCCTTAGACTTATGTGACACTCAGAGTTTACTTTTTTTACTGACTACTGACTGTGAACTGGTTACTAGTTGTAGGTCCAGTGACAGGATGTTTGCTAGAAACAAAGAAGTTTATTTCTATTTCCAATTGAGACCATTTTTTTTCCTTTCTTATTATCCCACAGTTTTTTATTGCATATTTATCCCCTGCTTTCTATCATTTCAGGTGCCAAGGCTAATGTTTCATTCATAGAGTGGATTGATTGACCTCAACACAAGCTTTAAAAAGAAAAAAAAGAAGCAAAACAGGTGAGATAAATGTGCATTTCATACACTTTACGAAGTACATCCAACCTGACCCCCACTTCTGCTGACTAAAGGACTGGAAATTTGGTACTGCATGGGGTTTTTCTTCTCCCCTTGGCATGTAACTGAATGACAGAATTGCACATTTTGACCATTTTCTGGATGTCAATGATCCATTTACCTGGATAGTATTCACCCCAGAATGCTCATTATTGTCCAAATTTAACATTTCAGGTCTACATCTCAAAACCCGATGACTTCCTGGACTGGGTTTAGTAGAATGATGATGCATATCAATTTCATCCCTGATCTCTATGACACCGGTGGTGAAAGTGGAAGGCAAATCGTAATCAGTTTGGGTTCCAGCCGAGGACCCCTGTAAACTTTGCTTTTTGATGATGATTTCATTTCCGAGCTTGAACAGGACACCCTTGTGTTTATCATGACCTTTCATATTGGAAGATAACATTAATGCCAATAAGTGGCCTGTGTGTTGACGGTTGTTCATATCTCTTTGCCAGGAAAGTTGTAGGCACCATCACCATTGCAAATCATTTGACAGACCAGAGTGAACAGGTTGACCTATGATTGGTCAGCAGTGTATCTGATTCAATACTGGGGGGTGGGGATGAAAAAAACTGTTGTAGTGTTACATAATCAGATTTTTTCCACTAACTTATCCTGTGGAAATACAGCGATATAGGTGATATTTTGATATTCATAGGCACTTCATGTTTCAACATCTTAGATTTGGCCACAATTTGGCACTTGAAGCTGTGTTAACAGAGAAAACTGTGTGATTTTCGATGAAAGTGTCAAAAAGTCTAATATTGCATCATGTTTACTGTTTTAAAGTATTTTCATGTTTCATTTATATTGAATTTATCTCATCTTTTTACACAATGCATTTATGTTCAATAATAAAAATGTTCTGTGGAATTCAAAATTCATGTGCTTTCAAATTATACGATTTCATACTGGGGGGTGGGGTTGAAAAAGCTGTTGTAGTGTTACACAATCAGATTATTTCAACTTACTTATCCTATGGAAATACAGCTATATAGGAGACAGTTTAAAATTGATAGGCACTGCAGGTTTCAACATCTTAGATTTAACCATAATTTGGCACTTGAAACTACGTTAACTGCAAAAAACTATCTGTTTTTTGATGAAAGTGTTAAAAAGTCTAATATTGCATCATGATTGCTGTTTTAAAGTATTTTCAGGTTTGATTTACATTGAATTTATCTCATCTTATTACAGAATGCATTTATGTTCAACAATAAAAAAGTTGTGTGGAATTCAAAATTCATGTCCTTTGAAATTTCTCTCTGAAATTCCGCAGTTTTCTGATGTATTATAGTGTTTGCAGAATGCAGCACTGCTTATCTGAAAATGCATGGATTTTCATAATCTTTGGCCAGGGAATTGCATATATGTTTGTTTATTAGATTACAAAAGATTTGTTCAAATAGCAGCAACATGTGAGGTATATAGGACTAAGACTAGTAATTATTTCCCCTCATTTCATGATGGACGAATGTAGTGCGATTTATAAATAGACAATTTTTCCCTTATTTTTTTTCTCTCCTCTTCCTGCATTTTTGGGTTGACTTTTTGGTCTAGAATTGGAGAAAAGGCATCAAATTTTCAATTTCATAGCAGTTTTGGGTAATACTGAGGATATTACAGCGGAGGGATAGGGGGTGTAAAATGTCTTTCTGTGGGGCAATCATTGTGTCAGAAGTGAGATTTTCACCCCAATCAACTTAAAATCCCCGTAGCAAAAAATCTAAACGGTCAACACCCTACAAACTTATGATGAGGAGATTGCCAAATGTGGTCCCCATTGTGCCTAAAAAGATTGGAAGCAACGGAATGTTGAGAAAAAAAACTACAGCCTGTGATGTTACAGGCATTTAACATTGAAGTCAATGGGCAAATAATTACTAGTCTGAGTCCATACAATCTATACAGGATTACCTCCCTTACATAACTCAATATACACGGTAATCTCCCTTTAACATATATTCTGGCTGACTAATGTACAAAAGATTGGGGAGATGTTTTTCTTTATGTACATATGAACACTTTTTGAACACAGAATATTCATATAGCCTGATATTATTACACAGTTCTGTACATTTAAACTTTCTATAAAAACATTCTACTGCAGCTCGATACGATTATTTATATATTTACATTATTACAGTTCTACATACAAGCGTCCATGCACGTGTCATCAGCATGGGTGATTGAAGCCTGTATATAAGCAGAATATATATATTTATACTTTACATACATAATTACACATAAAACAGAAGGATCTCGACCTGTCTGATTCCAGATGGAATAAAACAGGACCAGAGTTATCTGTAAACTTGAACTTTGACTTTAAACTAAAATGATAAGACACATTAACAAAACAATGAATATCTCTGAAAGGGTAGTGTGCAATCACTTCAATTATTTCATACTTTTATCATTTTTATTCTTAAATAAATTCTACAGGCCAACATACTCTTCCTATTTTATTTCCGTAATTCTTAAATTCTGTTTATAACTTTGAACTGTGAATAAATTTAGATATAAGATTTTAATATTGTCATAATTTCTAAAAGAGTAACCAAAATATTTTAGTAGACTACTATCATAGCCTATTATAGTATATATGAAAATGTTTTAATAGAATACTAGGCCTATCATCCTATGAAAATCGTGCTTTTTATATTTTTTGCGACTTGGTTTTAGCTTGTTTCTGCCATATATATGATTTAATTTCTGATTCAACACTACCCTCAGTTTTTTTATTCCATTTAATAGAAAATAAAATAAAGTATGATCTGGACATCGGTATTATGGATCCAGACATCCATATTAAAGTATGATCCGGACATCCGTATTATTGAAAGTCAACTAGTTGAATTCCCACTTAACATTTTGTGATCAAATCTTATTTAGTGTTTTATTTATCTGTCAGGGTGGGTATATGACTGCGCCAAGGCTTGCACACCATCACTTAATATCGTTATGAGCTCTGCTAAATCACATCATAATATTCATTAAAATGTGTCGGACTCGTTTGGTTAACGTCGAAAATAGCCTCAAATAAATTCGTAATCCAAATTCTGTCTCCAAAATTTGGTTACAATTCATTCAAGAGGCTCTTGATTTTCAGTTTCTCTCGTCCTTCACGGACTCTTAATACATGTATTTCTTTTGTTTTTCTCTTTTCAGAGTTTTTCTCATTTAAGATTTTACAAAATGTGGAATCCAACTAGGACTTTTTGTCCCCATCCCTCACCCTTTGCTTTTTTTTAAAAAAAATAAATAAATAAAAAACACAGCACTTTTTGTTCTAAAATTTGCAAAACATTTCAGTCTTTAAAACAAACTGTTTTCTTTCTATAACTGACACAACTTCTTTTTTCTTAAAATCCGAGCCATTTTCAATAAAAACAACAAAAATTCTTAAAAATAAATTTGATTTTGGCAACAGTTTGTTGGTTTGAAATCCATCAATAGGATTCTAAAACAATTTTTTGTGAATTTGGAAATAGGCTGGCATATTTTCTTAACAACTTAAAAATACTTAACAATTCAAACATAAACCGGGGAGTTAGGGTCTGGGAGGGGACACGGATGACCAGCATCATCAAAAAATCGTCGAAATGTGAATTCAAAGAAAGCATGTTCAGGATGTTTGCCATTTTCCATTTTGGAATCCAGTCTTCTCATCAAATCTTCCGAGTCGCTGTTCCGTAATTTATCTGGATCAACTGGATCGAAGTTGGATGTGTCCGTAGCGTATCGAATCTTTGGAACAAAAGGTGCTATTTGTTTTCTCAACCCATCCATGTTGATCGAAGCGAAGAATTTATGATTTTTGACTTCTGATGCCCCACTGACACCCAGACGTTCCTCGGCCCCACAGAGTAATCTTAGGATTAGATCTTTTGAATCTTGCGACAGTTTGGACTCTGATGGTATCTTTAATGTACTCTTCCAGTTGATAACCTACAACCAAAAAAGAGAATATTTGTTTCAGAAAATACAATTTGACTTCTTTAACTCAGTAAGGAATTGAAATTCAACTTGAGTAATTGTGGCCACGTTCATGAAATAATGGGATATGACCTGTAATTATAACAGTAAACTATAGAAAATAATCCACAAGCAAGAAAACGAAGTGAACTTAATATATCATTAATGTATCGAGGACATCGGACACAATAACATGGTGATTTTGAGACTGACATATAGGTTTGTTAATTTTGTTTCCATGCACATGTGCAGTGCTAGTCTATTCTTTATTTATGCCAATTGTTCTTTTACATGAATAACAATATGGACTCTGTTTGGTTGCATTTTTTCATTCAAGTGACCAGACAAATTTTTCTTGTTAGCCAAAAGCACCACCCAGGAAATAACCAGAACAGAGATTGAAGTACATGTATCCCAGTTCTCCTTGAATGAGTTAAATAGATTATAGCCCACTTGCTATAAACTTGGTGTAGGTGTATAAACAATCGACATACCTTTTGTTGAGTTTCTATTGGCGTATGAGCATAAAATGGTGGATGTCCAACTAACATTTCAAATAATATCACACCAACGCTCCACCAGTCACAAACTGACGAATAACCTGAAATGATAAACATCAATATTGAGAGAGAGACAGAGAGAGAGGGAGAGGGGGGAGAGAGAAGAGGTTTGAAAGCGATTTATAATCCCTCTGAAGACTTGTAAATCAAACTTTTTTTATTTTGAGTGAAGCCTGTATTATTACAAACCCAGGACTGAACAGAGAAATAGAGGTCAACGACTTGCTCCCTGGATCGATTAACTTGAGATTTGACATTGTTTCTTGTTGTTGGTTTTGTGTGTAGTGCTATCCTTCAAACACCTACTACATACAGTTTTATAATATAAATCTAATAACACATGACACAAATAATATGGAATACAAGTTATTTGAAGAGTTTATTTCAGCGATGTTTCGACAAGGGTTCTCCCATCTTTATCAAGCAGAGAAATATATACCTATCTAATTGATTGAACTTTACCTTGTCGCAAGAGGACCTCAGGTGCGATATAATTGGGTGTACCAACTAAGGAGTGAGCTAGACATCTTTGTCGTTCTCGGTTTCTACGACGTTCTAAAGGTTTAAGAATTTCACAGCGACAATGTTCATCTAGATTACAGCTACTGACCTCTATTGAATCTTGTCGAGCATGACTGCCATCTGAAAATACAGGAACATGGAGAGTACAGATCTCAATTTTCACTAATATCATTATAAAATACAGGGACATGGAGAGTAAAGATCTCAATTTTCACTAATATCATTATACAGGGACATGGTGAAAACAGATCTCAAATTTCACTAATATTATTATATTATTATAAGAGAGAGAGAGAGAAATGGGGTTTAATGTCCACTCAACACAAACTAGGTCATTTTGGGAATAACATGGTTTTTAATTTTTTGTTTCAATAATTCGCTAATAGGGGTCTTTAGCAGTGGGAGGAAACTGGAGTGCCTGGAGAAAACTCACGAGGTTGGACACTTAATTTCTACTTACATTTTCATATGAAAGATGGTCTGTTTGAAATACATAGTTTAATACAAATACGTAACTAATGACAACTGGCCTTATTGAAACACTGTGTTATACTGCCATCCAATACAAAATCTCAAATATATTTTACTGACATGTGAACCAGGGAGTAGCAAGTAATTTTTTTAGGAGACAATGATCATTTTTTACATGACAACCATAAATGTAGTTGCATTTATTACCTATGTTAGAAGAAGTTGAAATACCTTAAAGTAAAGGCATGTTCGGTAAATTTGATACGCAAGGTATGTGTAGTAAATTGACTGAGTTCTCCTGTTGGTCAACATTTGTGAAGATGGCTACAGCAAAAACCCTGGAGGGAAAATCTCAGACCTTTCAATTCATAATTGTGTCTCAGAGAGAGAGAGAGAGAAATGGGGTTTATCATCCACTCAACACAAACTAGGTCATTTTGGTACTAACATATGGTTTAAGTTTTATTTCAATAATTCGCTTGCGCATACAGGTCTTTAGCAGTGGGGGGAAACCAGAGTACCCGGAAAAAACCCATGAGACTAGACAGGCGAACCTACTCCTTGCCACGTACAACCACGAATTTGAAACCACGCCAGTCGACTCAATGGCCGGTCCTTAGATACCGCATGCGCACTCTAACTATTCTACCATCCAACCTTCCCTAAGATAGAGAGAGAGAGAGAGAGAGAGAGGGGGAGGAAATATCTTAATTCTATATCCCAAGCATTTTCAAATCATAAAGTGAATAAATGACCAACCTTTTTGATAATATTTTGAATTATGGGTCCAGCGAAATCCTGTACATAATCCAAAATATGTGAGTTTAATATGACCATCGCGGTCGATTAGAATATTATCGGGTTTAATATCACGATGTATAAATCCTATTTTATGAACACTTTCAATAGCCAGAACTAACTCCGCTATATAAAACCTTGCCAAGCTTTCCTCCAAGATCTCCAGTTTAATTAATAGACCCATTAAATCACCGCCAGGTACATAATCCATAACGAAATATAAATTATCACGATCTTGAAACGAATAGTATAATTTTACAACCCATTCATTGTCTGCTTCCGCTAAAATATCTCTCTCCGCTTTCACATGAGCCACTTGATTACGTTTTATCACATCGTTTTTACGCAGTGTTTTCATAGCATACAGAGTTTTCGGGTCACGTTTACAAACTAAAGTCACTTCACCGAATGCCCCCACCCCTAAAGTCGTTATTTTATCAAACATTAATTTGTCCATTTTCGCCCGCTTTAAGCGGATATAATTTGATTCTTTTTGATGTAACATGCGACGCATCTGAGTTGCCGCTTCTTCTGATAGTCCAACCTTCGTCATCTCGTTTTCTAGTTGATATCTGCGATGCAAACGTTGATCGTGAGATTTTAACACATTTTCTACATGCTGCTCCATGAAAAATTTGAAAGCCTGCGGAGAATAATTACGAACTTTTGTATCACGTCGCAACTGATCTTGTTCCCGCGCTTCCGGACGTCTTTCTGGAATCGGCGACATACAACGATGCGTCTCTTGACATGACGTGTCAGACGACACTGTATCAGTGTCAGTGCCATCACCTTGTACTAAGGAATGTTGACAGTTATTACAGTTATTTTGATTATTTTTCAGTTTATTTTGCGGAGGATTCCGAGATTGAGGTGGAGGCGGGAGGGGAGGGTTTTTTTTCCGACGAACCGTTCTCCAACCACTGATGATTGGACATCACATTGGGATGAACTATTGTGGAGGGTTGTTGAGCATTAGATTGATTGGTGTGAACAGACGGCATCTGTCCGGGAGGGATGGTAATCATGTGATGGGGATTAGGGTAAGATGATTGAAGTTGAGGAGCCGGCTTCATACCGTGTGGTGGTAAAGGCACTCGTGGAGGTAATGGTGGTTGACCATGACCTTGTAAATGTCCATAAGTAGCATACGATCTGCCAGGGTAAGGAGGAGGGGGTTTGTCAGATATATCCGAATTAGTTGACGGAGACGAAGTCGTAGATAACACAGAGAGCGGAGATTGATTCGTGGCCCGTGATACAGGAGAATCAGATCGTGGTGTCGAACCAGGTGTGTCTGGCCAGGATCTAGGTACATAGAAATCATAATTGGGCTGTAGACCTTGCTGCATGTTCTGCTGCATGTTCTGTATCTGAACACTCTGTATGTGGTTTTGTGGATTATTATGGACTCCTGCAGCTTGATTTTGAATATGGATCTGTATTTGAGTTTGTTGCGATTGTAAGGCCGCTAACTGTTCTGGCGTCAACATGTTGATTCCATTTTGCCTTTTAAAGTGAATCTGGACATTATGTAAGTTATTATTATTATTATTGTTGACTTGTTGTGCCGTCATATTTTGAGCGTCATTTTACACAAACCACATTATTTTTTAAATACTCGTAAGAGATTAGCCAATGAAAAAATTTGTTTGCTTCTATTTATAGTTCAAATTTCTCCAATAAATTTTAAATAAACCACATTATTTTTAAATACTCGTAAGAGAGTAGCCTATGAATAAGTTTGTTTAGTCGAACTTGAGGCGAGGTTTACAGTGAATGATGGGGAGATATGACACTGTATGTCGTATATCTGTCTTTATTATTCCAGCCGGAGATATCACTCTGTGTGTCGTATTACAGCAACTTCAATCTGTTCCAATTTAGGTGGCTGACCTGAATTCAAAACAGCTAGTTGTTTAGTCCACGGGTCAAGGCCGGCCTTGCCAAGAAAATTTTGAAAATTCAACCGCCGCAAATGCGTTTTTTTCTGCTATTCTCACCTGTGAGTCAAGCAACTTTAAAATTGTCCAATCCCACTCTATGTCAACCTGTCTCACAATCATCCAATCACATCTTCATTCACAAATAATTATCAATAGGGCGGGGCACTAATTGGACTTTTTGGCATGACACAAATAAACATTTGTTTTTCTATGGCCATTTAGTGTGTTATAACCAAATCTAATGAGATCAATTGTCAAAATTCAGTATCTCGATTAGATCATGCCATTGTTCCAAGATGGCGGTCGAAAAAACTGATTTTTCTGAATTCTGCCTTATAACATACAAAGAGTGGCTTCTAAATCCTCTTGTTCTATATTTTCTGACACACTGAACATGATAAAGACATTTCAGCATCGATTGGACAATGTTTTATTTAATTTTAATTTAACAAAACTCGTAAAAACTGCAGAAATGTTGGTTTTTGATACTTTTGTTACTATAATTGGTATTGTGCATGTTTTTTCAGCTTCGGTGGTGTTAAAAAGCTGTGGAATCAATTTCACTGGTTCATTTGCATCTTAACCATTTAATTTCACCATGTATTTTCATATCTGATCGTATATACTATGTAACAGTAGACCATAGCCTCGAGTGAGAGCGACAGAAAGAGGAGAAGTACTGCGAGGAAAGAACTTTTCAGAGAGATTTACAAAGAGGAGCACATGTTTGTTAGGAAGGGAAAATTAGAGACTGGTATATTCGTGATTGGTAGGATACTTCATTAGTGCAAAACAGAGAAGGGAAAAGTGATCATTAGTAGAGACGTTGCAAGTAAAATCATAGCACAAGAAGATGAAAAGTTCTATGAGTATATCTTCTGTGGCGCTTACCAAGCATCTGTACTCCTAGCACATAAAGCCTGGACTAAGAAACAGAAGAGAGACAGTGAAAGAACAATCAATTCAGAAAGAAACAAGCTGAAGAAATGTTGAACAAAGAATATAAGATATAAGAGTAGGCCGTAGTTCCGCTAGAAGGGCAAAAGTTTCCTCATAGCACACTGCAAGACATAAGACCTTCTTCATTAGTTCAGTTGGAACAGAACAGTAGGACGTTAAACCCCATTGTATTTCATTTCGTTTGCCGCCATCTTGGATTTTCTGAACTTAGCCCGTAGTTTTCATAGGTGGCAGACTACAAATATGTTCACTAGAGTCCCTTCTATCAGCAACTATCGTCAAACCTTGTTCCCCGAAAAACTGTCACGGATATGGGTTATATTTCAATTTGGTTTTGTTTTCTTCTCTAATAATATACTACAGATATCTCCCCATAATTCAGTATAAACCTCGTCTCAAGTTCTCCTACACAAACCATTCCCTGGCTAATATCTCACAAGTATATTAAAGACCTGTCCAATAATCATAAAACAAACACATGAACACATAGTCTTCTTCAGATATCTCTTAACCGAAATATACCTCCCCACCAATGGATCTTCTCCACATTAGCTGATAGAACTGGACAACCTCTTCTAGATGCGAATCTCTGGAAGTAAACAAATCTGGAACAACAATCAAAATGGACGGCACGGTTTAAACAACTGGTGAATAGACATAGCCACACCTCGTGTTGTTCTATTGTACCATTGGTCTTGACAAATAATGGGCCTGCAAAGTCTACTCCGACATCGGCGAATGGTGGCTATTCCTTTGAGGCCAGGTAGTGGTGGCGTTGATGGTGGTTGAAACATCTTACCTCAATATTTTCAACAGGTTACACATTGATAAATAAGTTTTCTGACGTACTGTCTTCCAAGAATAATCCAATACTTTAATCTCAGCTCAGTTATCGTTTCTTTAATACCATTATGTAAAACCTTTCTATGGCAACTGATGACGACTAGACTTGTAAAATACTGACTGGAGTCTAACAGGCCAATGCAGGGACCCGACCTCCAGGCTAGCGAGCCAGCGTCTTACCCACTTAGCCACGTGATTCCCTCACCCTAAGTTAAAGTGTAATTATATCAACAATATAATGGCGATAATCCAGATAAAACAACGCTAAAGGGATTAAAACTAATAATATAGGAATAGATAGGTATTATTCAACTATCGAAATGTATTTATAAAAGAAGGAATAGATAGGTATTATACAATTCTACCTCGTCATAGCCTGACGCCGTAGTCACGTGACAAGTGCTCAATCCAACAGTCTTCAGTGTGCTTTTTGCTGGCGGGTCTTGCGGACGTACTTCTCGCGTCTTCTAGTGTTAGAATCTAACACGTGTTCAATTTTAGTAATATTTAGTTTACTGGACTTATTAAGCCTAGGTAAACAACAAATTGTTAACTTCTGTTGTTGAATTTCGAGGAATTCTCGATTAACATCGTGACTACAGTCAAATGGTTGAATCGAGGTCTCCGACGAAGGTCGATAATCATAAAGTCAAACTACTTGTCAACAAAGTAGGAATTTCCGACTCGGAAATTTTTGATTCCTCAGAAGATGACAAGAGGAAAAGATTAACTTTGGTTGAACCACCATTACCATGTACTTCTAAAGGTTATGCAGTAGATTTGACCGAGTAAATTTCGAATGGAATTCAGAAAATGGCTAACGTTGAGGCCAGCAAGACTGACATTGCTATATTTCTAAAGGGAATGAACGAGGCGTTTACGAAATAAAATGACCTTTCCTTCATCACCGAACCCTAAGAAACGCACACCTGCAGCTATACAATTACTAGTCATACCTGTCCTGATTCTGAAGATGAAAATGAGTTTCTTCGAGCAATGACTCAACAAGCGAAACGGCCAAAACCCATGATATTTCCGACTAGGAAAATGACACGGTTGTGCAGAGAACTAGTAATAAGTTCGATAGTTTTTTCGATAATGACTATGATCACGAAGAATTCGAAGATCTGGTAATACCAAGTCGAAAGTAAACGAGAAATTGGCTCAATTTGTGAATAAGAGATTTGACACAAAGATGGTTTTCTCAAAATTGAAGGTAAATGCGGAAAAAAATCCACACCTAGCAATTGTGATCATGTTTGTGTTCCAAGAGTTAATCCTCCCATTAAGGACAATATTGGCAAATTTCCCAAAGGAGCAGACATTCGTTTGACAAATGCACAGAAATTGATTTTTTTGCGGCAAATGCTGCCATTATCGAATCCATATAATTTACGGCTACTGACATATTGGTAATAGGCGCATTATAAATAAATTATTATTATTATTATTATTATTAACAATAAACATGTAAGAGTTATGATGGACTGACATTACTTGTATTAATCATATGGGTACAAGTCATTCTCAATTACGTAATTCATTAACAAGATAAATCTGGGAATTCTGTATTTCACATGGAATTTGGTTGTCTGCAGCTCATGTCCCTGGTGTGGAGAATACTATAGCTGACAGGGAATCTCGGGTTGATCATCGAGAAAAAGAATGGAAACTTAACAGTGTTTTGTTGCAAAGTGCACTGGAGACGCTCCAGGTATTGATCTCTTTGTATCACGCATTAATACACAATTTGACAGATATGAAGCTTATAGACCAGCCATGAATGCAATGGCCATTGATGCATTTTCATTAAAATGGAAGGATAATTTTTATATGTTTCCTCCATTCAGTGTATTAACCCAGGCTCTACAGAAGATCGAAAGGGACAGAGATACAGTGATTGTAATAGCAGCTCTTTTCTGGGCAATGGTTTGGTTTCCAATGGTTTGGTTTCCAATGTTATTGAGATTACTGATAATCTAGTGTTATTACCAAAGAGGGGGGGGGGGGAACTCTTGCATCTATCACAAGAACCAGACATAACCCATCCACTGTACAAGAAACTTCTACTACTGGCGTGTCACTGATCCGGAAAGCCCTTTTTAGGGAAAGTTTTCAGGGACAGCTTCGAAACTCGTCGCCGGCAGTTGGCGATCTAGTACGCACAAACAATACCAGACCAGACATATCTCAAGAAATGGGAACAATATTCTGTGTTTCGGGAAATTAATCTCTTTACTCTTTTATTAGAAGATGGCGTGAATATTTTGCCTGAACTTTATGATGAAGGTTTAGGCTACAGCTGTATTAACACAGCTCGTTCAGCTTTGTCTTGTGTTACAACTTTTAATAATGGTAAATCATTTGGAGAACATTATATTGTGAAAAGATTTATGAAAGAAGATAATATTCTAAAGTTTTTACAATCATTGGTACCATCACACAGATTTAACATTAAAAACTGTCAAATGTGTGTTTTATGTGAATCATTTACTTAAACAGTCCAAACATGGAATTCATTTACAACCTATTACTTTGAAAGTATATGATCCATATATATTGAGATTACTTCCAATCTTCGTGTGGAATGTGTTCAATTGTTTGTTGGTTGTAATAAACCATTTACAGATGTTTCAAAAGATACAATCAGTAGATGGATTAAATGTGTAGTCGGTAAATCTGGTGTAGATAAAGACATTTTCCAAACACATAATACACGTGCTGCAAGTACATCCCGTGTAACAATCTTTAGACTGTATTATGAAAGCAGCTGGTTGGTTTGTAAATATTACAATAAATACATTGAAATATGATTTGTTGGTGATATTGTAACATGAGAACAGGATTGATATATTTATAAAAAATCTACATTTGTTACTTTTGTTATTAAACAAACAAATGATGTATTTGTTACTGATTTTACGTTCATGAACACCTGCTTTAAACTCTCACGTGACTATGACGTCATACTATGACGAGGTAGAATTGGATAAATAAACGAGCTTACCGTTAGGAAAGTGAAGTTTGGTTATAATTCTACCGAGTAGAACGGAGTAGTCATTACCCAAACCTAATTATTGATCCCTCCTGTAATTATATCACTGCACATATAGTGTAATCGGTTATATACTTGCAAGAAATGTCATACTTGGTATATATATGTATGTATGATATAGTTATCTCCCTTATGTTATAACTACAAACTGGTAATTATAATAATATGTTCACTTGAAGGATAACATACACATATTCAACCTGTTTCTAATATCCCTGTATACGATGACTGCTTTCAACACATGACGTCACATCACATTGGCCCAATGGCGCGTGTATTGTTTACAAAAGACGTTACTGGTTCGGACAGAATGGTGCTTTTTACTTATTTTACCTACCCATTAACACTCAATAGGATGATTTTACCTACCCATTAACACTCAATAGGATGGTTATTATACTTCAAACATCTTTATTTATTTATTTATTTTTCTAATGCTTAACAACAATTGTTCTTGAATTTAATTAGCAGAAGGAAAACAATTAATATTGGGGGCTGATTAAGCCGTAACGATGTCATCCCTATCAATGATTTTAGTGGACTAGCGAATATTCACTGCTCATCAGTGTGACAAGTATTATGTTCTGTTGATAAGTGTGCAGTATATAATACAAAGGTTTATTCGATTTTGACGACACTTGAAATACAGGTTTATATGCTAAAGATCTTGGGTCCGTACGATATCGGCGCATATCGGACAGTAACTTCCTGGAGTGTTGTCCCCAATGGTACGAAAAATCGCGTTTTTAGCTCGTGGACCTTGTTGATGTCACATTGTTATTTAACTTTAAAAACTATTGAAATACAATCACCGTTACACCATATTGACGGTTGAGTTCGAATTTCGTGAACATCGGACCGAAAATGCCCGAGAAAATGGTCGCTCTTCTGTACGCAAATGGTATAAAAGTATATAATTCCAAGGTTGTGGGTCCTCTAGAGGTCACAATTTTTATTTGATTTTAAACAGCGTTTATACATATCTCCGTTACACCATAATGACGGCGGAGGGCGATACTTGCCGTTATAAAGGTCCATCTCCTTTAGGCAAATCGTATTAAAGTATGTAATAACAATTTTTATCTGATTTTCACGAAACATCAAACATGTGTCACGATATGGGTTCATGTTGATATTGGCATGTATCGGACCGTGACGTCATGGCCCCTGATGGTACAAAGAATCGTGTTTTTAGCTTGTTTATCTGATTCTGATGAAACTTAAAACATCTGCTTATAACCACAAGATCACGGTTCCTTTCAATATCTTCTTAGATTGTGACCCCGGCGCCACCCCCACACCCCTTCGATTGATTGTAAAACCGGGTTTGTAGCTTGTGGAACCTATAAAGGTCACAAATATTATCCAATTTGGATCAAACTTTAAACCTAATTTTATACGATTGTGATTTAGCCTAAATTATATGTTTACAACCCAAAGTTCTCGGTTCCGGTCGATATTACCACGAACCGGACACTAACATTTGGATTATGGCCCGTGATTGACGATTAATCGGGGTTTTTTTAGCGTATCTTCTATGGCAACCGCTTGTTTTAACGATTTGAAGATATTTAACATCAACTCCCACAACTGGAACTCTTGGGCCTCATCTATGTTTATAAAATATGGGGTAAAATGGTGTTGGGTGGACGAATAATTAAACACGTGCACATTAGACTATCGAGTCTGTCCAACCTCGTTGGTTTTATTCCCATCCTCCACCTCGGCTACATTGCGCCAAACATATGGTAAATTGAACGAGACAAGTTCAACCAATGAGGATGTATTTCAGGGCAGAGTATTATATTCTAGAACGACCATACTTATATAAGCACAGATCCTGCAGGACCTAAAAGAATTAGAGTATTTTTTTCGTATGCTACGACTAACCAAAACAGCATCGGTTATCTTGTCAGCTTCATTTTATTTTACATCTAAAGCCCGATTTTATGCCATACAGATCCAACAGAAAGTATATCACCGAGACATACCTCCCGATGTTATTTAGCTATCTTGGACAATAGTTCTGTTACAATAAAGTTCCACTATGGTGATGTAATATTATGGGGTTATTTTAGTTCTAAGAAAGGTGTTCTGTTTAATATAGAAATTCTTTACCTACATGATGTAGGGTTTTAGCCGAATAAACAACACCAACAACATGGTCATCAAATGAGAAAATAGTATAATAATATGAACATCTGACAAACAGATTACCAATTATCAACAGTTCATGACACACATGATACCAACGCTGTCCTCTCTAGTATTCCGTCATCGCTGTCCCACAGTGCAACGTCACACGTGCAGCTTAACATATTTACCGCAAAGCTCTTAACGTGTCATCTTGCATACCTATTCTTGATACCTTAAGGGAGATCCCTATTGTTTTTGGTGCATGCCCGACCCCCAGGGACAGTGCCACGCCCATTCTCTTTTTGTGTGTCTCGTACAGGCAACAATTCTTAATCGATTGTCTTGAAAACTTGTTTATACTTATTCCTTATACCCTAAGGCTGACCACTATTATTTTTGGTGCATGCCGGACCGCCTGGGACTGAGCCACGCCCAATGTTTGTGTTCGCCTACAGGATGCAATTCTTAATAGATCCTTTTAAAACTTTGCATACCTATTCCTTATACCCTAAGCATGACCCCAATTGTATTTGGTGATTTCCTATTCACCTGGGGCAGAGCCATGTCTATTTTTACTTCGTGTCTGTGTGTGTTGTCTACAGGCCATGATTCTAAATGGATCGTCTTTACACTTGGGATATGTATTTTTTATAGCCTAAGGACGACAACTGCATGTCCCGACTCCCAGAGGCAAGCCACGCCCAATTTTTGTGTTTGTGGTTTACAGGCTGCAATTCTGAATGAATCAGCTTGGTACTTGGCATATGTATTCCTTATAGCCTGAGGGCGTCCACTATTGATTTTGGTGAATGTTCCGATCCCCAGGGTCAGAGCCACGCCCACTTTTTGCCTTTAGCGTCTGAAAGCCACAATTCTGAATGGATTATCTTGATGTTGAAGCACGACCCTCAACGCTAAACAAAACAAACGCCTAGCCTTCTTGACAAAGTACCATATCAATCAAAGCGGGAATGTGGACGTATATTGTAGCGTTAGCGTTATGTTTTAGCCTATCTTCCATGGCAACCGCTTGTTTTGACGATTCGAAGATATCTAACATCAACTTCAACAATCCGAACCCTCGGGCCTCATCTATGTTTATAAAATATGGGGTAAAATGGTGTTGGGTGGACAATAGTTAAACACGTGCACATTAGACTATCGAGTCTGTCCAACCTCGTGTGTTTTCTCCTCGTCCTCCACCTCGGCTACATTGCGCCAAACACATGGTAAATTGAACGAGACAAGTTGAACCAATGAGGATGTATTTCAGGGCAGAGTATTATATTCTACAACGACCATACTTATATAAGCACAGATCCTGCAGGACCTAAGAGAATTAGACAGAGTATTTCTTCTTGGCAAAAAACATGATTAGCAACCGTATACTACGACTAACCAAAACAGCATCGGTTATCTTGTCAGCTTCATTTTATTTTACATCTAAAGGTCGATTTGATGCCATATACAGACCCAACAGAAAGTATATCACCGAGACATACCTCCCGATGTTATTTAGCTATCTTGGGCAATAGTTATGTTACAATAAAGTTCTATGATGATGTAATATTATGATGATGTAATATTATGGTGTTATTTTAGTTCTGTTTAATATAGAAATTCTTTACCTACATGATGTAGGGTTTTAGCCGAATAAACAACACCAACAACATGGTCATCAAATGAGAAAGTATATTATAATAATATGAAACATCTGACAAACAGATTACCAATTATCAACAATTCATGACACACGTGATACAACAATAAGGTCGACAAACGGCGACAGACGACGAACGCTGTCCTCTCTAGTATTCCGCTATAGCTGTCCCACAGTGCAACGTCACACGTGCAGCTTAAAGTGCCAATCCTGATAACTTTTTGGGGAATAAAACTTAATTTTGTGTTAAAATCCTTAACCTAAGGCTCACCTACTAACCTGGCAGTCTTCATCTGGAAATGGAGAACGTTTTATTATATAGTATCTGGATAAAACCAGACTATTTTCTATAAAAATAATATGTAGGTGAAATTTACCCTTTGTTATCAAGTACAGGGCATGGGTCATTCACTGTATAGACCTATCAAGAAACACTAATCGATTATCAGGTCACCCAATGAAAAAATTGACCCGAAATCTTAAAAGGGTTACGTGTCCGGATAAGCAGTGTTATTTTGAGCTGAAATTTTGAGACAAGGTAAATACATCATGCCACTATATTTTGGTCCATAAATTTCATAAATACCCGGACTTTAATTTTTGAGACTATGTTCTTATCGGGATTGTCCCTTTAACATATTTACGGCAAAGTTCTTAAACAGATGTACAATACATAACTGTATAAAGCAATACCCACAATGATATGTGACGAAAAAACTAGGGTTATGAAGTAGCTTGCATTATTCTACTACTATCTTAGTCTTAGTTACCGACAGCCATGTCAGTATCAGGGATCGTAGAGAAAACATCATTAGGAGATCAGGGGAACATCATACTCACGGCCGCCCCGGCTGCGAGACTGGGGTAGACAAAATGTAGCTTGTTTAAACGGATGTTAAACCCAGACCGTGGATATTTTAATAACCCCTAAAGTACTATCATAGATATCATAGTTTCCTGTATTTAACCTTTGTAGTTTTCTGTATTCGATATATAAATATAATAACAAGCTTAATTGATCATTGGAAAAAGTCAAAGAAAATCCTAGTCGATAGTGTCACCCTAGTATCACGGGCCGTATCACACCGGAGTGTCACAAGGAAACATGAATAACGTGACAATAAAATAATACCAAGTACATTCAACCATTAGACAAAATTCCTAAGTCCTAAAACTAGTGCAATCAGCAAATGGACTGTTCACCATGTACAGAATACACAATGAACAGTGGTGGTAACAAGTGTCTGGAAGAGTCCTATACAACACGCCTTCTACTGATATAACTAGTGGCAACACAACAGTAATTTGATATTTTGTGTTGTACTTTTGTGTTCTTATGTGAAACAATTTATTTATAAGATACTCATTAATCCTGGCTATCTAACTGACCATCCCTTTACAGTATTACAATTAAAGATTTCCAAATTTGAGAAAGATAAAGGGTTTTGGTGCTTTAATGGTTCTCTACTGAAAGATCATGAATATGTTCTCAAAGTAAAAGAAGTAATAACTGAAACAATATATGCTTGCTCTCCGTACAACCGAACCCACTTAAACTTCATTGATTCTAATGAACATAAGGCCAATGACAATTCCCTATTGTTCTGCAAAAAAGGGCTAAGAGAAAAAGATAAACAAAGTATAACAAATAAAATAAATATGCTAGAAGATTACTATCAATTTTCAGATTCAAAAGATTTCATGCCCATAAGCCTAGAGAAATTTACATCGTCAGGAGCTGAACTCGTAAAAAAACTAATAAATGAAACTAATAATCAATTTTGGAAAGAAATGCCCTAAACAAATCCAAACTATCATGGGTGAAAAAGTTATTTCAAAGGATTTTTATCAATTGTTTGTTCCCCAACTTCATAAAAAAACCAAAAAGCGAAATAAAATGGGAATCAATCCTATTTGATGAAAATATAGGTGATTTTTGGCAAAATATCAATTCCTTAGCTTCTAAAATAACCAAAGACACTAAACTTATATGGTTACAATATACATGTAGGATTATCCATAGGATTCTGAGTACCAATCAATATCTAAAATAAAGGTATACAAGAAAATGACCCCCCATCCAAGCATTGTGTGAAGGATGGGGGGCATTATTGAAGGGAAGCCGGAGGCTTAGCATGTATATTCAGCATACTATTCTAGTATCGCCAGAGTTATCGCTCTTCAAAGTGGAGGTAAAAACAGTCATATCACATGACCAAACACTTGTATTTATTCAACAATAATCCAGGAAAGCAATCATTATTTAAAGATACCCCACTTGTTGTCTTTTCCAAAAATAGGGAGGGAGCATGTGTGGGTGGGAATATACATGCTAAGCCTCCAGCTTCACTTCAATAATGCCCCCCATCCTTCACACAATGCTTGGATGGGGGGTCATTATTTCCCGTAAAGCCTTCGGCTTTTCATGTATATTCAGCACCTTTAAAGAAAGACAACAACACTACCACTAAAACATTTTATTTACATTGCTGTGATGGTACTAATTATTTATCGCCAAATACAGCCCTAGAATAATCTGATGTGTTCTGTTCAACATCCCTCAAATAAAATTTCTTAAAGTTTTTCGCAGATGCCCAATCGGCCGTTCTCAGAATTTCCTGTAAAGTACAACCATGCATAAAAGCAGCAGACACTGATGCAGATCTAAATGAATGGGCCTTAAATTTATCATCAATACCAGATGCAGCTAAGACATCTTTCAACCACCTAGCAACAGTACTAGTTGTAACAGCCTTATATGTACAGTGTGAAATCAAAAGCTGGTCTGACAAACGATTACTCTCAGTTTTACTTACATAAAACAATAAAGTGTGCATAACACACAAACTCTCATTTTCAAAATGAGACAGAACCATCTTGAATTTAGTGTCTCGACGGGTTTTCAACAAATTGGTAAACATAAATTCAACTTTACCTTTAAGAATATTCATGTTAGAAAGTTTCAATGCTACAAGAGTTTGTGCTCTTGGGGCATTAGATAGAGCTAATAAAGCCACAATACTACGGAACCATCCCATGTACAATCATATTTCGGCGTAGGTGGACATTTATTAAAACCCCCTTCATAAATCTAGCTATAAACCTGGGGTTTGTACACCAAGAGTTATTGAATAATTTGAGTGTTTGAATCAACATACATTTATGTGTATTAATCACACTATGCGATTTCCCATTTTCTAAAAGTAAATCAAGATAGGCAAGCATATCTACTTCAGATATACGAATGGGATTATAGTCCCTAGATTTACACCAAATAACCCATTTTTGCCAGGCCAAGTCATATTGTTTGTTGGTTCCTGTACGCCAAGAGTTGATGATAACTTGGATAACTGACTCTGAAACACCTTGCATCTTAAGTAATTTCCAGATACAGTCACTGCGGCTAAAGACATTGACTTGCCTTGAGGATCAATTTCCTGACTGTGTGGCATAACTAGAAGGTCCTTGTGTCGTGGTAGTGGTAACCTAATTGGAAAAGAAATTAAACACGACATTATTGAAGGAAACCACGGCTGAGAAGGCCAGTGTGGTATGATAATAATTGCTTTTTCTACTTCATCAGATATAACTTTGTTAATTACCCTACCTATTACTGAAAAAGGTGGGAATATATCTGGATTTAAATCACTCCATGTGAATAAAAAAGCATCATTCTTATAAGCACCTGGTTCAGGAAGCCAAGAAACAAAGACATCTATTTGAAAATTGAGTCTTGACGCAAACAAGTCTATGTCTGGATGAAAACATTGATCACAAATTCTGTAAAAAATCTGAGTTTTCAACATCCATTCAGTAGAATCAGAAAAATTTCTTGAATGAAAATCAGCTTGGAGATTAAATTTTCCAGGTATAAACTTAGCAGATATAAAAATATTCCTATTAATACACCAGTTCCAAACATCTTTAGCTAATTCATCCAATTGAATTGACTTCATGCCACCAAAATTATTTATATAAGAGATTGCAGAGGTATTGTCTGAATAAATCTCAATATGAATATTCCTGCAATTCGAAAAAAGGGCTTGTAACCCATAAAATATGGCTAATAATTCCAAATAATTTATGTTGTTCTTTGATTCAGCAAGTGACCATCTACCGCCAAAAACAATATCAGATTTTGAGTCATGAATACCCCAGCCACGGGAAGACGCATCTGTTGTAATAGAGACATGTGGATTTCCTTGTCTAATTGTCTTGCCATTTTTAATTTCAGTGTTATTCAGCCACCAACAAATGTCATTGATACCTAGATCAGACAATAGTACAGTATTATCATAATTCATATTACATCCAAGTCCTCTTATTTTATCTCTTTCTAAACCTCTATAATGTAACACTGCTTCTTGTACTGCATAAAATGCATTAATTATTAAACCAATAAAAGAAGCCAGAATTCTAACAGAAATGTGATAGTTTTTAGACTTGATGAAATTAGCATATTTCAAAATCTTTTTAATCTTATCCGCAGTCAGGAAGACTTTAAATTTCACTGAATCAATATTGACCCAAAGAAAACAATAGTCTTTTTTGGTACTAGACTTGATTTACCAGTATTAATTATATACCCTAAAGAGCATAATTTATTTTTGATCACTATTGTATCTTTAGAACATTGCTGTTCATCTTGATTCATTATAAGAGAATCGTCAATATAATATGTACACCGAATACCTTGATAACGGAACCAAGTATATACTGGTCTCAAAATTTTGGTAAAGACCCGAGGAGCTGAAGACAATCCAAACGGTAGACAGACAAACTGATAGAGTATGTTGTTCCAAACAAATTTTAAAAATTTCTGATAATCCTTATGTATAGCAATACTAAAATATGCATCTTTAAGATCTATTGAAGTAAAAAAGTCTCCTTTTTGCAATGTATCAAGTACAATCTGAAAAGTTTCTTGTTTAAAATGTTCGTACAGAACAAACTCATTTAATGGCTTTAAGTTTATAACAGGACGGAATTTACCATTAGGCTTCGGAACAATAAATAAATTGGACACAAACTGATCTTTTTCCCAAACAGAGGGAATGATAGCCCCTTTAGATAGAAGTTCATTAACTTCATTATCAATGATCAATCTAAATTCATCTGAAAAATTAATAACATTAGGCAAACACAATTGAATAGCTTTATTCATAAATTCAATCTTATATCCACATATAACATCCAAAATCCATGGATCGTTTGTCAGTTTATGCCATACATCAAAATGGAATTTCAAATTCCCTACATTAGAGATATTCAACTCACATTGTTTTGAGGATTGGATACACCTAAAAAAAAAACCGGCGACCTCTTCTTGCGCCCCTGTAATTGGTATATGGTTGGAATCTATTACTTGTATTATATCGCCATTGACCCCTGTCTCGGAGGGCCTGACCACCGCGGGAGAACCTCCTTTTACCTCGGAAAGATTGATTGAGGTTTTCTCTATTGTTTGTGACAGAGAATCCTGTATCACATTTTCGAATTTCTTTAGAAATATCATCTCCAAACAAGAAACTTGTTATAGGCGTGTTTATATTACATATGTTATAATATTTCTTTTTAAGACTAGGACGAATGAGATAACGACGCCTCAGGGACAAGTGGTATTGAACTTGACTAATTAGGGTAATTGAATCAGAAATCAATCTCTTTGCAGTGTCATTACCTGCAATTTGATTTTTTAGAAGTTCGGCCAATTTTACTATTGGAACAATACCAGTAGCAACTAGTTGCTGTATTTCCCCGAAACTTTTATCATATGAATGGCTTTTTGCATCTATCTCGTTCCATATCTCATGGTTGACTAAAGGTGGCGCTAGCATTCCACAATTGCCAGATTTTATAAGTATCAATGATATCATCAGTTGAACACTGCGACGTGCACGCCGTATTAATTAAATCAGCTAAAGACTGGGGAATGTTTTCGCCTGTTTGTGGAGTTTTTAGCTTAGGTAATGGCCAAAAATCATCAGATTCACGGGGTTCATTATTATTTGTTGTATCAAACAAAGCACCACTAATTCTCCCACTGACAGATACAGGACTATTGTCAACTTCTTCCTTTAAATTAGGCATATTTGAGACGTTCTCATATTCATCGAATGCAAATTCATCATCTTCTAAAACAAAGTCATTATTCACCTGTGAATCGACCAAACCCAATTTACATTTTAATGCAGCTATATCTGCCTCAGACAAATTATCCCAATCAATCAAATTTGGTGTATTTTTAGCCGTGTAAACAGGTCTCACCTGTGACGTCGTGTCTGAGTGCGTTTGTACCTTCGTACATGTCGGTTCAGTATTAGTATTTACAATCTGAACCACAGATTTTACTTTACCTGCTTTTCTACCCCTGGCTAGTAGATTTAGAAGGTATATTTTTCGATACCTCAGCAGGTGGTAAAAAACCAAACAACTCAGAATCTGCTTCTGGGTCGGTAATAGACAGGACATCGTCCATATCGGTAGCCATATTTATAAGAATTGAACAACGTTCAACCAATAAAAGATGAGTGAAAACTCAAAAGTATGGAGCTAACGTCCACACTGGCTAAAAGTAAACACAAAATAGAAAAATAGCGATAAATCAAGAAATCTACAGGATCTTACTATCCATGCGATCGCTAGAATAATAATGATTGCTTACCTGTGTGTGAAATAGCTTTATTTAACGTCCGCTTCCACCGAGGTGATATGCTTACCTGGATTATTGTTGAATAAATACAAGTGTTTGGTCATGTGATATGACTGTTTTTACCTCCACTTTGAAGAGCGATAACTCTTGCGATACTAGAATAGTATGCTGAATATACATGAAAAGCCGAAGGCTTTACGGGAAATAATGACAAATGTACAGTTTGTAGAAACTTGGTGGAAACCATCACTCGCATTTTTGTCGAGTGTGAAAAAATTGAAAAGATATCGAAAAATTTTCTTAACTGGTTTAATTCGATCATGAATTCTGACCTAACCTTATCTCCAGTGGATATAATATTCGGGAAATTAAAACCATATAATATGCAAATTAACATACTCTTGTTAATCATAAAAAAAACTACATTTATAGAAATAAACTATTAAACCAAATAGTATCCCTGGACGGTATCTTAAGAGAAATAAGATACTACCTAAAACTCGAAGAATACAAATAGAAAATAAATTTAAATTATGAGATATATATATAGATAAATAGGGCGATACGAAGCTTTGTTTGCTGAATGATCGCTATTACATGACCCAGGCCAGTTATATTGTGGGTGGGTCAGGGGTGAAGATGATCATTTATTAGGGTGCCCCACGTGCCTACTGAAAAGTTGTTCTTGACACGTAGATCATGCACGCTTTAGTTGAATGACTAACTACACTCGGCAAATCTCGGCAGATTCCGTAAACTACATCTAGCCTCGGCTGTATGACAGTAAGTGATATGTACCTACGCCCATACATTTGCGATGCGGCTACCGGTTTACTTTATCAGGAAAACTTGACGCTTTTACACAAATTGGGAACCTATTCGGCTAGCGACCTATTCGACCGATCGAGCTGCAACCTGTTCGTTGAAAACCTATTTAGAATAAAGACAACAGTCGCCTTAAATCATCTATTTATCAACCAATAAAATCCAACGTTATGTCTATCAAATGAAAGTAGAATATATTATTTTTTATCCATTCCTTTAGCTCAGAATAGAAGTGTAATTTCGTCATTATCTTACAGCTGGATCGGTCGAATAGGTCGCTAGCAAAATAGGTCGCCAACTTGTGTTCGGGATGGGCGCAGCCTTGTTTCATCCAGGACCTTTAAAGTAGTTCCAATATGGCGGAATTCATCATACAGCCGAGTTTAGATTGTCCGAAATCTTCCGAGGTTTTGCCGAGTGTGACTAACTACTGATTTCTGACAGTCTCGCACACTCGCTGAGGCTATAAATAGCAACAGCATGCGGAAATGTTCAAAACACCAAAAACTACTACAGTCGTAAAAAATCTATTGTTGACGATACAGAACAGCAATAATATTTGACTTTTTGGTTATTACGGCATTTTTAGAAATTACGCTCGTTTTATTTTTTAAATTGCCTTATAATTAATTGTATCATTAGAAGCTGCATATTTTGCTTTAGTACAAATAATATCTCTGACTCACACCCATAAAGCCAGAATATGATACTAACAGTAGTTTCATTTTACTTTTACAAGGTTCTTAAAAATATTGTTGAGACGCCTGATGTTGGTGCTTCTAAATTCAATTTCTTGTTCCATGTTTCGCAAAAAAGTAGTCTTGTCAATTAGACGTAGAATGATCGGTAGACTGGTTAAGCGAGACTAATTTCAAAACAAGGGCACGTAACCTATCTTTTACTCAAAAGTGTCTGGTGGATGTTATGGACGCCACTCCAAACCATTTTTCAGTATTATTTACGTATGGTTAAAATGGTCATAGCTTATTAAGTACAACATGGTCGTTTATTTAGTGACTATAAATGTGTGAAACAGATTTAAGGCTGGGTAAATATATTAGTATTGTGGTGTAATTGTCGAGATATTTGGAGATATTCATTTATGGTGGGGCACCCTACATTTATAAGGGTTTTTTTGGTTTTTATTGATTTGTTTCCCCATCTAAGTAATACAAGGCTGTAATTTGGCTATGTACTCGACTCGAAAAAAATTGAATATTTCACAGCCCCATCTATCCTACTTCTGCTTTTTGTACATCTATACTGCTTCTGCTTTTTGTAAAGTGCTGACCACAGGGCCCCATCCCTGGCAATACTCCTAACAGAGAGAGAGAAAAATGGGGTTTAACTTCCACTGGACCCAAACTAGGTCATTTTGGGACTAACACATGGTTTCATTTTATTTCAATAATTCGCTTGCTCGTAGGGGACTTTAGCAGTGGAAGGAAACCGGAGGAAACCCACGAGGCTGAGAAGGCGCCCCTATCGCCATGCCACATACACTCACACCAGGGATCGAAACCAAAGCCAAAAGCCAGAGGTGACCGGCAAGTTCGAAGCGCCGCAGTCTAGACCACTAGGCCATCTCAACCCCCCTGTACTCCTAACAAATCTGTGTGGGGAAAAAATATATATATACTCTTCAACAAAAGAAACGCACAGCCCACTTTTCATCATTTTTTTTATGTGAACGAGTTCGTTGTTAAACAATCAGTTGCACAGGTAAACACTCAACGAACCAAGTGAGGTCACATCTGAACGAATACCAACGCAACAACGTTATTGGTCGACTACAAGCAGGTGAATCCCAGACAAATGCAGCCAGGCTGCTGAATGTTTCCCTGGGGTTTATCGCCAGGTACCGACAGCGAAGTTCAACACATGACCGTCCAAGCTCAGGCGAAACAAGAGTGACCCCACCTGTCCTGAACGTCACTTCCGGTTACGTCTTTGGCGGAAACGATTCCCAACAGCTACCTCTACTGTAGCAGCAATTCCCGGACGACGTATAATCTAAGACCAGAGAGTTTGTAAACGCCTACGTGAAACTGGATTACGAGCCAGACGTCCCCGTTAGAGCTGCTGATTAGAAGGACGTCAACACCGTGAAATCCATCTTAAGTAGGTTCAGCGACGTGTCGCGGTTCCTGTTGTAACGAGGCGAATGGTAGAGCGAGGGTATACCGACGACGAAATGTCACAATGCGTTTCTTTTTTGGGCGAGTTTATATTTAGAAACCTGAAATTACATTCTGATATGTTTACGACGTCATTACATTCTGATGTAAATATGACGTCATTACATTCTGATGTAAATATGACGACATTACACTCTGATGCATAGAAATATATAAATAGACTAGAATGGCCGTCACGTGACCTGCGACATGTAAATAGGTCCGCCATTTTTGTGCATTGATTATTGACGTCGCGTGCGGTGAACTCAATGAATCCAGCTTCGTTTCTCGTTACGCTTGGAAGAAAGAAAGGTCGAAAAACAACCCATTGCCATACATATTCACGGATTTTGCAGTACCAGTTTGTAAAATTTAATATCTTCATTCTCTAATTTAATGCCATAATGGAATGACTCGCGAGGCAGTCCATAACATAGCAACTAGGCTAGGCCTACATTAGTACCGGTACATAACATAGATTATAGATGCCATGTCAAAATGAACCTATTTTCCATCTAGGCCTACAAATTAAAGACACTGGATGAATGGGCTATGAATTGTGGGTTTTTTTTTTTTTTGTTGTTTGTTTGAAATTATGTAATCTCGATGATCGACAAGCAACAATAATAAGGCCGCTAAGTCTCGCGTAATCTACTCTAGGGGTGACATGCAGTATGCACCCAGCAATTGAGCAATGGCGAAAAATACGATGCCTTGCAAGGCATTGAACATGAATCAATGACGAGTTCGCGGTACCAATTACTTTTGTTTTGCAAAAGAAAAATAACAGATATTTTGGTTTGTTTATTAAGGTGTGTAAATCCATTATTTAAACATATCCTAATAAAATATTTCACATTAATCTCGAAATAGTAGGCTCTATATAATAACTAAGCCTTGGTTTCACAGTAGTTTTTTTGCGATAGGTAGCGGTCTAAGTTAGATTTGTTTACAAACAAACCCCATTACCAGTACATTATTCCTCCGCCTGTACATTTAGTGCTTCGAGAAATTTAAATTTTAATGTCTTGGTTGTTATATAAAGCTAAAACAATAGTACCGGTAAAATGCAAAAATTTATAGTAAGCCTACATGTGTTTTAAAATAAAAGAAAAAAAAAATTCTAAAAAAACTATCGCGATCTCCCTTGAATTTTTCGACAAGTTACTACATGTTATGTAAGTGTTTTATTTCAGCAGATTGATGAATTATAATATGATGGTGAGGAGTTTCAAGTTTTTAGCGCAGAGTCGAGGATGGGCTAAAAATGTCCGTAACGTGGAAGGTGTTCTGATTCAAGTAGTACTACTAGTGTAGGTAATTTGTCAAATAACGAATATGGGCGAATATTAAAATATTTAATTTTACTTAGGCCTATATTCAGTATAATTTAGTACCTGTTTGCATTTGATGGTTTTACTTGACATACCTATCTCACGGCATTTTCCGAAGATTTATAAAAATAAAATAAGGGGCCATGGGCCCATGAAGATTTTGCATTTTGTGAAGATTTGTAAAGTTTAAATGTAGGCCTACCATAAATATTTTTAAAAAATGACCAGCTATCTCAAAAGTCTCGATAAGCAGGCTAAATATCCCTCTGCATTTTGTGAGGATTTGTAAAGTTAAAATAATATAGGCCCACTAGGCCTCATGAAATAGGCCTACCTATTTCTGAAAACCGTGAGCAGCTGTCAAAAACAAAAAAGCCACAATATGCAGGCAGAATACTCACAGTATTTTATGAAGATTTGAAAACTAAATCTAAAAAAATACTAGGCCTTGTGATATAAAGGAAAAGGTGAGCATTTCACAATGTGCAGGCAGGATATCTCACAGCAGTTTGTGAAATTAAGACAGTACTACTCATCATGATATAGGTCAACCTATTTCTAAAAAAAACCAGTGATAAACTATCAAAAAAAAGTATTTAAATTGTTTGGCAACACATTTGTCTGATATTTATTACATTTTCTTCCTGGGGTGAATGAAAAGGGAAAAACCATTGTGACAGGTTATACCATAATGTTAATTAAATAGAACTTGGTTTTCTGTTAAAGATTGATATGGTTCTATTTGTGTCAGAATTCTAACACAAGTTAGCCATACTTAGCAAAACCCACTTGACCACTTACCTTAGCAGTAATTACATCATGACACTGTTATATACCTCTAACTAACATGATTCCTTTCCCTGTATTTATTTTACAGTGCTATCATGTAATTATCTAACATGATTGGGGGTCACCTCTGGCTTGCGGCTGTGGTTTCGAGCCCAGGTGTGAGCGTATGTGGCATGGAGATAGGGGTGCCTTCTCAACCTCGTGGGTTTCCTCCGGGCACTCCAGTTTCCTCCCACTGCTAAAGACCCCTACGCGCAAGCGGATTATTGAAATAAAATTTTTAAAAAAACATGTTAGTCCCGAAATGACCTAGTTGTGTCGAGTGGACCTTAAACCCCATTTCTCTCTCTCAACATGATTGAGGAACCTGGCTAAGTGAGTAAGATGCTGTCTTGCTAGCCGATAGGTCACAGGTTAGATCTTGTTGGCCAAGAAAGTTCGCCATTTTCTGTTGTGATTTTCTCTTGTCAGTGGTACAGGACGGAGGGCCTGGGTAGGATAACTGTCTCTGTCTAGTCGTTTGGATGGGACGGAAAACCGACGTCCAGTGTAAGTATTGGCGTTTACGTAAAAGATTGATTTGGCAGTTAGAATTTTATATTAGAGTAGGCTATAGCAAAATTTCCCTCATAGCACAATGTTTGGCGTAAGCTGGTAGTCTTCACTAACAGGGGTCACACGGTGGCTAAGTGGGTAAGACACTGGGTCGCTAGCCTGGAGGTTGGGTATTCGATCCCTTCATTGGCTGAGAATATTGATTCAGATTTTCCGGCATGTTTTCCCTTGTCAGTGATGCAGGACGGACGGCCTGACAAGGACAGCTGTCTAGTCGCCTGGATGGGACGATAAACCGAGGTCCTGTATACACATTGGCGTGCACGTAAAAGATCCCTTGACAGATGGAATTCGATATAAGAGTAGGCCGTAGTGCTGCTGCCCGGGCAAAATGTCCCTCATAGCACACTTCATTAGCCAAATTTGGATGTAAAACTATTTCATTTTCCCTTACTAACAAAGAAATTTTGAGTTTGAATCCGGTGTTCGAGAAAATTTCCTGGCTTCATCTTTTGTCAGTGGTGCAGGAAGAAATGTTTCACACATTTGGTAATTTACATGATCAAAGAGAAACTTTACCAAATACATGGCAAAAGTAAAGTATGACATTTCCATTCACTGTGTACATGTTTAGTTTTCATTGCCAATGGTTGGATAAATTTAACTTATCAATGCATTTATGTAGCCCAGTACGGTAGTAATAATATCATACATTTGTTGGTGTATGTTTAAAATTAAAAGGCACATACATGAACACATAAATTCAATAGAGTTTCATTGTAAAATGTTCGATTTACATGTACGCACATGCAAGTCTTTCATACATTTAAAGGCAAAAAGAAATGTTATTTCAATTAAAGGAAAATTCTGATAGACAAATTAAAGAAATACCCCACATAACTTGTCAGAGAATTTCAGCTCAGTATATTTTGCCATTTGAAAGGGGCTATGTAACCTATTTATGAAATTCGAATTTAATATTTCATGGTAAATGTGGCCAAATGTGAAAATACCTTATATGAATAAAACTCTAGTGTCCCAAAAATATTTTGAAAATTGTGATCTGGGTATAAAAGTTAAAATAAATGATTTAATGCCATCATAAAGGGGGTGCAAGTCAAATTCAATTCAAAAGTGAAAATTTTTGCAGTTTACTGAATACATGTACACATGAGAGCTATATGTGTAATAGAAATTGACTTTTACACAAATATCAGGTTTATTTCATTGAGTGAGGAAAATTCATAATTTCATGAGTAGATAAATAGTCTCTATACCAAGTACATTCTCCCAATATTCAGTCAGAAAGAAATATTTCACAATAATCCAATGATCTCATTTAATATATTTATTGATTTTTTTTTCAAAACAAAGAAATATGTAATTAATTTACAGTTGAGATTTAAATGTATTCAAATTCTTTACAAGAAATATGCATTTCAAAGTCATTCAGGCACTCACATAAAAAGCCTGCTTATCGTTCAATGAAAACTGTTTTAAAATTTGGATTTATGAATGAATTATTGAGCAGTGACGATGGTTATTTAAGCATTATTCACATTGTCCTTCCATCATGTTAGAAATTTAATTAATTTATCGGTTTAAAAATTCCTGTGGTCATCAAATGAAAATTCTTCATAGATGTAGAACTTTTAGTAGAAGTCAATACAGTGGCTGCTATATTGGTGGGCTGAAAAAAAAAATACATATATTAATTTATTATTAGTATGTTTGAACATTTAAAATTTAAGGAAGTCTCTAATAAATTTACAAAGTAGGTTCGTTGACAACAGCCAATCAATCAGTCATCACTCCCTCAGTCTCAGTGAAATTCCAAACAAAGGAAGCTTCGTCGTCAGTCCAGGAAAGCCTATCTTATCGTGAATTTGAACTAGGCCTAGTAGATCTACGGGTGCCAGTGGTCTTTAGTACATACTACAAGTACGGTCCATGGTAGTGTATTTTACTAGTATTACTACGGTACTACTAAAGACTAGGCCTAGTGAGTAGTTATTGTAGGCCTATCTAATAAATAAATACTTTTATAAAAGTATAACTCTCAGGTTGTTTAACGTCTAAAAATAGTAATAGGCTACGAATGAATAGTAAGCAGTGGGCTAGGTCAACATGAATCAGTGCTAGTCATGCATTGTGAGTGTCACATAATAATAGGCCGGCAACTAAAGAAAAACACAGTGTACGACAACACTGCTTGTCGTCTCTCACGGGACTGCAAAAAGTGCAAGTCCACGCTGTCGCTGAACGCTTGAATGAACATTTTGTCTTTTAAAAATATAATCACCGAATTTCTTACCTGTGGAAGGTTATTCCATTTAATTTTGATGTGGGGTTTTGATAATTTGAGCAGTTTATGACAAAACACTGCGTCCCTTTGGTTGATACGGAAAACGTGAAAGTTTTGTTATCCTTCGCACAATCCGAAGACGCCATTTTGTTGCGCAGGATAAATGTACAAAGATGGCCGACCTCTGCGCATGTCGTGAAAGCGGCTTTTGATTGGCCGTGGCCATTCTAGTCTATTTATATATTTCTATGCTCTGATGTAAATAAGACGTCATTACATTCTGATGTAAATAAGACGCCATTACACGCCTATTTTCAACTGCCAGCTCTTTATCTAAATCTTACATAATTTAATCAGTAGAAATTGTTAATCGTCTGATAATTATGGCGAACATTGCTTCGCGAATATTCTGGTCTGTTTATTTACGACTTATTTACATAACAACAATTAACTTCCACTCGACGATTAAAAAGCATGGATAAAAGACGTGTGACGCTTTGTATAGGGAAATCTCCTGTTTTTCACGATCGTACAGCGGATTGGATAATATAATATTATTCATAACTTGTTATTAATACAGCTGTACAAGTAGTACAATGACTGGCGACTCTCTGTTTTATTTGAATAGATATTAAACGTAATATGCGGCGTCATATTTTATTGTAGAGTAAACGCATTTTTTAACTCTAACTATTTGATATTCTATATTTCTATATGCCAAAGTTTGCATCCGAAAAACGGAACACCTTCAGACTAGTTATAAGCAACAAACAAAAAGGAAATGTTTTGACGACACGCGGGTTAAAAGAAAAGGTTTTTTTACAACTGAAGCACCAAAAACATAGTTTACTTGACAAATGAACAAAATGAAATGAAATACCTAAGAATAACGAAACAAGTTCTGTCTAGTTATTCAAGCACGATCCACACAAAACGACTTGTTTTATGTCAGATAGATGACAGGGGTTTGTTTACTGGTGAGGCATCAATTAAATACAGACAATAGTTTACTTGACATCTTTTTTAACCATGTCTCTTTATTCGTTATTCAAAATATGAGTTCCAAATAGTGAAACATACACCCAGTCTCCGAGGTACCATGTACATATTTATGGAAGCCTATTGCGGCCATTTCGAATCTCGTCCCCTCGCCGCGAGAAGTCGAGGGCGAGAACACGAGAAGACGAGAAGTCGAGGGCGAGAAGACGAGAAGTCGAGGGAGCGAGAAGTCGAGGGCGAGGGAGCGAGAGAGCGAGAACGCGAGGAAACAGGGCGAGAATACGAGGATCTCGCCCCGAGAACACGAGATTACTTTCACCTCGACTTCTCGTCTTCTCGTCCCTCGACTTCTCGCTCCCTCGTGTTCTCGCCTTTGAAAAACCTCGTGTTCTCGCTCCCTCGCCCTCGACTTCTCGCTCCCTCGACTTCTCGCCCTCGATTTCTCGCCCTCGACTTCTCGCTCCCTCGTGTTCTCGCCTTTGAAAAACCTCGACTTCTCGCTCCCTCGCTCCCTCGCCTTTGGGTCAATCTCGTCCTCTCGTGTTCTCGCTCCCTCGCTTCGTCACAATCTCGTCTTCTCGTGTTCTCGCCTCGGAAGTGCAAGTATTAATTTTCGTGCGCAACAAAAAATCTTTCAACAATATCTATCAAAATGCAAATTTCATTTGATCAATTTCGGCATATGAAATTTACGTTTGTCCAGATTTTTTAATAACTATTTGTTACACACGAAATTAACTAATTATAGGATAAAAAAATTGAAAAAAAGGAAAGTTTTGAGAGTAATTATTAAACAATGCATCTTGGTCGTATAGTCGGCGAAGTATAAACAATTAAAATGGCGAATTTATATACATCAATGGACATGTTTCGGAATGGGGTTCATCCAACACGTAGGCCTACATTTTTGTCACTGGTTATAAAGTCGCAAAATTTGTATTTTGATTGTTTAATCTCATTTTTATATTAATCATGTTTTACATTTTAGTCAAAACGTGTGTTTTTGAGCCACGAGCAGACATTTGATTTTCCTATCTATGCTTATTATTACAGGTGATGAGCTCATTCGTGAGTATTTTTTTGGCGGATACACCAATATTGAAGTCTCTATATTATTATTTCTAAGACACACTATATCAATAAGGTAGGCCTTTCTTGTTGTGATTGTGTGGTATGGTGTGTGTGGTATGGTGTGTGTCATTGATTTTATGGAAATTTATAATGAATATTGAATCACAAAAGCAAAGAAATATGTTCTTCTAGAAAATGACTAAAATCATGTATTTTCGTTTGTTTATTATTAATTCAGTGAAAGGCAAATAAGAAGAATTCTTAAAAAATATGGTCATAGGCGAAGAGGTGGAAATGACGAAGAGTCTATAACAGCTGCTATAAGAGTAGGTGTGAAGCCTACGTAATAGGCTAAATTTTTCCCTCGGAAACCTTACATATCTTGTGAAGAAATGACCCCGGTTTACAGAAAGTGGGAATAACGAGAATCAACAGCAATATCCCACACCCCACGGTACAGTCTGTAGTTACTGTTAGGGTCGTATTAAGGGTAGGGGAGAGCGGAGCACAGTGGGCATGATTTCTTTTTTTTAGTAAATTGACCAGAAGTGAAATCCTACAGAGAATCAAACTATGTACTCAGTTGAAGCCAGTCATATGTTTTATTTAATAGTGCTGTTAAAAAGTTAATAAATTGAAACTATTTCTGTGTAGATCATTGTAAAACCAAACTTTTTTTTGACCCAGTGTGCCCCGTATGTTGCGTTTTTCGATGGCTTTTGCAATGAAAATATTAACAACAGAGTTTTTAGACAATGATTGAGATATCCATGGCGATTTTAGTTGTGTCAGATAGCTAAGACTATTCAACATTTGCTGATATTTTCAATGGTATCTTTAGAAAATTTAGTCGACCCCCCCAGCCAGATCTGTAGGCCTAAATATTTTTAAAGGGCTTGCGTTATAGCCTTATTAGCCTAATGGTTAACCCTGCCTTGATAATGACCAATGCTTTAGATATAGGCTTCTAAATCCACCGGGGGGGTTGGGATGGCCTAGTGGTCTAGAGTGCCGCGCTTCGACCTCTAGCTGGCCGGTCACCTCTGGCTTGCGGCTGTGGTTTCGATCCCTGGTGTGAGCATATGTGGCATGGAGATAGGGACGCCTTCTCAACCTCGTGGGTTTCCTCCGGGCACTCCGGTTTCCTCCCACTGCTAAAGACCCCTACGCGCAAGCGAATTATTGAAATTAAATTGAAACCATATGTTAGTCCTGAAATGACCTAGTTTGTTTCGAGTGTACGTTAAACCCCATTTCTCTCTCTCTCTAAATCCAACCACTTTAATGGTTTGGCATGGAAATGAAAAAAAAATTCTTTTATTTCAGGAGGAATTGACTGGAAGTGGACGGTGCCTTGGTTACAGGGCTTTAGCGAAAAGACTCCTGTCAAAACATGGCCTACGTGTTGCTAGGTATTTCTATCATGTTCTGCAATCCAACTGCGTGTTAATGAAACTTGGCATTCTTGAACTTAGTAGTGTCTTAATCATAAAATGAAGGTCAAGCAGAGTTAGGCAATTTCATCGAAAGTTGATTACATTTGTCGCAAACATTTGAAAGCAGCCTCACCCCTACAGATTTGAACTGATAACAATAACACTTGGTATACATGTCCTCAAACGAAATAAATTTGAATGTTAAACTATTTAACTTTTACATTCCAGTGTAAACTTGTATCGCAACTTCCTGGACAGCATAGTACTTAAAAGCTTGACCACATTGCCAGCTCTAGTTAGTATCGCCAGGAAACAATTCAGTAAGCATGAGATTCAGGTAGTCCCTGACAATTCACGGCTGCTTTTGAAAGAGTGAAGGGCTATGTGCCCCGCCCCCTCCCTGCACCACTACACACACACATACAAAAGTCCTTTATGATAGCATTTACTTACATCGGTGCATACATTGTTTCTTGTGTGTGTGTGAAATAGCTTTATTTAAAGTGATATTGCAGACAATTACATGTTATATTATGAAAAATGAAATATTTCTGAGTGGAATGTGGAAGGATTGATAAAATATATATTTTGTTTCTAGTAATACGCTTGTATTACTTACAGGGACAAGGTTTACACTTTATTAAAGTTAATGGACCCCGAAGGGGTGAACCTCCGCAAGAAACACCAACTGTCAAGGAGAATATATGTCAACAAAGGTCCAAACTATTTAATCCACATAGATGGGTATGACAAGTTGAAGGCCTATGGCTTTGCGATACATGGTGGAATATGTGGGTAAGAAAAACTGTATTATAATATGACTTCTTTGATAGGCACTTATAGTTATAGAACATATTAACACAAGGTACAATTTTATGGATGCTTAGTATTAAACTCAATAATTATGATTCCATGAAATTGTAGCTAGTGTTATTATGATATGCCCTTTTATCCTAATGAAACCACCTGCCAGAATTAAATAAAGTTTACTTAATAGATTATTATTAGTGTTTATTTTAATGTTATATTTCTCTGTGTCCTCAGATTTCCTCGCACTGCTAAAGATCTCTCCGCACAAGGAAATTATTGAAATGCAATTGAAAATTATTATATTAGTCCCGAAATGATTTAGTTTGTGTTGAATGGACGATAAACCATATTTTTCTGTCGCTCTATTATTATTATACAACATTTATATAGAGCTATATTTCACATGAGTGTTCAGGTGCGCTACAATAAATGTAGAAAATATAAATCTATAAAATCAGTAAAAAATAAATAATATCTATAGAAAGATTAATTGGATTTAAAAGCTAATTTACAGAAAACTGTAGAGCTAACAAGAAGCAACCAGGAGCGCTTCGCCTGCGCTTTTATTAGTTTTATTTACATTTGTTTGGACTACTCAATAATAAAACAAGTTTTATAAAGCTTTACCAAAAAAAGAATAATGTCAACTTGAAATAATGAACCTTACAGCTTCACTAATAAGTTTATTTTGCCTGTTTTCTGTTTCTGAGAGATTGAAAATATTGTTAACAGCTCAGCATATCACAATAAGTTGTATTACAGATTAAGATTAACTATTTTCAGATATTCTAGACGAATTTTATGGCTTCGTGTTGGTAGAACCAACAATGATCCAGAGGTGGTTGCAGGCTATTTTTTAGAATATTTGCTTGGAATTGAAGGTGAGAGTAGAAGCATAATGTGAAATTTCTCACGAAACATTGAAATGTGCATCAATACAGAGAGAGAGGGAGGCATAGAATGCGACACTTGTGGCTATTGTACTACGCTGTTGTTATTGTGTTCCCAAATATTGTAGCATTCCAGTTTTTTTTGTATGGTATTATTGACGAGGGCGAACCACGTGGTATCTTAAGAGATCTGTCCCTTTCAATGGCAAAATGATGCGTACATAATCGTAGGTTGTTAATCGCATATGATTATATTGCCCCCCGCCTTGCACGATGCTTTATGAAAGCACACACACACAAGAAACAATGTATGCTCCGATGTAAGTAAATGCAATTAATTAATATGTCCCATCTATTTATTATAATCCCATATAATAATACCCATTTTAAACGTATAGGAGTTCCTCGATGTATTAGAGCCGATAAAGGCACAGAGAACAAAATAATTGAGAATATCCAGAAGTCACTAAGATGGTATCATGGAGATGACATGGCTGGTGAAAAAAGCTTTTTGTATGGACCATCACCGGCAAATCAGGTAATTTTCTTTTATTAAAAAAATTCAAACTTTAGAATACCAAATACATTTTCAATTTAGTCCCTTTTATTCGCCCTTTGTCTGTCCGCCTTTCCTCAGTCAGTCTGGCATCCACATATGCGTGTTATGACCCATGGTCTCTTTATAAAATTTTGTGGTTGCTAAAGTTGTTATCCGATTCTCTTGAAATTTACGATCATTGATCACCCTTAATCAATCTGAACCTCTTGTGGACTCTTTACAAGCGTAAGTGATTAACCGATTGACTATAGTATTTATGTACATGAGATGAAGTGGCTGATAATTACTTTCAGAGTTATTGCCATTTATCCCTTCGAAGACTGGTTTCAGTGGGGTACATCCCTAATCTGCCCAATCTGCCACGCCTACAAAAATGTCAAAATTGACATCGAATCCATTCACTTGTTTTGAATTGTTTGTTTAATTGTGGTTTCTGAGTATGATGTCTTGTCCATATATTTGTTTTTATGTAAATTATGTGTGGTGTTGTCCCCCTGCAATTACTATATAAGTAATACGATCAGAAATAGTTTTGAAATGTTGCGATGCTATGTCTGAATCTTAAAATGCAAAATCTGACCGCAAAAAATGGGGCCACACCACAAATTCGGATCTACACAAAAAACTTGTTGAGAAAAACTCGGTCTCATAAATTCACAGGTCGGGTGACGATTCCCCCTCCCCCTTTAACCACCGAACTAGTAGTGTCTTGTGAATGCATTACGTTTGAAAGAATAAATAAATGTGACACCCTCTGTGCACTGCTCGGGTGAATTGTATGCTGTGGGTGTATGTTTCGTTGTCTAGCAATTTATCTTTGTTGAAGTTGTTACATGTTTAGTATATACCAATGATCGTCTCTTATAGCGGATAGAAAGATTCTGGCGGTCTGCAAAACAGGGTGGTTGTCAGTTCTGGATAGATTTATTTAAGGATTTGGAAGCTTCAGGAGAGATTAATACCGAAAATGGCCAAAACAAGTGTGTATACATCATTTCAACATTTTTAGATCCATATACTGTTATGTGGACATGTGTTGTCATCATAGTGACCACCACTCTAGCAAGTGATGATATGTGTGGTTATTTTGATATGATATTGGATGATGAATATTGACAATTTTATACAAAAGGGTTGTTTTGTTACCCCAAAATACTGTATGGAAATAAACTTTAAATTGAATTTTTCACAAAAGGTAGCACGGCTTTGATTGTCATACACAAGATAATACACAATGTCTCAATTATCAAACTATCACCTATTTCAGTTATTAGGTTCACAGATCTAGAATGCTGCTTGTGGGGTACATAAATGTCAACATAACAATTTATAATATAACGGTTGAAGCCAGAAAAAAAATCTGTGATAGACCGATTTAGCTCTCACAAAATGTATCCTTCATATTATGATGTAGTTATCGCCTGGGGTTTTAGAACTGGCTTGTAAGTCCAATCTAAGATGATGGATTGTATGACCCATCTAATTGGGGGTGTAAGAATGATCATACAATAATTAACAACTCACTTCTTCTTCGAACAATTCTATATTCTGGAAACATGGTTAATACCAATATAATATAGAACTAAGAAATAACAAACCCGAGACCTGCTCTTAAGTATGTCTTCTTGCCTACCCATTGTCACTATCTATATTAAATCTACAAACTTTCCTCTTATATACTAGAGGTTACTTGAGGTAACAATAAGCAATACAGAATAATTATATTCTTGACTTAACTTTTAATTGTTCTTAAGGGATAATTTTTAATTGTTCTTAAGGGATAATTTTTAATTGTTCTTAAGGGATAATTTTTAATTGTTCTTAAGGGGTAGTATTTAAGTGACACCCATTCATTCATTCATTCATTTAGATGACTTCTTGGGGCCTTGTTTATGTAATGTTTATAGTTAGATTACCGGTAGTCAAACTTAGGTGCCAAGTTATAAAGAAAGGCTACTTGGCATATATTTATGATAGAGCCTCCATTATTAAGGTCCCTACAATGTAATACATTCTATAGGTATTGGTATTGTTTACCTTTTTTGATATGCTTGAATTAACTAATACTAATATAATATAATATGTTTACAGCAAAGTTAACAAGCATACATATTAGTTTTCATATTGATAATGCAGTATTGGTATCATTATGTCTTACAGAGAATGTTTCAGGTTTTGCTTCACAAATCTCATTCAAAAAGACTTAGACCAAATCCGTAAAGACTGGAATCAACATAAGATGAGACCAACTAAAGGGGCAGAGTGTCCTGCAGGCAAACCAGACTTGTTATATTTTACTCCACAATTGTTTGGTAAGGCGACAATCACAAGATTTAATATGAGAAATTATTTTCACCATATGGGGGTAGAAACTATTTGGTCATTATTTGATCATTAAATGAAAACTAAGCTGCTTTTATGTCATATATCAGATATTTTTGTGTGATTTTTTTTTTCATTTTAATATTCAGATACAGTTGATTACAAGACCGAAGTTGCTGTTGAAGATCTTGATAGTTTTAGTCAGTTTTGTAAATTTTATGGACCCAACGGTTGTTTGAGAGAATTTGAAAATGTATGCACAGAATTGTTAGTGCAGGCTGGAAAAGAGATGCCAAATGATCCAGAAGAGGCATTAGAATTATATAGTTGGCTAAAAATGAGAACTGACTAATTAAACATACAGTGTTTGTGGACCCTCTAGAGGGTACAATTTTTATATGATTTTGATGAAACTTGAAATGTATGGTTATAGAATATAACCCAAAGATCTTGATTTCTTTCGATGTGGTCCCTCTAGAGGTCACAATTATTATCCGATTTACAAAACCGTTCCACTGTATATTTCACTGTTACATAGTTATGATGGTTGAGCTCGAATTTCATTAAAATTGGACTGATAGTGTAAAAGTAGGTTATGTAATACCATGGTTGTTAATCATCTGGAGGTCACAATTTTTTTTTTATCAAATTTTGGTGAAAATAAAAATATGTTTTTATCCTATAGATCTTGGTTCCTTTTGATATATCGGAATGGTAATTTCCTGGATTATGACCCCTGAATGTCTGAAAATCTGTGTTGGCCATTTGTTGTTCATCTAGAGGATAGACTTTTTGCCTGATTTGGAATAAATGTTTAAATTTATCACGGTTACACAATAATGTCAGCTGTTTTTGAAGTTCATAAAAATCGGACTGAAACTGCTTGACAAACTAGCCACTCCCCGTACGCAATAAAGTTATGACCCTGTAGATGTCACAATTTTCTTTTTATCCGATCCAATTTCAGTGAAACTTAATTTTATTTCCTATAGATATGCTTTCAAATTGATACTTGAGCGTATCGAATCGTAACTTGTCCGATTATGGCTCTTGATATTCCTTAAAACACATCTTATATTAGCTTATCTGTCCATCTCTTGCAAAATGTGGGTGTATCTTGCATGGCAACCGCTGGTCAAACAGTTTGGAAGACAAAGCTTTTATTGAAGGCCAAGGGTGTATATTAACCTATTATTCATCAGCCTGAACTAAGGTTTTGGGGGGGCTGGATGGTCGAATGGTTAGCGTGCGCACACTGTATTGTTCAGCCTGCTATTGAGTCAACTGGCATGGTTTCAAATCCCCAGTTGTACGTGACAAGGAGCAGGGTCGTCTGTCCAACCTCATGGGTTTTCTCCCACTGCTAAAGACCCCTACGCGCAAGCGAATTATTGAAATACAATTAAACCATATGTTAGTCCCGAAAGGACCTAGTTTGTGTCAAGTGGACGTTAAACCCCATTTCTCTCTCTCTGTATAAGGTTTTGCCAGAATACCCTAAATGGTGTTTAATTAGTTGCTGGGAAAGGCTTTACCCATAAGGCCTTATTGCAAAGTATGTTATTTTCTCTTCTATTTGTCACAATCACCTCTCGGGATAAGCACTGTAATCCATCGAAGGCATACGCTAAACAGTTAAGGAGCACAAGTGAGGTGGTGGGGGTGGTGGTACTGTATTGTCAGCACCTTCATGATACCTGGTGCAATTAAGCTATTGGCCTCAAATTTCAATATTAGATACAATCTTACTTATTAATTTAACCAGGTCTAGGATCCTGTAATATTTAACCCTCCCAAAAAAATCATGACAGTATGTCTGAACAGTGGGACTTCGTAAATAGGGGAAGGGTGAAAGGGTTTTAGTTATTGCCCATCCGGACGTGGAATGATCTTGTAGATGTATTAAATACATATTTGTCTTACACTGTTGTTTTTTAGTCAAATGTGTAAGCGGTTTCTACCCATCAATGAAATATCTTCAAGACTTTCCTTTGACCACCCTATCCCGTCCCTTTTCAAAAATCCTGTATCTAGCCTACATTTTAAAAACAGCAATAAATCTAGAATCTTAAAATGGTAGAAGGCCTAGTCTTTATGGGATGTAGTCAGTACATACACAGAAAAAATTTATGAATATTTAATAACTTAACAAGATACAATAACAGTTTCTTAATAAAAGGATTTTTTAAGAAATTAAAATTATGACATTAACTATGCCTAAAGGTACAAAATCATGTTTAACCCAAAATTTACATGGAACAGTTGATCATCAAACTTAACCAATTTAATATGGAACCTAATTAAGGCAACATCATTAAACATATTCATCAACAATAATAAAACACATGGCAGTACACTAATCCATATTTAAGGATAGGTTGCCTCTCAACAAAAAAATCCCCCACATCAGCTAAATCGACTGGACAGTTGCATATTTTTTTTTTTTGTGGTTAATGAAACATTTATAATGCACATAAATCGGATTAAGAGTAACAACTCATTAAGTAATTAACAGAAAATTATTAGAATTTGTTTGGCTCGTGCTAAAGTTTAATATACAAAACATTTAATATCATGGATTTAGCTGTTTAAGTTCATCAAAAATCATTGAAAATCAATAAGAACTCATAACCTTCAACTCTGTTTTAGTGAATATAATATCAAATCAGATGATAACTTTGGTCGGAGCATCCACAGGATTTTAAAAGTGATCAAGGGCCATAATGTTGACAGTAATTATCAGAAATTGTTGAAAATCAAAAAGTGTCTTTAACTTAATCTTTAAGTGGGATTTATTGATTTGGAAACAAATTAACAGAACAAAATTTTTATGGGGAACAATCACTGGTTTTATTTGATGTTTTGACAACTATCCTCTTATTGAAACGTGGTGCTTTTAGAATAAAACCGGTGATTGTTTCCCATAAAAATTGTGTTCTGTTGATGCGTCTTTAACTGATGACCTTAAACACTGTGTATAAATTTAAAGTCAATTGGATATTAACTTTAGCCACTACTTTGGCCCACTAGAGCATCCACAAGAATTTTCAAAGTAATCATAGGCCATGACTGTGGCAGTAAACATCGAAAATCACTCATGACCTTAAACATTTAATAAATTTAATGTGAATCGGATATTGACTTTAGCCTCAAGAGCATCTGCAATGTTTTTCAAAGTGATTAAAGGCCATGACTGTGGCAGTAAATATTAGAAATGGTTGAAAATCAGTCTGATGACCTTAAACACTGTGTATAAATCTTAAGTCAATCAGATATTAACAGAGGTAACGACAAAATTTACAACCACATTTCAATGTGGGAGTATAAAAATTAATGTAAGAATTTTAATCTTAAAAAGGTTTGTTGTGATTGCAATGAAGACATTCAAATTAACTTTATATGCAAAAGCCTGTATATTGATCATTATTTCTACCCATTGTCAAATAAGAAATTCCCTATGAAATTAAAACAATTTAATTCTCCTTTTCAAATAATAGAAAACCAGTTTCTTGTCGGAAATTTACATGTACAAAATGTTCAGGCATAGGATTTGGTACAAAAAGTCTTGCAAAGGGAAGTAGTTTGTGTTTTACTGATACCGGTACTGCAATTCTGACAACAAAGAAATTAAGTTACAAAGAGCATATTTAATAGGTAAACGATAAAAAAATATAAAGGTAATATTTGTCGGACTTTATCTGTTTGCAGGTGTAAAAAATACTGCTTCATTACTACTATACATCTTTTAACATAAAATTTTATGTTAAAAATTATAAATAACTCAGACTGCAAAAATTGATAATGCAAAATTTATACATTGCATATTTTCTTAGATTGTTGCAGCTTTACACAGAAATAAATAAAAACTGAATCAAAGAACATAAAATATATCACAAAGAAATGAATTTAAAACGGGCTATCCCCAAAGGTAAATAAGAAATTATTACACAAACAAACATAAGCAATACTTTAAATTTAACTATCTTAAAAACTATCAAATTGATTGGATAAAACAGACTAAGTTGTATCACAAAAAAGTGTTTTTAAATATAACTTAAGAACTATCAAACTGATTGGATAAAACAGATTTAAGTTGTATCACAAAAAGGGCAATTTTAAATTAACTATCTTAAAAACTATCAAATTGATTGGATAAAACAGACTACGTTGTATGAACAAAAAGTGTTTTTAAATATAACTATCTTAAAAACTTTCAAACTGACTGGGTAAAACAGAAAAAGGCAAGTTAATATTTTAAGCGTCAGTAAAAATATTGCCAATTCTTAAAGACATGGCCATTGCAGTTTTGAATGCATCATAATCTTTTAACACTGGAATGTTAAGGGTATTAGCACAAGTATTTGCAAACGGGGCAATGTCCCATTCAAAAGATGGGTGTCTAAACAGTAGCTTTAGTGGTGGGTTGAATCCCAGTGGAGGTATGTCCTTTAAACCAGTCACAAAAGATAACAAACTACCCAGTTCATCTGTTTCTGAAATTTAAGAGGATAAATAAAAATTGAGTTTCATCCACATCTATTGTAAGCCTGCAGTTGTCAAGAAATTAAAAGTACATAATGAAAGAGCTAAATCTGCTTTTTGCAGATGTTTTTTGGGGCCTGAAATCTTATCTAAATTATCCAGGCCATTATCAACTCTGGATGCCATTAGATATCTATATATTTTACTTAAAAGTAGATAAGAACGGTGGTTGCAAATAATGCAAATATCCTATCCAAGCTTTAAAAGTTAATATCTTTGCTCGCAATGGAACAATATTTGGAGACAAGAAATACCATACCATTTGTCCCATGGTATTATTAAAAATTTACACTGTACTGTTGTGGGGTTCACTAATCTAACATGATAAAGGTGGGACAGAACTAATAGACAATGAAAAACAGAAAAATATACTTGAGGATGATTACCTTCAAGATCCAGAAGAAAATCTCTCCAATGAGCATGGCTGTTTAATTCCTGTTCAAGCGAAAAGCTGTTTTCGCTAAAAACCGGAGTAAACAGGTGATCAATATTACTGGACGACAATTTTTCATACGAGAAAACAAAAAGTTCTCTCATGACTTCTGGATTTTTAATTATTTCCTTTCTCAAACCTAAAGAATCCATCCCTTCACAGAACCTAAAATAAAGTTAAAATTAGTTGTTTAGGGATATTTATTGATGAAATATGTTCATATTTCTATAATAAGTCATTCAATGTGGAAGTTTAACAAATTTCTCAGGCAAACCGCATTTCCTTCTACTTTTTTCCTGATATTAATTGCCTATGGATTAACATGCATTGACTTATCGAGGACATCACTTTTTTTTATCTCCCCATTAAAAACTTGTAGCTTTTCTACATCCAGGAACACCAATTTTTCAGATAAACAGTGATCAAAAAACATTCACTTACTGATTCAGTACTCCTTTTACTCTGTCCACAACAAAATACCGTGTTAATAATGTGACTAGACTTTCTTTATTTTTTACATCAAATATAAGAGGTATAGCTCCTAAAAAGTCTATATGGCCAATAAGAGGCTGAGCCGCCTCTTGTAACATTATTACATCATCTGCCCTTGACAACTGTTAAAAAACGAAAAAAAAAAAAAAATATTCATCAATATAATCATACAAAAAAACACCAGCTTTTATATGCATTTTCTAATACAATTAAATTGGAACCAGATTCGGCACCCACCGTATGATACAATCACTTTGACAAACAGAAAAGATCCTGCATTTGAATTTTACTACTGAACAAATCTATATCTAATACACTAGCATTCGAAATACCTCTTTAATTTGTTCTCTGATTTGATAATCTACTATGTCATCCAATTTTGGTTCACAAGAGCCAAAAGCTATCAGATCATAAAGGATTCCCGAAAAGAATCTTGGCACTGGACCTTTACATTGAAAAAATAGAAACAATTATGTTAAGATTAAATGAGTCAATTTATCTTTGATCCTTAAATATAAATTATGAAATGGAGTTTAAAATCCTTCTTTTCTGCTCCAGATCAATTATGTAAGAATCAGATAAAGAGCTGGCTTCTGCTATAATAGTTCAAAAAAAAATGTTCAAATAATAATCCTGTCATCCAAGCTTTTTTATTATTGGATCTCCACGTAACCGGCAGACGAAAAATGTTCAAATAATAATCCTGTCATCCAAGCTTTCTTATTATTGGATCTCCACGTAACCGGCAGACAAGACATGTTCAAATTTCTAAACATGTTGCTATTTTGACACCAGAACAAGTTTAGCCACGAACAGAGAGCGTTTTATCTGGGGGGTCATGATAATTCACTCCTCTCTCTTCCATGTTGTAGATATCCCGAGCTTCGTAACCAATGACAATGTCAGGTACACTATCAGTCCATTCTTTCACAACGTCGTCATTTACGCTACCACTTTCAACGTACATCTTAAAAAATGAAATGTTGTCTTTCTCTAAATCTGCTTTTTCACGAAGCGTAGGACCGGAGATCGACACATCATTGTCACGCACACGCTGAAACCACGCCCACATTCTTCCATCGGCGAGCGAACACAGGGACGTATCCTGTCGCTGTCTCTATTTTCTTCGTATCCATTAATAATTTCTGCCTTTCTTTTCAAAATCGTCTGTATTTGGGTCTTACCAATTTCAAATTCTTCGGTCAATTATTTTTGGCTTCTACCCTCACTTTTTTTTTGAGTTCTACTTTTGCTTTCAGCCTTAATTCTACACGAGTACGCTTATTACTACGGGTTTTTTCCATTACACAGGTGAAGGTCGAATAAGAAATGATACCCTTTTGACAAAATTTAATCGTACAAACAGACGAAGGGCGAATAAGAAATTATAATCTTGACAAAATTTACTCGTATAAATAGTAAGAGTTTAAATCACTTAATCATTATTAATTACTCTGTTTAAATTAAAACAAACAATCAGAAATTCCATTGTTTAAAAAATGAAATCAACAACGAAAGATTAGCGGCTCGTTAAATTGTTGCGATAAATCAGTCAACCACGACTGTTTGATCTCAGTCGTTAGATTGACTAATCCCAGTGGTCGTTATCGTTTTGATCTCGATCGGGAGCTGATTAATCCCAATCAGTGGTCGTTATCGCGAGTCACAAAAACAATGAAATTGACTGACTGGGACTGGCTTCGGTGGTCGTAATCCGTAATAGTGAGTTGCCCGTAATACTGAGTTCAATTTATAAGGAATATAGAAGAAAAAAATTGGTTCTTTTAATATGTGGTCGTATACGTGAGTTGCCCGTAATTCTGAGTTGGTCGTTAAGCGGGATTTCACTGTATTTGAAAAGTAATATATTGAAAATTTCTTCAAATTAAGTTATTCTTAGAGATGTTGTCACTGTTTGAAGTTCTGACAAAATTTTTATTATCACTGCAACATTACTTGTCTTGTTTATCAAGACTCTCACGTTTCCACGTTTGAATTAAATCATTAAATGGCAATCGTATAGCATCCATTTACATCTGCTGGAGAGTTGATTATAGGCTTTAAATATCTAAATAATAGTTTTTATAACATTTGAGGCCTAAATAAAAACCCACATTAGGCAGATTTAGCTCTTATATAATGTATCTTTAAAGGTTGTTTAAAATTAAAACACCAATTAAAGGTTGCAAACATCTGCAGTCTAATAAAGTAAGCTAAATAAAACAGATTGATTAAATCTGTAGAAACATAATAAAAGAAATTTAATAATTTTGTTTTAGGTTTTTAGTTTTAATTTACATCAATCTGGAAGGAAAATCACTCAGAAATTTGTTTGTATGATAAGGATAAATATCAAGACAGAATATAGGTAGCTGGTATATGCATAATATCAGTTAAATATCTATATATACTTGAAATGACACTGTATTACTACAATGATACAATATTGCTTTCAAAAGTTCAACAATAACTGCAGATACCTATGCTGTTTGTTAATTTCAAAATCTCTCTAGGCTTAAATGTAGATAAAGCAATAGATTATTGTTCAAAATTCATCTTAAGTGGTGTCTAATGACATTTTTATGCCCAGACATACTACAGACATCCAAGTTGATAACATCCAGAAATTCAATTGTAACTGCAGCTACCTGCATCACTATATACTTAATGTTAAAAGGAATGAATATCAAAATACTTACCACGGTGAATTACTGAATATGATATGATTTTTCCAAATAGTCTGTAATCATCTCTTTCTTCACCTGAAAAATAATTTAAATCGTGCAGTTAAGCTAATAGATATCCCCGCACTGAGCCTCCAGTGGGTAAGACGCTGGCTCGCTAGTCTGGAGCTCAGGTGTTCGATCCCTGCATTGGTTGAGAAAGTGCATCCAGATTTACCGGTGTGGTTCCCCCTTGTCAGTGATGCCGGACCGAGGGCCCGACAAGGACAGCTGTCTAGTTGTTCGGATCGGAAGGAAAACCAATGTCTGATGACAACATTGGCATGCGCATATAAGTCAGTAAGCGTATTCCCATCTTCATTAGTTCAGTTCAGCGCCGAACAGTAGAACATTAAAACCCCAGACTATAAAGCCACTAAGACCACAAGATATATATAGCAAAAGGAAATAACTTGAAGATATCCGTAAAATAGCATTTTTCCTTCAATCGAATAGGCAACCAAATTGGCTCAGATATAATCAAAACTAAAAACCTCCATGGTGTTAACAAGATATTATGACAAACCGGAATAATGACAATATATAACCATACTAAAATGTGAGCATATAACAAGATAATGTCAGTAAGTCTGACTGGTTACTTGGGAGCAAGTGGAAGCATGGTCACAAAGGTTGATTTTAGTTGACAATGCTGATTTTATTAGTATGATTCACCTGTGCATTTGATACTTACTGGGGATATCAGGACAGAGCATTTTACACTCTGACCCTTGAAACACTTGTGAATCTTTTATAGAGCTCATTAAAAGTTGTAAAAGTTCTCTGGATGGTCCCCCATCATCGATACCATTTTCCCCTGAAAATTTGACGCTTAAACCGAATTCAGGCCTGAAGGTTTTTCTGTAAAACGCTCTCCTTGTTCCAGACAAAACATCACCTCGGCTTACATTGATGATGTTTTTCTCATTTTTTATCTGACTATTCAAGCGAACTAGAATCTCTTCCAAGCTCTCAGCTCTGAAAATAAAATTAAGATAGTTTTAACTACCTGATATATTGTGCCCGTCTAAATTTTTTCTTGCCTTTATTGGCCTAGATATCAGTGCTTAAGAGTAAGGCATAAATCTAAATATATGCATTTGGTAAACTGGATATTAGACTTGGACGATAACTCTAGAATACATGCTTGTTAAATCACTCAAATGAAATTTGATCTACCGGTATACCTTATGCTCATAACAATTGCATAAAGAACACTCTGTCATTACGAACACATCACATAAAAATTATCAGTTCATACCAGAATGAATCAACTACAGTCACACCACTTCCATGCATGTGAAGAAAGCATTAATCTAATCAAATGGGCAAAATCTTTGCTGATGAGAGTCATTTACCCTTTAAAACCAATTGACTCTGGTTTACCAGGCCTTATCTAAAGCCTGAATTAAAGATATGCCTATGAATATGATGATATAAATTTGTCCCCTTCTGGGTGAGTGTTTTAATCTAGCCTAAAAGTTTTGTGAGGATCATATCAAAATATGGAGCATATGCCCAACAAAAGTATCATTTATTAAAGACAATTTACTTACTTTTCACTTTTCTTGAAGGTTATCTGCAAGTAAAAAGATCGCTTATTTCATAAGATGGCATACACGTACACACAATAATGAACACCGCTGTGCCAATTTTAAATAATAAAGAAAGATCATTGGGTGGAGTGAAAAGAGGGCTAAAAAATTGAGTATTTCTGACAACTTTAACTTTTACTTTGGGATTTGATATCAGTCTGATTACTGGAGCAGACTGAAGGTGGTTGCGTCTTATTCTTCAAAATAAATCGGTAGCCATTCTATGATTAATGGACTTTAAAATATTGGCCTAGGTCCTTTGGTGATTGAGGGCTCAACTGAATAGAGTTAAAGGCCCAACTTTGTCCTAAATTTTCAATAGTCTTTTTTGTATTTTTTGTACCCTCAACATCATTTTAAATTGCATCTTGATTATAAATTATTCTATTTATATACTTACAGTTGGTGTTCCTGAATAAAATGAGATATCCGGTAGTTCATCATCTGTGTCATCATTGATGATATTTGTTGCATAATTTACAGCATTAATTGCTAGTTGTGGTTGAGTACAAGTAGCTGAAGTTTGTTGATTTAATGTTGTCGATGAAGTTGATGGTGATGGTGGTTGAGTACAAGTAGCTGAAGTTTGTTGATTTAATGTGGTCGATGAAGTTGATGGTGATGGTGGTTGAGTACAAGTAGCTGAAGTTTGTTGATTTAATGTGGTCGATGAAGTTGATGGTGATGGTGGTTGATTTAATGTAGCTGAAGTTTGTTCATTTAATGTGGTAGTTGAAGTTGATGGTGATGGTGGTTGATTAACCGTTGTGGTTTTTGCATACAAATATAATCTCACAGGATTAGATTTTATCTCAGAAAAATATCCATCCAGGGAAAAAAGATCACCATTCAACAGTCTTGATGGCACACGTTCACCAGCAAAATTTCCGATGAATGTTTCACAATGTGAAAGTTTAATGTTTTTATGAACTGCTTGACCATCTGGGAAGAAAGTTGCAATCATTTTTTTTTGAAGGTCTGGAAGAGAATAATCTTTGGGAAGATCCATAATTATAGATCCCCCTCCTTGAGATAGTGGAACTAGTTTAAAATTCTGTCCTGTAGATAACTTCCACCCAGTATATAATCTACGATTGGACCTCAACTTGTTGTTATTCTGTGTTTTTTTCTTTTCTGATAGCTCTTTGAATTTCTTTAAAGATGGCGATTCACACTGACCTAGAAAATTTGAATTTGTGAAGTCAAAACCAATGAATGGAAAATGCATTTGCCATACAGGAACCAGATTAAATCAGCCAGATTAAATCTGCCAAGCAAGGGCAATATGCCAGTCATCCATATATAGCATTCATAGTACAGTCAGAACACTTATTTGATTTTAAAAATACCTGTATCTGATTTTGAAAATATTCAAAATGATAAACTGGGCATATTGAGGTATGCATTATATATGAAAGATCTGCAGCCATTTTCAAAGACAAATCTAGACCACGAAATTCAACTAAACACAAGGAATTAATACCCAATATTCCTTAAAGTTAAGTTCTAGTTTCAATGAGAACATACATGCTAGTTGGGGTAAAAGCAGTTAACCAAACATGTTCTCATGCGCAGCTAAATTTACCAGCAGTTATTCAGCTAACAGGATAAAAATTTCAAAAAGACATAATTAAACTGCAGATAGATGACAATTGCATATATTACTGAAATATTATAAACATAGCCTTGCAAAGTGTGTAATTACGCCTACACAGCATCTCTGCCTCGACAGCAGCACATCTGAAACAGAAGGTTGCAGAAATACGGTTCATCCTCTCATGACCCCAATTCATCACACCCAATTTGAAAAAACACTGTAGCAGTTATCATATTCCAGAAAACAAATTTGAAAAAAAAATCTGTTAAAAACTGTATCCAAAATAGCATTAACAAGTCAATTATTGACAGGCGGACCGACAGACAGACATTGGTGACAACGTATTTCATATGTGGGCATATAAAAATAAGTTAATAAATGCAGCATATAAATTATAAAGTTCTAACTCTGGGGCATAACTCTAGTGGTCTTTATCGAAAATAAACGGCGTTTATTTCGATTTAAAAAAAATATGGATTGTAGTTAACTCTGGGGGTTAAAATTGGCTTTTCTTGTTTGTACACATGAGTTAACTACAATCCATACTTTTAACAGTATTTCGGTTTTGCCAACATCTACTATCACTATCCCCAGACTTTGCACATGCTACTTACCATTCAAAAATGTTCTGCATCTCTGTCTCAACCTAGCACGGTCCCCAATAGCACTCACACCAAGGAAATTAAATTCGGAATCGGTTAATGTTAGAACTTCTGGAGGGCCAACCTGTTAAATAAACATATATTAATTAAGAAAACCAGCGGCTGCTAGACACGATATGCCCACATTTTGCAAGAGATGGTTAGAGAACAAGCTGGAACAAAAGTGATTTTCCATGCGATCAGGGGCTATAATCCAGAAAGTTATGATCTGAATTGCGCAAATATCAAAAGGGACTGACATCTTTGTGATATAAAGATATATTTTAAGTTTCGTTAAAATCGGATAATCAGCAGCTGCCAGACAGGAAACTCCCACATTTTGCAAGGGATGAAAAGAGAATAAGCTAAAAAAAAACAAAAAAAATTGGTACAATCAGGGGCCATAATCCAAAAAGTAACGCTCTGAAATACACAAATATCAAAAGGGACTAAGATTTTTTTAATATATGAAGATATGGTCTAAGCTTAATTAAAATCGGATCAAAATTGTGACCCCTAGAGGGTATCCATAACCTTTGTATTACTTATATACACAATTTGCAGACAAAGAGCGGCCATTTTGTCTGACAGTTTTGGTACGATTTTCACAAAATTCAAACATCATTAGGGTGTAATGGTGATATACTTTTTAAATCAAAAAATAGGCTGCCAGGCAATGAAACATACGTCCACACAGCAGCTAAATCGTCCGGGCAGTCAACAAGAGTTGTCGCATATTAAGTAATTATCAGAAAATCATTAGAATTTGTTTGGTTTTTATAAAGTTTTGCCCCATGCTAATGTAAGTATACGAAACATTTGATATATTGGATTTGGCTGTCACCTCCACTGGATACCAAACATTTAATAAAGGTGATTTTTCGTACAATCAGGGGCCATAATTCAGGAAGTTACGATCCGATATGCGCAAATGTCGAAAGGAACCAAGATCTTATAGGTTATAAACATGTATTTCAAGTTTCATCAAAATTGGTTCAAAATTGTGACCTCTATCGGGTCCACAAGCTTGATATATCATATTTTCACACTTATAAACTTATAAGCGTATAAACGGCGGCCATTTTGTCTGTCAATTTTTGTCCGATTTTCAAGAAATTCGAACTCAACCTCCATAACTATAAAACGGTGATATAATCAAACATTTTTTTAAATCGGATAATAATTTTGACCTCCAGAGGGACCACAAGCTAAAAAAAAAACAATTTTTCGGACAATCAGTGGACTTGATTCAGGAAGGGCGCAAATATCGAAAGGAACCAAGATCTTTGGGTTATAAACATACATGTCAAATTTCATCGAAATTGGTTCAAAATTGTGACCTCTGTCGGGTCCACAACATATTTTCACACTTTTCGAGTACAAACGGCGGCCATTTTGCCTGTCAATTTTAGTCCCATTTTCACGAAATTCGAACTAAACCTCCATAACTATGAAACGGTGATATAATCAAACATTTTTTTAAATCGGATAACAATTTTGACCTCCAGAGGGACCACAAGCTAAAAAGGGTGATTTTACGGACAATCATAGGCCATAATTCAGGAAGTTACGATCCGCTGGGCGCAAATATCGAAAGGAACCAAGATCTTTGGGTTATAAACATGCATTTCAAGTTTCATCCAAATCGGTTCAAAATTGTGACCTGTAGACTGTTAACAAGCTAAAAACGTGATTTTTCGTACAATCAGGGGCCATAACCCATGAAGTTACAGTCCGATACATGCCAATATAGAAAGGAACCGAGATCTTATGGTGATAAACCTATAGTTTAAGTTTGATTAACATCGGATAAAAATTGTGACCTGTAGACTGTTCACAAACAAATGTGGACGGACAGACCGACGGACGGACAGGGGCGATGACAATATACGTCCACATGAAAATGTGGGCGTATAAAACACAATTATGACCTCTAAAGGCACCACAAGCTAAAAGCGTGATTTTTCGTACAATCAGGGGCCATAATTCGTGAAGTTACAATCCGATATGCTAGCTAAAAAAGGGTGATTTTTCGTACAATCAAGGGCCTTAGTTCAGGAATTTACAATCCCTTATGCACAAATATCGAAAGCCAACAAGATCTTTGGGTTATAAACATGCAGGGTCCACTAACTAAAAACGTGATTTTTTGGGCAATCAGGGGACATAATCAATGAAGTTTCGATCCGATACATGCCAATATCAAAAACATACGAGATATTTTGGAGATAAACCTAGGTTATATTTCAAGTTTCATCAAAATCGGTTAAGAATTGTGACCTGTAGAGTGTCCACAAACAATTGTGGATGTGGACGGACGGACGGACAGGGTTGATGACAATATACTTCCACATGAAAATGTGGGCTTATAAAAAAAGGGAAAGCTTGCTTGTTTTACTCATTAAAAAATGAAATAAAATAAATTGGGGTTTAACATCCTACAGTCTTGCTCCGACCGGGCAAAATGAAGATGGGCTTGACATGCAGTATGTTATTACAAAATTCCAACTGTCAAGGGATCATTTCCGTGCACACCAAGGTATATACAGGATCCCTGTTTTTCATCCCATCTGAACGACTACTCAAATCATTAATATAAACAGCATAGTCTCGATTATCCACTTGATTGATTTAATTATCAACGGCCATATTAAGCTGCATATAATGTCTAATTGATTATTTAGATAACATTTCAGGCCTAAAGAAAGACCTGTAATAAGCAGATTTTTCTCTTGCATAATGCTATTTTAAATTTAAAAGTCAATTGATATTAAGTTTATAAATATTGTCTATACAGCGTCAACAAGATATTTTAAAGAGATCAAGGGCCATAACTCTGGCAGTAACTATTGGAAAATATTGAAAATCAATAGGATTCTTCATCTCATGACCTTTAAACTGTGTGTAAATTTAGAGTCAATTTGATATTAACTTTAACCTCTAGATCTTGAGCATCAACACAACTTTTCAAAGGTGATCAAGCATCATGGGCCATAAATATTTATCATAGTTTTTCAACATGAGATGCTAGGGAACTAGTGCTACTGGCCCTAACCCCACAAATCCTCCACAACAATCACATGCCCTAATTAAAAGCCTAATTATAATTAACGCTGTTTACATCTTAATAAAGTGACCTTGAGTTGATGACATCTGCACAGGTGGCTTAAACCCTGGTCACTGACAGATCAACAGCTACTAGAATACAAAGTAGAAAAATGTACATACAGACTTACTGGAAGTTTTATATGACTTTATAAATAGGCTACTTGTTTAGTTGTTATAGTTTTTCAAACGACAATATAAGATGGGCATGTGGACGAATAGAAACGAAGTTTTCACAACCAAATATTATTGTAATAATAGGCCTAGTTGTAATGACAAAGACCTAAATTTCCCCGGAATGATAATAATGTATTATAATTATATTCACATCCAATTAAAATATTAGAGTTGCAGTCAGATTTAGAAGCCTCATTTAATCACATCCACATCCAATAATTATAAAATAGTAATATGGCAACGTTCGGTCACTTATAGGACTACGCCTCCAGAACACGGAAATCTATAGGGCACCGAACTGTACCGAGTGACCTAACAGTTACTGTTAAAGGGACAATAACACTCTTGCTGGCTTGGCAGCTCTAGAAAATAATTAATAGTCTTATTCTAAGTACCAGATGTTTATGTGTCCTGCCTGTTGTGTAAATTATCCATTACAACCTATTTTACTTGTCCAGAGGGTTCGAAAATATTTTAAAATCCAAGTCACACATTTGAAAAGGTCTACGTTAACCTTTTCAAATCATGTAGTTGAATTTTTCCAATTTTTAAAATCAGGTGTGTTACGATGAAATTTGTATCATCAATTTATTTGAATATTGTAAAATAATACACTTTGTTGACCAGAATAAAAATTGGGACATATTATTCAATTACAACAAATTTGTATCATCAATTTATTTGAATATTGTAAAATAATACACTTTGTTGACCAGAATAAAAATCTTCATTCTGGTCAACAAATCGTATTATTTTAGAACATTCCAATTAAATGATGATATAAATATCATCTTAACACACCTATTTTAAAAAATTGGAAAAATTCAACCAATTGATTTGAATGGTCTAACGTAAACCTTTTCAAATGTGACTTGGATTTTAAAATATTTTCGAACCCTCTGGACAAGTAAAATAGGTTGTATTGGATAATTTACACAACAGGTAGGACACTTAAACATCTAGTACTTAGAATAAAGGTATTATTTATTTTCTGGAACTACCAAGCCAGCAAGGATGTTATTGTCCCTTTAAGCAACCAAATTGTATGATCAATGCCAATGGAATTAGCACGTGCAAGTTATGCAACCTTGCCAAATTAACCCAGCAAACGACCGATTTGTCACGTATTGAATTTATAAATAGAATACGATATCCCATCCCGGACTAGGCTTAGGGTTATGAAATGAATTTAATAAATAGTTTACCTATGGTATATTAACAAAAAACATATTTAAACTGGTATCGGTAACCTGTGAAAATATCCAATATCTAGGCCTAACATTTAAATAAAATGAAGTAAATATAGGCTACACGTCACGGGCCTAAAGATGTGCGTTTCGCTTTTATAATAATATTGATTGAGACTACACAAAAGGGTAATTCAATTCTGAGACAAAATTTAAACTTAACAATCCAAACAAAACTTGTAGTCGTATCTATCTACAGGATAGGCTACTTTAGTACTTACGGAATTGTCTGTAAATACATCTAGGAGATGGATTAAGCCCAAATCATTGAGAATTTTGTTGATCGCTAGAGCTTCCATCGGCTTTGACTTTGAATGAAAATACCAGACTGAATACAAATGCCGATACGGTAGTCAGTGGACATGCGTTATAAACTGCACTTCCGAGGCGAGAACACGAGAGGACGAGAAGACGAGGTTGTGACGACGCGAGGGAGCGAGAACACGAGAGGACGAGATTGACTCAAAGGCGAGGGAGCGAGGGAGCGAGAAGTCGAGGTTTTTCAAAGGCGAGAACACGAGGGAGCGAGAAGTCGAGGGCGAGAAGGCGAGGGCGAGAAGTCGAGGGAGCGAGAAGTCGAGGGCGAGGGAGCGAGAACACGAGGTTTTTCAAAGGCGAGAACACGAGGGAGCGAGAAGTCGAGGGACGAGAAGACGAGAAGTCGAGGTGAAAGTAATCTCGTGTTCTCGGGGCGAGATCCTCGTATTCTCGCCCTGTTTCCTCGCGTTCTCGCTCTCTCGCTCCCTCGCCCTCGACTTCTCGCTCCCTCGACTTCTCGTCTTCTCGTGTTCTCGCCCTCGACTTCTCGTCTTCTCGTGTTCTCGCCCTCGACTTCTCGCGGCGAGGGGACGAGATTCTGAAATGGCCGCAATAGGCTTCCATACATATTGACTTGCACTTAAAAGAACAATTGACAATTGGAATTGTAGCGTCGCTGTCTGGGCAGAATTCTCCCGTATCACACACTCCATAGCATAATAATACCTGTTCTCATTTACCCTGTCTCGTTATTCATTATTTCAATCCTAATAACCATACACGTGTTGTTTCGTTATTCATCCTGTAACTAAATAAAATGTGACCAAATTATATATTATAATGATTCTAAGGGCAAATTTTGTTGTCCATAAACAAATAAATTACAATGTTGTATAAATACATATTTTATGTGCATTCCGTTTTTCGACCCTTCTTAATAACTAGACAAACTTGATAGTAAAATATATAATTCATTTATAATTAATATTAGCTTGTGGCCTGCCTAAGGATTTAGATTTTTATAGTTGTCCATGGCTGTGTAAATTTCTAGTGAATTTGTATCTGTGCGTGTGCATGTTAAAGGTCAACAAGCGATTATATGATACTGGGAGGAAATGCGTCAAACTGGGCATAGAAATTACAAGTCTTTCATATATTCAATAATATGTTAATATCCGTAACCTTTACACGCCATGTTTCCGTTGTTTATGAATCATCACCAACGATATTCATCATTATACAACAGTCATGTTATATTACAAGTGTGTCGCCTCATTTCAACTGTAAATTACGAAAAGTAGCAATTAGCCACAATGTATATTTTAAAACGTGTAGCTGTAATATACATGTTAAAACAATTAGCCGTAATGTACAGGTTAAAACAATGAGCCGCAATATGCGGGTTAAAACAATTGGACGTAACATACTGGTTAAAACAATTAGCCGTAACTTACTATAGTTACAACAATTAGCCGTGATATACTGGTTAAAACAATTGGCCGTGACATACTGGTTAAAACAATTAGCCGTGATATACTAGTTAAAACAATTAGCCGTGATATAGCCTACTGGTTAAAACAATTAGCCACAATAAAACGTTAACCATAATATAACTAAAGTAAAATACACCATTTTAAAAAGTTATTAATGTTGCCATATTTGTTGTAATATTCTGCTATATTATCTGGAATTTTCAGGTCATACATTTCACAGTGAACTATAATCCCGGGGAATTCCCGATTCAAAGTAAACAGTAAATGAAATAAAATGAATTTGAGTTAAACGTCCTACTAAAGTAACGTGTATTCACAGGGAAAATTTAAGGCTGTAAACATGTTGAATAAAACATTTGTGAACTTTGATGTTAAGTTTGGGATCAGGTTCATTTGTCACAATGATGTGAGCATAGTAAAAGAGATCACACTAAAACATCATAAACAACGGGGAGACCTTGATACGGAGAGTCATATCACGAAATCCGACTATTTCATGTGATCATGATGTAATAAATACACGGAAAAATTATACATCTAACTACAATTAAGTACGTTAGTCTAAGTTAAAATTCGCTATAAAACTCCGTCTTTCAAACGTCTGTATATGAATATTATGACGTCATTAGGTTCCCAGTCCAATGATCAATGAAAATGGTCCAATGAAATTGACAATGGTTTCTTTGATATTTATGGTGCGCAGTATCTTACTCTCAGAGACTAGCTGCACCACATACACGATGTATGATATATGATAAAAACATACCGTCCACAAACACACATATAACAGGGTCATTAGGGTTACATTCCCCGCATCAATCCCCATCTTCACCTGGCCCAAATTATTAAATTATTATAGTAAAGAGTCTAAGCGTCCAGAAACCATCGTTCCTCGATTCAACGACAATAACGAAAAAAAAGTACGTTTGGAAATTATAAATGACATTTTTGACAGATTCTGAGTTCCAAACTCGAATATAGTCAATTGATTCCATCAAAGTTACCTTGATTTCACTTTCTACAACCACATGTTGTAACCCAAATATTACCGATAAAGAATGGGTTTTCTTGGTACACTTTCCTCGCTAAATAATCAACCCCCCAAAAAAGAAACACAAGCGCAGCATGAGCCCAGGGGACACAATATCCAGATATTTTAAAAATCCAATGGAACGCCTTGGAGGGTCTCATCTCTGTTATTAGCAGATGGAAGTCCTCGATCCGACCATGCTCACATCGCTTTGTGCGCAACTGAGAATTAAATTTTATGTAGAAAGACCTGGATCCCGTGGTTATCTGGCGCTATTTTTCATGGGAGATGCCAATAACACTGGCAATATGTCAAGTGATCAATCGTCGATCAGCCATCACCTTGTTATGCAACCGTGAAATGTTTGCTTGAATGGTTTCTGTTGGTAGCCTTCCAGGAAGCGAGTTATTATCATGACTCTCTCTTAAACGCTTGAATTCCGCAGCCCATTTTTTGCTATGCAAAGGGATGAGGCATCATTCCCGAAAGCGGAGACCATGTCCGCATGTATCTGCGTTGGGGCTTTTCCTTGATGACTGCCCTTTAGTAGAGTGGTTCATGCTCAGAAAAAAATGCAATAAACTAGGTATATTTGAGGCTTATTTTATATGGCGGGATATTGAGTTCAAAATGCAATCTAGAGTTAAAAGAAGGAAATCAAAAGTCAAAAGCAGAAAGTAGAAAATCAAAATTAAAAGGAAAAACTCTTATCTGAAAGGGTATTTAAATTGTGTAAACCCACAAAGTGTTCATGGACAGAATTTCTACTTTCTGCTATCAACTTTTGAATTTCGACTTTCTGCTTTTACTTTTGACCTCTGCTTATGATTTTCTAACGCAGATAACCATATGGATGAGTGAAACCCTATTTTATTTGGCCTATAAATCTGCAAACAAGTCATGTACAGAAATAACTGTTATTGAGTGATTCATAAATACATCCAACTATTCAATAAATTTTTACAAGGGATTGTTCGTATAAAAGGAGGGACACGTCAGAGCACGGTATTATAGTAACAACCAACAAACTGATATAACATAATAATATTTATTTTAGACATATTACTTGGTCACAGAAGTTTAACACTACGTATACTGGAAGTCTCCTGTCTCTCTAATAAACTATCTACCATCATCTGAAACGTAAGTTGTTGTTTCTTTTATATATTGTTTATCACTTTTATACATTATGTTAAAATATGTTTCTTTTATATATTGTTTATCACTTTTATACATTATGTTAAAATATGTTCATCTTGTTTATACCATACAGTGCCGGATTTAGTTGAAGAAAGGCGTTACAGTTCCCTCCCTCTCCTCGCGTATAAGACTATTCCACGTGGACCCCCACTCCCTCCCTCACATATAAAAACCCCTTTCCCCAATCTCCCACCCTAGACTTTTACACGTGGAACCCCACTCCCTCCCTCACATATAAAAACCCCTTTCCCCAATCTCCCACCCTAGACTATTACACGTGGACCCCCACTCCCTCCCTCACATATAAAAACCCCTTTCCCCAATCTCCCACCCTAGACTATTCCACGTGGACCCCCCACTCCCTCTCCTCACATATAAAAACCCTTTTCCCAATCTCCCACCCTAGACTATTCCACGTGGACCTCCCACTCCCTCCCTCACATATAAAAATCCTTTCCCCAATCTCCCACCCTAGACTTTTCCACGTGGACCCCCCACTCCCTCCCTCACATATAAAAACCCTTTCCCCAATCTCCCACCCTAGACTATACCACGTGGACCCCCCACTCCCTCCCTCACATATAAAAACCCTTTCCCCAATCTCCCACCCTAGACTATTGCACGAATAAGCCCCCTCCCCAATCACTTATAAGAGCCTTTCCCCAAATCCCCCCCCCCCTCACGACTAAGGACAGATAAAATTGTGTTTGAAAGACACAGTTGGGCTAATCCGAGTCTATAATGACAACTAAAGGGGGGGGGTACCAAAGGGGAAGGGGTCTTATATTAGACACAAGTATAATATCATCCATGGGATCAAGGTTCTCGCATCGTATTTTTATAACTAACTCTAAAATCCTTCTAATGGTGTTATAATTATCTTCTATATTATATCCTTTCTTTCCAATTGAAACCATCCATCCTAACTTAAGATAGATGAGTTTCACTAAAGGATTTTAAGCATTGATTAGGGCTACGTTGTTAGATATAATGTAACATATAGATGTAATTGGAATAAAGATAATATTGTAAACAGGCCGGGTCACATAATTTTAACATACCATCATTCACAAAAACAATTCTCATTCAATGTATTTTCTTAGCACGGGAAATAGAGCTATGGTCCACCCGTTTATTTTTGTGTAAAGCAATTTAAGCATTCGAATGACGCCTCATATTAGAACTCCCAAAAAAAAAAAAACCCAAAACCCCAGTAAACTAAACACAAAAGGAAAACCATTTATTTATATCCAATGTCATGGAAAGAAGAGCACTCTTATCTTCGTGTACAATGGTTTAATTTGAGTCACAAATATTATAATATGTTTGTGACAATTCTCAATACATGTAGTTCTCTTATCCAAAATACCATAAAACTACGAAATTCAAGCGATTTAGTTTATCGATACACATTATATCCATTGAAGCCTGCGAGTAAATCAAATGCCAAGATCACGAATCACATGCCAAGTTCAAGGCCAACCTATTTTAATAGGCAACAAACTCATTTATTTCACCGCTCTACGACTGTCTGACCACGTGCAAACATTGCTACAACGTATCAGAGGCGAAGATCGTCCAAAAATAGTGGTGGGGACAGTTTATGCGCGGGCAACTATTGGTAAAGATGAGGGTTCGGATGTCCCCCCCCCCCCTCACCGGGAAATTTTTGGAAAAATAGCCACTCTGTGGGTATTTTCAGCATCATTTTCTGGCAAACAATTCTAATCCCTGAGGCAGCAAATGATACGAAATCTAATCTAAAGACAAATCTTCAAGCCACCGTTCATGATTTATTCTCTCATGTACACTACATATCTAGAAATTTTTACACTACTGAGATTCCAGCTCCGTCTCCATTGCCAGTAGTGTTCGAAGACTAAGTAAAGTTTCTGAGCAAAATGTGTATTCATTTGGATATACAAATGTACAGGCCTACAAATCTTTTAATCTATATCAACTAAAACAAGCCACACACACAGCTAAACATATCAATTTTCAATCCCAATTGAAATAAATGTAGCATGTTACTGTATTATTCATTGGTGATTAAAAATCGGATGGCAAAGGCGAATTTTCCCACGTTAAAAATGAAATAATAACTTTTTGCTTTTTTAAAAGTTAACTCTAGCTGCTTATATAGTTCCATACGTTTATTTAGTATGACATCAAATCTAGCCGATATACAAACTAAATACTTTAGTTAAGTGATTTATCACCCAGTATATACCAGATAGAAACAAAATCTCAGTTATTCGTTAACCCTTTAATACCCAGCGTATCAGATATGCACACCTACATGATATACATATTATTATAACCCCTATGGAATATTTTAATTATTTACTGTTATAATATGAATTATCACTCACAGGCGTACGGGCTCGATGACAGGTAGACGGGCAGAACCCGAATTTTCCAAAAAAAGAAAATTCGGGTTTACAGACAGCGGCGCCGGTCTTCTTCGAGCGGCGAAGAAGCGGAGCTTACCTTGTATAGAACCACCAAGATAATATAAATTTAGAATATTGGACGGCTTCAAACACGTTTTCATGTTATTACAGCCCGAGAACCAAGCCATTTCAAAGTGGTCTAATAAGCCTAATTAAGATGGCTGACTCGAATTCCAATCAACAGATCAATCGTTTACAGTCCACGAAGACGAGACCGCTGGGAGAAAATTTTGAAAATTTAAATGCCGCAAACATGTTTTCCTGTTATTCCATCCTGTGAATACAGCAACTTCAATGTGGTCCAATATAGCCTACTTGGCTGACCTGAATCCCAACCAAACAACCAATGCGTTTACTGCTATTCTTGCCCGTGTAAGCCACTCCAAAATTCCAAAAGTGTCCATTGGTTTTGTAACCGAAATCCCACTCTGAATTCCTCCCATCCAATCTGACTGTTGCATCTACATTCACAAATAATAATCGATGTCCGAAAAATGTGGCACAAATTAGAGTGGCTCCAGACAAAATGTTTTATGCCATAGTCCTATTCACGCTCGATGACAGTAAGTTCGGGGACAGAAGCCGAAATGCCCCCCAAAAATTCGGGTTTACAGACATCGGCGCCGGTCTTCTGCGAGAGACGAAAAAGCGGAGCTAATCTTGTAAGGATCCCCAAGAAAATTTTGGAATACTTGACGGCCTCAAACGCGTTTTCCTGCTGTTCAAACCTGTAAAATTAGTGTTTTATTAGATTTCGGGTACTTTATTTTGCCAAATAAACAGTAAGCAAAACATCGGAAATAAATGGTGGGGACACAGTATATCATGTTCCCACCACTAAAAATATTGGTGGGGACGCGTCCTGGTGTCCCCACCGGGATCTGCACCCATGCAACGTATGAAACTCCCCCATTGATATTATAACCGTTAATTCAGCCTATCAGCAGTTTTCAGTTTCGAAGCGTAGTTGCATTCACCGTAGGTGCCTGCACGGAAATGTGCACTTCGTGGGCGCAAGCGAGTTTAACTAAAATCTGTTAAAATTGCATTTTAAGTTACAACCGACCTTCATTTTAATTTTAGTTGAAATCTATTTTAGTGTTTTTAGCATAAGTTTTTTGTGAAACAGGGCCCTGGTTCTGAATTGGAGAATGTTTTTTTTTTATATCAATAACTTATATTTTTCTGTTTAAGATAAAAGTAAAATCCATAATAAATCAGGTGTGTGTGTGTGTGTGTGAAATAGCTTTATTTAACGTCCGCTTCCATTGGGGTGATATCAGGATGACAATATATTCGTTGTTTTATCTTTCGATATAAAAGAGAGAGAAATGGGGTTTAACGTCCCCTCGACACAAACTATTTCATTTCGAGACTAACATATGGTTCAATTTTATTTCAATAATTCGCTTGCGCGTAAGGGTCTTTAGCAGTGGGAGAAAACCCACGCGGTTAGACAGGCGACCCTACTCTTTGTCGTGTACAACCGGGAAACTGAATCCACGCCAGTTGCCTCAATGACAGGACAGACCTTATGATGCAAAGCGCACGCGCTAACCATTCGGCCATCCAACCCTCTATATTTACTCTATAATCAGACCAGGGAGAGAGAAATGTTTACACGTAAAGACAATATTGCTGCTAGTCTTGTCCACTTTGAAAGACCATTGAGAGAGAAATGCTTACAGGTAAAGACAATGTTGATTCTAGTCTTGTCCACTTTGAAAGCAACATGTGATGGTTTATATTGGGGTTTCTTTGTCTCGCTTGTGTCGTTTGGACAAGAGATCAAATACCTTGACTTTCCATTTTCCTTTTACTACATTTATCTGGACAAGCTACTGCACAGTTTCCGATTTCCCATTTAAGATTGTTAGAATTATTATAAACTGTTTCTTCTAATTAAAGGATTATCTGATTGTTAGGTTTGTGTTTGAAAGGACGAGAATTGGACAAGTGTATCACTGTAATTGTCAATACCTTTTTAAATTTTCTATTGTTTCATTGTACATGTAGTTCAATAATTTATTTCTTATTGTGGGTGACATTTATGTTATAGGATGGGGATTAAATATGGTATTGTTTAATCCAATATGGTTGATTGTAAACAGAATTTAAATAACACGTGATTTATATTGGCCCACGTTGAGGTTTTTCTATGTGTCGTCTATTCAGTTAGTTCGTCATAGTAGTGGCGTGTGCATATTGAATACACCACATACAATAAAAGTTAAATTCACGGGGAACGAATCTATGGAACATTTGGTCCTTTAGTAACGCAATGATCAATTGGTGTCATGTGATATCAAATATGTTTATTAGAAACGAGTTTTATTTGACGAGAAGTCTTTTTTCAAGCGGTTGACTATTTCACTGTCTACCAGATCTCAACAAGTGTCTTATTACTCATCTGTAAGTTTTATTTTATTTTGATTATTTCGTTTTTATTTATAACTGTATTTTCACTACTGGACCAAATTAATAGAAAGTTGCCGGGTGGCTCTCTCAGAATGTTGTAAAACAAAACCTCAATGGACAAGGAACATTACCCGCAAATTTCAATGTTTCATAATATTCTCAGTGGGCAACCCGACAACCACTGGTCCACTGGACCTATAATTTTATGCAAATATAGATACTTTATTATGGGGAGTATAAGGCGTCATATTTCTAACCGCTTATTGCTAGATATTTTATACCAATATGGATACACTTACTGCTCATACACGGCAAGCAATGAATAATATTAATACTATCATGTGAATACTAGGTGACGTTTATCACCCATATATAGTAATAGCCTGACACTCAATGGCTGACGCTTACGGCGTATCATCCATATATAGTAATGGGCGGAGTCTGTTTGGTATTGTTTATTCACAAGCGCAAAATCATTAGCCGGTTAAGTGTCTACCATAGCAACGGTCCCTGCGCTTCGATTGCATACGTCGTCGTGTGTATGCAATGAATTCTCCTCCAACTTCGCACCCGTTGCTAGGTACCGAGAGCGGTATGTCACGTGACACAAACATGATACTTGACAATTACAATATTTTGAAAAGGAATTGAAGCAAAATTATGATAAATTAATTAGTTTGAATATGTTTTTAGTCCTAATATATCATCAAATCACCCAGTTTGTACGCGGGAATGTATCTTTAATGAATTCTATCATACTGATCAGCAGTGAATATTCTCTAATCCGCTACAATCACTGACAGGGATAACACCGGTGTGGGTTAATGAGCTCGATATATTTAAAGGTTAAAACCTTTTACGTAATCCAAATTGAATTATAGATCTTTTTTTTTAAATAAAGGTGTTTGAAGTAGATCTGGATACAAAATTATTTTCTATTTAGTGTAAATGGGGATACAAAATAAAAAGGTTTCATTCTTCTCGGGCCAGCTTATGTTCTGTAAACAATGCGCACGCTCCCGAACCACTGTGATGTGAAGACATTTGAACGTATAAAAATCTGCCATCTCAGACAGGGGCATAAGGAGGATTTCGCAGTACTAATAACACTGGTGTAACGAGATTAATTTTGACCTTCTATTCGTCATGGCGTGAGAAATCTTCCTCTATAAGTCGACTGAATAGTTGTCAATATTCAATACTCCTTTTTAGTGATATTTACAACAAAACATCATACAAAGTCGTCAGTCAATGTCCTGTTTGTATGGCTCATATTGTATTATATCCAATCCGCTTAACGGTCGTGGAGTCGGGGGAATGCCCTTATTCTACGGAAGCTTATTGCCGGGGGGGGGGGGGCTTTTCTCGTTTTGAGAGGTCAATTCGTAGCCATGTTTACTGAATACCACTAACAGGGCAATTTACCCGAACCTACATAAATCTACAAGAATCTACCAATATTCACACTCAAATCACATTCATTATAATCATGACGACGTATTATGCCGTCGCCCTTGTTTGTTCGTCCGTCCACAATTTGTTTCCGGACACTCTACAGGTCATAATTTATATTTGATTTTGACGAAACCTAAAATATAGGTCTATATATCCCAAAGATCTCGGCTCCTTTCGATATTGGCATGTATTGGAGAATAACTTCGAAAAATCACGTTTTTAGCTTGTAGTCACTCTAGGGGTCACAACTTTAAGCTGATTATGATGAAACATGAAATGCATGTTTATAACCCAAATATCTTGATACGACAAATCGAGTTTTTAGCTTGTGGTGCCTCTTGAGGTCACTATTATTATCCGATTTAAAAAGCCGTTCGAATGTATCACCGTTATACCTTGTTACAAGTTGAGTTCGAATTTCTTTAAAATCGGACAAAACTGACGGAAAAAAATAGCCGCCCGTCGTACACAAATAGTGTAAAGATATGTTATATCAAGGTTGTGGACCCTGTAGATGTCACAATTTTGATCCGATTTTGATGAAAGTTGAAATACATGTTATAATCCAAAGCTCCCGATTCCTTTCGATATTCGCGCATATCAGAACGTAACTTTACAATCGTTTAAATATATCACCGTTACACATCAATGAAGATTGAGATCGAATTTCGTATTAATCTGGATAAAATGGCTCTACTTGTACGCAAATAGTGTAAAAGTATGTAATACCAAGGTTGTAGGCACTCTATATGTCGCATTTTTATCCGATCTTGATAAAACTTGAAATGTTTATAATCCAAAGATGGTGGTTCCTGTTGATATTTGTGCATATCAGACTGTAAGTTTCTGGATTATGGCCCCTGATTGTACGAAAAATCACGTTTTTAGCGTGTGGACCCTCTACAGGTCACATTTTTTATCTGATTTTATCACCGTTACACCTTGATGATGGTTGAGTTCGAATTTCGTGAAAATTTAACCAAAACTGCCGGACAAAATGGCCACCCCTCGTAAGCAAATAATGTAAATGTATGATATATCAGGGTTATAGAGCCTCTAGATGCCACAATTTTTATTCAATTTTTACATGAAACTTTATATTTATATTTATGTTTTAAAGATCTTGGTTCCTTTCGCTATTTGCGCATATCAGACTTTAATTTCCCGGATTACGGCTCCTGATTGTACGAAAAATCGTGCTTTTTAGTTTGTGGATTTTCTAGAGGTCACAATTTTTATCCGATTTTAAAAATCGTTTATTAAATATATCACTATTCCACCATAATGAAGGGCTAACTCGAAACAAACTGCCCGACTTAAACGGCCGCTCTTTGTTTGCACATTGTGTAAAAGTATGTAAATACGAAGGTTATGGACTTTCGCGAGGTCCCAATTTCTATCCAATTATTATGAAACTTAAAATATATCTTTATACCCCAACACATCTCAGTCCCTTTGAATATTTGCGCATTTCAGATCATAACGTTCTGGATTATGGCCCCTGATAATTTTAGCTTGTTCTCTATCCATAGCTTGCAAAATGTGGGCGTATCTTGCCTGGCAGTCGCTGGTTATAAGACGTCATCACTACGTCGCAGTTCTAGTTATATTTATTATTGTAAGCTTCGTTTCAATTAAATGAATTTGAATAGAACAAACTATGTGGTAGTCAAAATTTAACCGGATACTCCATACATATCGAGTCATGTCCTGCCGATTGTGATCAAAGAAGAAAACAATATTATTTGCAGCGTCTGCGTTTTCGAGCCACAGAGAAATTTGAAATTGAAAGAGGTGAACTACACAAAATATTTCTTTTTTGAATAAAAAAAAGGGGGTGGGGGGGCAGAAGCCCCTAACTTTCTGGCAATCTGACTTTTCGGGCAGGCGGGCAAAGTGAAAACAAATTGTTTTATTTCATCCAGTTGGCAAAATAAAGTGGCCGAAATATAATAAAACACCAGTTTTACTTTTCTTTTAATTGAATACCATGAATTTGTACTGAATTGATTATGGATTAAAACATTTTGTCTGGATTCACTCTACACATACTAAGTCATTTCAGGACTATAACATGAATCTTGCATTTCAAGTTTGTGCGAAGAGGTCTTTAGTAGTGGGAGGGAACCGGAGTACTGGACGAAAAACCCTACTTCTTGTCACGTGACGTACAAGCGGGAAATGGAAACCACACCACTTGAATTATGACGCAATGCACACACGTTAACTATTCGGTCAACCAACCTCCCTTTTCAATTCTGAAAATTTTAATAAAAGTCAAGATTTGTTGCCTTTTATTTAGAGATCTTGTGATTATCAGTCCATAAAGTTGAAATCAAATGTATTTACGGGCCTTATTACTGGCTCTGATACGTTGACAGGCCTGCTTGTGTTGACATAAAAAGTCATCATGTTTTAATATAAAAAATCTTTATTACACTGGTAATGGCTTTTCTGGTGACAAATATAATTTATCACAATTAGAAACAAGAACTGATAATAAAAATATAAGAAAAATATCTCTTTGATATAAGGTAAAACATAATCTATTACAATCTCATCAATGCCAATGGCGGGAGAAAAATAGCGTTTTGGAAACGAGGCTAATTGAGATGACATCACGCGCTGGGTGAAAATTCAACAGAATTGAAATTATATTACAAAAGATTTGGGTGAAAATTGAAATTAACTTGGATGGAAATTAAAAAAAAATTAAATTAAAATCTACTTAGGTGAAAATTATATAAAAAAAACAACAAATTAAACTGCAAACGACTTTGGTGGAAATTAAAACTGACTTGGGTGACTTGAGTGGAAATTATAAACAAAAACCAATTTATATTACAAATGACTTGGGTGGAAATTAAAATTGACTTGGGTGAAAATTAAACAAAAACAAATTAGATTAAAATTTAATTAAGTGAAAATTATAAAAAAAACAAAATAAATTGCAAATGACTTGGGTGAAAATTATAAAAAAAAAATTATATGACAAATGACTTGGGTGGAAATTAAAATTGACTTTGGTGAAAATGAACAAAAAACAAATTAAAATTTACTTAGGTGAAAATTATAAAAAACAAAATTAATTGCAAATGACTTGGGTTGAAATTAAAATTTATTTGGGTGAAAATTATAAAAAAATAAAATTAATTGCAAAGATCCTCAAAATGTTTCCATTTATCTTGAAAATTGAAATTAACTTGGGTGGAAATTGAAATAATTGACTTGGGTGAAAATTATATAAGAAAAAAATTATATTACAAATGACTTGGGTGGAAATTAAAATTGACTTTGGTGAAAATGAACAAAAAACAAATTAAAATTTACTTGGGTGAAAATTATAAAATAAATTGCAAGGTGATACCAAATTCATTGTTTGACTTTAGATAATCAAGCTTCCTAATTCTTGCCAATATGCTTGTACATGTTGACAGCTATAGTAAAGTTGTATTAATGATTCTGTTTCTTTTTAGCAAAAGGTACATAAGTCTGATTACGATAATTCCAATTTTAGCTAAAAATTTATTGGTACCTATTATTCTACTATTGAGTCGAAATTGAAACCATTTCAGCCTAGTATCGACAGTAAAATCTAAGGTTTGCTTCTAGAGTTAATTTCATTCCCAGATCTGATTCCCATGAGATTTCGGATTTAGTTTTTTGAATTTTTTATCTAAGAAATGTGTGTACAAATGTTTTGCCCCAGTATCAAACTTAGAGATAAATTCAATAGTTTGAGGGTAAATGATTAACTTAACATCTGCTGTTTTAGGATTTACGTTGTTTAAAGTGGTCCATTTAGCCAGAAGTGATTTTTTTAATCCATACAGGTCTGTAAAGTGTGGTCAGAAATTATAAATAGATTTGAACGTGTCGTATGTCATAAAAACGCCTTTATCGAATAGATCATAAACATACTTTATTCCTTTCTGATGCCAAACATCAAAATATATTGTTTTATTGTTTATTTTTATATTTGAAATGTACCACAATGGATGACGTAGAATATTATATATTTCGTTATCTTTCGGTTTTAACTTAATTAGCACAATACTTATATAATTAAAACCTCTTGCCAGAAAGACATTTTTGTACGCTTTGATAGTTTATAAAAATAATCATCCCCGAAAGAGCCAACCAATAATGGTGTATCTGGTAAAAAAGCAACTAACAATTTTGCCCAGGCAGTGTTTTGATGTTTTAATAATCTTCTAAACCATGTAATTTTTAATGACTTTGAGTATGCTATTATATCAATTATTTAAATCCACGATTTTCAAAATTTTGAAACATAGTTTTTCTAGACACTCTTTCAGCTTTATTACCCGAAACAAATTTATATACTGATTTCTCTATATTCTTTAAATAAGATATATCCGGTGAAGGTAGGCTTGTTAGTAGATGATTTAATTTTGGTATTAATATTGACTTTACGAGTACAGTCAAATTTCGTTTAGACCAATTTGACACTAAATGACAAACTTCTTGAAACTTTTAAAAACATTATAATTCATGTCTATTATCTTATCGATATCAGTACTGTATTTTATTCCTAGGGTCGTAAATTCCGATATTTCCAAGATTAATTTTTTTTTTAACATTTAAAAATCTTTCTCGGCTTCCTCTCAATGATCCTATCCAAACAAATCAAGTTTTTTCTAAGTTTGGTTTTAAACCTGAATATTTTGCGAATTCATCAAGAAGATTCAAGGCCTGTCTAAGAGATTTTTTGTTACCGTCAAGTGTCAGAGCAGTGTCATCTGCACATTGTAGGACTTTTTGGTTTTTACTCCCTAAATTAATTCCTTTATTGTCTTCCACGCTTCTTATTAAACTACCAAAAATTTCGACACATATCAAAAATAAATAGGGCGATAACGGATCTCCCTGTCTACAGCCACGTCCAATGGCAGGATCTGACAAGGAAAATTGATAAGTGTCACCAGAAAAACTTATAAAATTCATATGAGTAGCCATCGGGTTTCATATGTTTTAATGCATACCGGGCCTCACTTGTTGTTATCTCCCCCTCTAGACTATCACTTTCATTATTACTAAGAATGGTAATATAATGGTTCGCTAAAACTTCATCCAGATTAAAATCTTCTAAATTACTTTACAGTGATTCTTATAAATATTTATAGAAATCTTTAATAGCTTCTAAAATATCTTTTTGATTTGTTATCAGTCTTTGATTCTTATCAATAATATTTGTAACATTCCAATTGACATAATTTCTATTTTCCAAATTTAGAAAATATTTGGACGGTTTCTCACCATGTTCAATAAATGTAGCATTTTATCTTAAAATCAATCCTTTAATGTGTTTCTCTCTTAATCGTTCTTGTTGATTTAAATAATTATGGTAAATTTCATTTAAAAACGTGTTATCTTTATCCTGATGAAAATCATGTTCTTTTTCTTTTCGATTCTTAAATACACTGTAGGAGATAGTTTTTGACCTTATATTGAGTAGCAACATTTCGAAAAATAATTGAACGTTAATCAAAAATGAAAGGTCACTATCTTTTATAAGACCTATTTTATCTTCGCATAAGGTAATACGGCATATTCTTTTTTAGTGTCTAGAATTGTATTTTTGACTATTCTAACATATTCAACAGCTTCGAGAAGTGTATTATTAAATCTCCAAAATCCCCTGCCTCTCTCGAATGAACTAGTTCTTCACGAAAACTGCAGAGTGATCCGTTCTGTAACCTGGTAAAATTTGTGGTTTATCTATCAAACTTATCAACGCTTCTGAAATTAAAAAGAAATCTAATCTGGCCTTTTTGTTGGGTTTTTCCTGAGCCGTGTGTAACTTTTCTTATACGGAGAATATACCTGCCAAACATCTGAAAGATTTTCATCATTCATTAAATCTAAAACTTCTTTTCTTGCCTATATGTTGTTCTATTAAAACAATTGCGATCATAATTAAGGACAAGGTTTAAATCGCCACAAATTATATTAAATTCGGAGTCAAATTCTCATATTATTTTTTTTCAGTTTACAATAGAAATCAGGAGTATCTCTATTTGGACCATATATTGTAATTAAATTCAAAGTAATTATTTTTTCTAAAAGCAGTTCAACCGCTATAATATTACCATCTTGACCTATGTCTTTTCGTTTTATCTCATATTCAAAGTTATTATTTAGACGTATACAGACCACTCTTGCATTGTTTTTTCCTTCACCTAAAATATTGCCGCCATCCCATTCTGAATGTATTTTTTTTTTAAATCAGTTCAAAAGATGTGTGTCTTGTAGACAACATATTGAGTATAATCTTTAAGTGGCATTTAGCGATCGGTAAACACATTAACAGAACACAGTTTTTATGGGTTACAATCACTAGTTTTATTCTAAAAGCACGACGTTTCGACAAGTATCCTCTTATCGTTATCAAGTATCCTCTTATAACGATAAGAGGATACTTGTCGAAACGTCGTGCTTTTAGAATAAAACTAGTGATTGTAACCCATAAAAACTGTGTTCTGTTAACATATTGAGTATTTCTTTTCTGCTAAATAATTAAACAAATCTTTCTGTTTTGAGCCATCCCTTAACCCTCTACTGTTCATACTAATAATTTGTACCATTGTAACAAACAATGACCAATCGTTATAATTTCAAATATGTCTACTTCAAAATAAAGTAAATATTGAGCTGTACTGATAAATCCGTGTAGTTTGTAAAAATTAGTTGTAAATAGTTTTGAATGAAAATGTTGAAAACATAAACTTATAAATGTCATAAAGGTATACACATATACACAGATTGTAAACATATGTAATGTTGGAATAGGTACACTAATGTCTTGACTGGTTTCTGTTCTATTTTGATGCTTTAAACGCTTTAAACTAGATCGGTTTAGAATAGATAAGTTAGTATGTTACACTGGGCACAGTCATACTCAATAATCACAGCTATCTAACGCACTGTTTCTTGACTACTGTTATTTGTGGTTGGTTTTATCTTGGAAAGGGTTTCATATATGTCATCATATAGATTGAAAATAATACGTCTTTTGTCATATGTCTCACCACGAACATTTCCGTTAAAATACCACGTGTTTTTTTATTTCTTCATGGGAGTTGGGTGTGTTTATGAGCTCTTCGTTTCTGGTTGTGACGTCATATAGCAAGTTTGAAGTATTTACGATTTCTCATTAATACTGTTTTTGCATATGTTGTTAGTATCTTCAATACGATTGGACGAGGTTTTTCTAGATGTTTTGATGGAATTCTATGTTTTGATGACATTTATGTCCATAATTGGAATATTAAGATCAGCACAGTCTTGAGCAAGTTTAAGGAATTTTGATTTTAAGTCCTCATTTCTCGCCTCTCTCACACCATAGATTTTTATAATTTTTTTTCTCGAGAATATTGCTTATTTGTGCTTGCAAGTATCAAAGCTGATTTTGTTGCCAAAGCATTTCCTCTTTCTACGCTCTTACAATTATCTAGTTGCCCCTTTAATCACTCTATATCTTGTGTAAGACTCTCTATCTCCAGTTTGTCTCTCTCATATTCATTTTCTTGTTTTTCTAGCTCTATTGACAGCATGTCTCTGACTTGATCCCGCACTCTGATTTTAATATCACGGAACAAATTGTCCATATGGTCTTGAATCATAGTCTCACTCATACTTAAGGTTACTAGATCTAAAGTTTTATATTTATTTCATCCAACATTTTAACAGTTATCATTTTCTTCATCTTCTCCTTTATGTCACCCAAACTTTTAATTATATTGCTGTTAGATCCGATTCTGAAACACGAGCCCTTTTTGGTGGCAATTTTCTGTCATTTTTAACCTATATTATATCACACCAAATTTTACTTCAGAAACTATAATGTCTCAAAACCTTGTCAATACAATAGGTCAAGCCTATTGAATACAATAGGTCAAGTCTATTGAATACAATAGGTCAAGTCTATTGAATACAATAGGTCAAGCCTATTGAATACAATAGGTCAAGCCTATTGTTCAAAATATTTCTCTCAATATCACAATTATTTCTTCATAGTTCATAAATCTAATCACACAATCCCATGCTCCATCCTCTTTCACAGCACCCAGCAAAGTTTTAAACCTTTACACTCAATAATATTTCATAATTTTCACAAAACTATCAGAGCCCTCAAACTGTGAAATCATCTCTTAGCCATCTTATTTATGATTTGGTTGAAATTAAAATTGACCTTGATGAAAATTATAAAAAACAAATTATATTAAAATTGACTTGGGTGGAAATTGAAATTGACTTGAGTGAAAATTATAAAAAAACAAATTATATTAAAATTGACTTGGGTGGAAATTGAAATTGACTTGGGTGAAAATTATAAAAAAAAAAATTATATTGGGTAAATATTACAAAAAAATAAAATAAATTATATTATTTTTCATGTCCCTTATCAGCCACCGTATTCATATGTATTCGTTGAATCTAAATCTATTGTTTATTCAAATGGAAAACGTGTACTTTTAACTAATTATCATCTCAAATTGTTAACATCGAGAGAACTTGGTTATGCTGGATCGTTGCTAGGGGATAGCTGACAGCTTAGGTTCTGTTGTTATGGGCGTTCCGCGGAGAGCATGATAATATTAATTAATTATATCAACGCGAGTATGAAATTACTGGGAGTATAAACTTTGAATTATAATAATGAGGGTATGAAATTATTGGGAGTATAAACTTTGAATTGTAATAATGAGGGTATGAACATATCGAATGATATTAATGGGTGCATGACACAGGCCACACAAAGCATAGCGTGGGTATAGCTATTCATTAAATAAATTATCTCGTTTTTTATTTCTATGTATTATTGACAACTTTCCAAAAATCCTAAAAAGGAAAACATCACGCGATATATACGGGTCAAACAGGTTATCTGCCGAATATGGTATTCGATTTTATGTTTATTAAAATTGTTTAAAACGGTCGTCAAGTTAGCTCACTATGGTAGATAGAATTCATATTGAATATAATTACATTCAAACGACAAATCTATGAATAACTGAACGACAATTTAATAGCTGGTATACGTGCATACGCACAGCTACTCTGAAGGACATGCACTGACGTGTATAATAATAGGGATGTATTGTAGCAAATACCAAACTCGTATGTATAGCCCGGTTTACTTTTAAATTGTTAAAATATTGTCACCACTCAACCAAAGTACCTACCAATTTTCCTGCTGAATTTGCGATATTGCCGTATTATAATAGGAACATTATACAAATTTGAAGGAAGAAATACCTATAATAATTTATGAGAAAATCTTGTTGAATTTTGAGTGATTAACACGCCTGGTGCGGGCATGAATCAATCTCATCAACATTGTGAATTTGACCTGGAAAAGTTCTAACAATCTTTAATTGGCTTTCTTATGGTAGATTTCATCGGGGCGTCGGTCAGTGTGGATTCTGTTTAATCCAATATGTTTGATTGTAAACAGAATTTAAATAACACGTGATTTATATTGATCTCTTATTCTATGTTTAAGTTCATCATATACATGTACAGGTAAAACAACATATTGATCATCAAAAGGCTGTAAATAATTCGATATTGAGCCCTTTTCTTTGGAAATAAATATTCATAGGTGAATGTAAAGTGCCACTGGCAAGAGTTATACAAAGATAATGTGCTCAACAACGCCTTTTTTACTTATTTAATCTCTCCAGGAAAAAGTTCCAAAACCACTATGATGTAGATGTTAAATATCATTAAATAAGCTTTTTATTACATTATGTAATATTTGAATCCAATTTTACTAAATTGTTATTAAATTTGATTAGTTTCTCTTAATCAATTTCAAGTTCAATTGAAAATCTCATAGAACCTGATGTCTGTATACACGATGCTAGATATTACAACTAATTAAATATATATTAATTATTACTTTATGCAATATTTGAATCCATTTTATTTTCATGATATAATTGTTATATTAAATTGTTATTAAATTTGTTTACATCTACATTCAATTTGATCATTTTCTTTTATTCTCTTATTAAATTTTAATTTCAATTGAAAATCCGAAATCGTTCGACTTGTTCTTGCATTCGTAGTAATAGTGCTTGTATTTTAAAGATGTCTTTTTACCAGTTTTTATGCTGCAACTGACATAATTTACTACCCACTCCAAATTACTAGAAAGTTTTCGAAATGCCCCTGGAAATCGTGTCTACGGCCGTCTGGTTTTCAAAATTTTATGGAGGAGCCCCCCCCCCCCGTCGAACGCTTCGCGCCTCCGGCGCTCGCGGACTCTAAAGAAATATATTTGTCGGGAAAATAAGCTCCCCCCCAAACAAGTTCGGCCTCGTACGCCTATGCTGGTCTGGTATTGTTTGTGCGTACTAGATCGCCAACTCCCGAGGACGAGTTTCAAAGCTGTCTCTGAAAAATTTCCCTAAAAAAGACTTTCCGGATCACTGACACGCCACTAGTAGAAGCTTCTTGTACATTCGATGGCGTATGCCTGGTTCGTGTGATAGATGCAAGAGTTTCCTCCCCTTTGGTAATAACACTGAACTATCTATCAGTTATTTCAATAACATCGTAAACCTAACCTTTGCGCAGCTATTACAATCACTTTATCTCTGTCCCTTTCGTTCTTCTGTAGAGCCTGGGTAAATTTAATACACTGATGAAAGGAGGAAACATATAAAAATTATCCTTCCATTTTAATGAAAATGCATCAATGGCCATTGCATTCATGGCTGGTCCGTAAGCTAGATATCTGTCAAATTGTGTATTAATAAGATCTATTGGCAGTTGAAATTCGATATTAAAGTAGGCCGTAGCGCCCTTTCCGGGAAAAAATTTGCTCATAGCATACTGTATGGCATAATGCCCGTCTTCCATTAGCCGAGGTTAGGTGCAGAAGAGTAGGACGTTTAACCCCATTTCATTTCAAGTGAATATATTGTTTATGGTGAGTATCCAAGACATGCGACCCGGATCAACCAATTGACCTAAAGGTGCACGAAGGTGGACCTGATAAAGCCAGTTTTTAGTCGTTCGGATGGGACGAAAACCGACGTCCCGTGTACGCTTTTGATGATCAATGTGTTGTTTTACCTGTACATGTACATGATGAACTTAAACATAGAATAAGCGATCAATATAAATCACGTGTTATTTAAATTCTGTTTACAATCAAACATATTGGATTAAACAGAATCCACACTGACCGATCGGCAATACTATACCATTCCTAAAACCTCGGATAATGACCGATCTCACAATTCTGGGCTCTTTTCAGATTTCTCTTTTTTTTCAAGAAAATATTTGGTGGGGGGGGGGAGCGCCTCGTACGCCTATGCCAATTGAGATGTTCACAGAAGATATCCTAAATCATATCTCTGAAACATGACTAAAACTATCTCTTGAAAATTTTACAGTTTTGGGAATTACCTTCTCAAGAAATCTCGATGATATAGTTATCATAAATTATACTTGTATTATTGAGGAAATAAAAAGATTAATTGTAATGTGGTCAAAGAGTAATAGAGAAAATAACAGTAGTGAAAAATATCCTAATACCTAAACTGGTGGTACATCTCTTTATTAGCCTATCTACTCCAAGACAGGAAGTTACCAAGGAAATCGAGAGTATGGTTTTTAATTATATTATATCTGGAATGGCAAGACTACGATGGCTGATAAGGGACATGAAAAATAATATAATTGGATTTTTATAATATTCACCCAAGTCAATTTTAATATAATTTGTTTTTTACAATTTTCACCCAAGTCAATTTTAATTTCCACCCAAGTCAATTTTAATTTCCACCCAATTCAATTTTAATTTAATTTGTTTTTCATTATTTCCACCCAAGTCAATTTTGATATATTTTGTTTTTTATAATTTTCACCCAAGTCAATTTTAATTTGATTTGTTTTTTTATAATTTTCACCCAAGTCAATTGTAATATAATTTCGATTCTGTTGAATTTCCACCCAGCGCATGATCGGCATGATGTCATCGGAGAACGCGAGATCGAAGACGGTCCTGTACATATGACGTCATATGCGGATTGTGGGTTAGGGTAAGGGTTAGGGTTTTTTGTCTCTCGATCACAAAACGTGAGAGTATGGCTTGTTAGCAAAAAAGGCGACTCCCGGTCACCTGACATTAAAGTTTTCGGGCCTGGAGATTGTAATGGCAAGATTTGAGGGATATGGGGTTGTGTTGGGGGGGGGGTTGGGGAGGGCATGCGCATAATTTGTTTTGTACTTTTGGCCACCTACTCGCATTGTACCCCCCCCCCCCATTTGGTTGGGTTTTTTTCAAAAAATTCGAACGACAAACTTTTTCTGAACTCTCGGGTCATGTCCCTCCCAAAAATCTAAGGTACACAGTTGCATGCCCCAAAGGAACCGAAATGTTGGCCTTTGAAGTAATTCGGATGATTTGGAAAGCCATGTTTGTTTTTTTTTTTCAAAAAATTCGAACGACAATCTTTTCTGAACTCTCGGACCATGTCCCTCCCAAAAATCTAGGGTGCACAGTTGCATGCCCCAAAGGAACCGAAATGTTGGCCTTTGAAGTAATTCGGATGATATGGAAAGCCATGTTTGAGACGTTTCTGCGCGCCAGTGGTAGTGTCCAGTGATTTGAAATTTTAGTAATGGACGATAATACGCCTGGTTATTGATCCGAAAGAAAAGAATAGATTCTGAATCATAGGGGCCTAGATATAGGGCCGCAAACATGGCCCCTCATTTCAGACAATCACTCAGAAACTTCGCCAATTTGGACCAAAAAAACACCCGATTTCGTTAAGTAAACACCAAGATGAACCCATTGGGAGGTTCCGAGGTTGGAAATTCTTTCAGATTTCATCCTTGACTAGCGGAAGTGGGGGAAATCGTTATTTTTTTTCATCAAAATGTCTGAAAGGCCCCCTTTGCATGACCACAGTAAATACATTGTTATGACGGATTTTTCTTTTAAAAATGGTCCTTCCCCTCCATTTCCGGCCTCGAAATTAAAATCGAACATCTAGTTCCATCTCTATTTTTTTTAACTTGATGTCGGAATCAACATTTTATTTTTTGGAATTGTGTTTGGCCGAAAGATGGGTGCATGGGTGGAATACCTGCCCTGAAAATTTGGTGCCAATCGGCCCTCTGGAAGGGTCGGGTGTAGCAATAATCCACATGAAAAATGGGCAAAAACGGCAAAAAATCGATTTTGTCATTTCGGTGCCCCATAGAAAAAGCCCTTAACCCAGCCCCTATGGGCAGTAGGTCCATGAAATTTGGATGGAGCCCACCAAAAATGAGCAGGATCGACCAAGGGTTTCGATTTTATTCAAGTTCTCCCGTAAAATTTGAATTAAGGATAGGAAGGTGTAGGATCAGAACCCTACTCGATTTGACAAAGAGTGGTATGAAAACAGAATAAGATTTATCTACGATTTCTTAGACGAGGAAAGGAATTTAATTAATTTTGCCCAATTCAATAAAAACATTTAGTTTCAATCCTCCTAAAAATATTTAGGAATTATAAAGTTTATTAAAACATTTCTCGAAAACCATCAAAATATTGGTTACTGCGGCTATTACCATGGCTGCCCAAAACACATCCAAAATATCATGGGTAAAAAAGTTATTTCAAAGGATTTTTATCAATTGTTTGTTCCCCAACTTCATAAAAAAACAAAAAGCGAAATCAAATGGGAATCAATCCTATTTGATGAAAATATAGGTGATTTGTGGCAAAATATCAATTCCTTAGCTTCTAAAATAACCAAAGACACTAAACTTATCTGGTTACAATATACATGTACATGTAGGATTATCCATAGGATTCTGAGTACCAATCAATATCTAAAAAAAAGGTATACAAGAAAATGACAAATGTACAGTTTGTAGAAACTTGGTAGAAACCATCACTCGCATTTTTGTCGAGTGTGAAAAAATTGAAAAGATATCGAAAAATTTTCTTAACTGGTTTAATTCGATCATGAATTCTGACCTAACCTTATCTCCAGTGGATATAATATTCGTGAAATTTAAACCATATAATATGCAAATTAACATACTCTTGTTAATCATAAAAAACTACATTTATAGAAATAAACTATTAAACCAAATAGTATAGAGACAAATGGGGCGATACGAAGCTTTGTTTGCTGAATGATCGCTATTAGATGACCCAGGCCAATTATATTGTGGGTGGGTCAGGGGTGAAGATGATCATTTATTAGGGTGCCCCACGTGCCTACTGAAAAGCTGTTCTTGACACGTAGATCATGCACGCTTTAGTTGAATGACTAACTACACTCGGCAAATCTCGGCAGATTCCGTAAATTACATCTAGCCTCGGCTGTATGGCAGTAAGTGATATGTACCTACGGCCATACATTTGCGATGCGGCTACCGGTTTACTTTACCAGGAAAACTTGACGCTTTTACACAAATTGGGAACCTATTCGGCTAGCGACCTATTCGACAGATCGAGCTGCAACCTGTTCGTTGAAAACATATTTAGAATAAAGACAACAGTCGCCTTAAATCATCTATTTATCAACCAATAAAATCCAACGTTATGTCTATCAAATGAAAGTAGAATATATTATTTTTTATCCATTCCTTTAGCTCAGAATAGAAGTGTAATTTCGTCATTATCTTACAGCTGGATCGGTCGAATAGGTCGCTAGCCAAATAGGTCGCCAACTTGTGTTCGGGATGGGCGCAGCCTTGTTTCATCCAGGACCTTTAAAGTAGTTCCAATATGGCGGAATTCATCATACAGCCGAGTTTAGATTGTCCGAAATCTTCCGAGGTTTGCCGAGTGTGACTAACTACTGATTTCTGACAGTCTCGCACACTCGCTGAGGCTATAAATAGCAACAGCATGCGGAAATGTTCAAAACACCAAAAACTACTACAGTCGTAAAAAATCTATTGTTGACGATACTGAACAGCAATAATATTTGCCTTTTTGGTTATTACGGCATCTTTAGAAATTACGCTCGTTTTAATTTTTAAATTGCCTTATAATTAATTGTATCATTACAAGCTGCATATTTTGCTTTAGTACAAATAATATCTCTGACTCACACCCATAAAGCCAGAATATGATACTAACAGTAGTTTCATTTTACTTTTACAAGGTTCTTAAAAATATTGTTGAGTTGTCTGATGTGTGTGTTTCTAAATTCAATTTCTTGTTCCATGTTTCGCAAAAAAGTAGTCTTGTCAATTAGACGTAGAATGATCGGTAGACTGGTTAAGCGAGACTAATTTCAAAACAAGGGCACGTAACCTATCTTTTACTCAAAAGTGTCTGGTGGATGTTATGGACGCCACTCCAAACCATTTTTCAGTATTATTTACGTATGGTTAAAATGGTCATAGCTTATTAAGTACAACATGGTCGTTTATTTAGTGACTATAAATGTGTGAAACAGATTTAAGGCTTGGTAAATATATTAGTATTGTGGTGTAATTGTCGAGATATTTGGAGATATTCATTTATGGTGGGGCACCCTACATTTATAAGGGTTTTTTTGGTTTTTATTGATTTGTTTCCCCATCTAAGTAATACACGGCTGTAATTTGGCTATGTACTCGACTCGAAAAAAATTGAATATGTCACAGCCCCATCTATCCTACTTCTGCTTTTTGAACATCTATACTGCTTCTGCTTTTTGTAAAGTGCTGACCACACGGCCCCATCCCTGGCAGCACTCCTAACAGAGAGAGAGAAAAATGGGGTTTAACTTCCACTGGACACAAACTAGGTCATTTTGGGACTAACACATGGTTTCATTTTATTTCAATAATTCGCTTGCGCGTAGGGGACTTTAGCAGTGGGAGGAAACCGGAGGAAACCCACGAGGCTGAGAAGGCGCCCCTATCTCCATGCCACATACACTCACACCAGGGATCGAAACCACAGCCGCAAGCCAGAGGTGACCGGCCAGTTCGAAGCGCCGCAGTCTAGACCACTAGGCCATCTCAACCCCCCTGTACTCCTAACAAATCTGTGTGGGAAAATAAAAATATATATATACTCTTCAACAAAAGAAACGCACAGCCCACTTTTCATCATTTTTTTTATGTGAACGAGTTCGTTGTTTCCATAAACAATCAGTTGCACAGGTAAACACCCAACGAACCAAGTGAGGTCACATCTGAACGAAGACCAACGCAACAACGTTATTGGTCGACTACAAGCAGGTGAATCCCAGACAGATGTAGCCAGGCTGCTGAATGTTTCCCTGGGGTTTATCGCCAGGTACCGACAGCGAAGTTCAACACGTGACCGCCCAAGCTCAGGCCAAACAAGAGTGACCCCACCTCTCCTGAATCGATTAAATATGACGTCATTACATTCTGATGTAAATAAGACGCCATTACATGCCTATTTTCAACTGCCAGCTCTTTATCTAAATCTTATATAATTTAATCAGTAGAAATTGTTAATCGTCTGATAATTATGGCGAACATTGCTTCGTGAATATTCTGGTCTGTTTATTTACGACTTATTTACATAACAACAATTAACTTCCACTCGACGATTAAAAAGCATGGATAAAAGACGTGTGGCGCTTTGTATAGGGAAATCCCCTGTTTTACACGATCGTACAGCGGATTGGATAATATAATATTATTCATAACTTGTTATTAATACAGCTATACAAGTAGTACAATGACTGGCGACTCTCTGTTTTATTTGAACACCTTCAGACTCGTTATAAGCAACAAACAAAAAGGAAATGTTTTGACGACACGGGGGTTAAAAGAAAAGTTTTTTTTACAACTGAAGAACCAAAAAAACAGTTTACTTGACAAATGAACAAAATGAAAAGAAATACCTAAGAATAACGAAACAAGTGCTGTCTAGTTATTCAAGCCCGATCCACACAAAACGACTTGTTTTATGTCAGATAGGTGATAGCAGTTTGTTTACTGGTGAGGCATCAATTAAATACAGACAATAGTTTACTTGACATCTTTATTAACCATGTCTCTTTATTCGTTATTCAAAATATGAATTCGGAATAGCGAAACAAGCATTCAGTCTCCGAGGTACCATGTACATATTGACAATTGGAATTGTAGCGTCGCTGTTGTAGCGTCGCTATCTAGGCAGAATTCTCCCGTATCACACACTCCATAGCATAATAATACCTGTTTTCATTTACCCTGTCTCGTTATTCATTATTTCAATCCTAATAACCATACACGTGTTGTTTCGTTATTCATCCTGTAACTAAATAAAATGTGACCAAATTATATATTATAATGATTCTAAGGGCAAATTTTGTTGTCCATAAACAAATAAATTACAATGTTGTATAAATACATATATTATGTGCATTCCGTTTTTCGATCCTTCCGAATAACTATACAAACATGATAGTAAAATATATAATTCATTTATAATTAATATTAGCTTGTGGCCTGCCTAAGGATTTAGATTTTTATAGTTGTCCATGACCGTGTAAATTTCTAGTGAATTTGTATGTGCGCATGTGCATGTAAAAGGCCAACAAGTGATTATCAATTATTATAATACTGGGAGGAAATGCGTCAAACTGGGCATAGAAATTACAAGTCTTTCATATATTCAATAATATGTTAATATCCGTAACCTTTATACGCCATGTTTCCGTTGTTTATGAATCATCACCAACAATATTCATCATTATACAACAGTCATGTTAAATTACAAGTGTGTCGCCTCATTTCAACTGTAAATTACGAAAAGTAGCAATTAGCCACAATGTATATGTTAAAACGTGTAGCTGTAATATACATTTTAAAACAATTGGCCGTAATGTGCAGGTTAAAACAATTAGCCGTAATATACTGGTTAAAACAATTAGCCGTGATATACTGGTTAAAACAATTAGCCGTGATATACTGGTTAAAACAATTAGCCGTACCATACTTGTTAAAACAATTGGACGTAACATACTGGTTAAAACAATTAGCCGTGATATACCGGTTAAAACAATTAGCCGCAATATACTGGTTAAAACAATTAGCCGTAATATACTGGTTAAAACAATTAGCCGTGATATACTGGTTAAAACAATTAGCCGTACCATACTTGTTAAAACAATTGGACGTAACATACTGGTTAAAACAATTAGCCGTGATATACCGGTTAAAACAATTAGCCGCAATATACTGGCAATATACTTGTTAAAACAATTAGCCACAATAAAACGTTAACCATATAACTCAAGTAAAATACACCGTTTTAAAAAGTTATTAGTGTTGGCATATTTGTTGTAATATCCTGCTATATTATCTGGAATTTTCAGGTCATACATTTCACAGTGAACTATAATCCCCGGGAATTTCCGATTCAAAGTAAACAGTAAATGCAATAAAATGAATTTGCGTTAAACGTCCTACTAACGTAACGTGTATTCCCAGGGAATATTTAATGCTGTGAACATGTTGAATAAAACATTTGTGAATTTTGATGTTAAGTTTGGAGTCAGGCTCATTTGTCACAATGATGTGAGCATAGTAAAAGAGATCACACTAAACCATCATAAAGCCCCCCTCCCGACTGCTTGCCCGTAAATCAACGAATTAAATACAAAATAAAGTTACTGGCGTTTAAAGTACTCAATAATCAAGCGCCACAATCTACTCACTCCATACAAGTCCAGTAGAACTTTAAGATCATAGAACACGTCGTTATTACATGTAGTCAAACTTCAACAGACGAAACCATCTCGTCATTTTGAAGTACATGTTCAAAGAATCAATACACATTTATTTGACGAAAATAAACAGTAAAATAATCCGCATCAACTTTAAAGAGCATTAAGATCTTTTATAGAAGCTTTGGCACCCATCTTGAAGAAACTTTTATTATTTCTAAATCGTTGGCGATAATGTGCTCAACCTTCTCATGTAGAGTCAGATTAACCATGGTGGCGCCCTGGGGCCTTAAGCATGTTGTCGGCCTCCAACCTAACACAAGTGACCAGACCTTAGGCAGTATTATTCCATACATATGAAAGTTACTACAATAAATCTAATTTGATGTCGGTCAATGATAAACAACGGGGAGACCTTGATACGGAAAGTCATATCACGAAATCCGACTATTTCATGTGATCATGATGTAATAAATACACGGAAAAATTATACAGCTAGCTACAATTAAGTACGTTAGTCTAAGTTAAAATTCGCTATAAAACTCAGTCTTTCAAACGTCTGTATATGAATATTATGACGTCATTAGGTTCTCAGTCCAATGATCAATGAAAATGGCCCAATGAAATTGACAATGGTTACTTTGATATTTATGGTGCGCAGTATCTTACTCTCAGAGACTAGCTGCACCACATACACGATGTATGATATATGATAAAAACATACCGTCCACAAACACTCATGTAACAGGATCATTAAGGTTACATTTCCTGCATCAATCCTCATCTTCACCTGGCCCAAATTATCAAATAAATTATTATTGTGTAGAGTCTAAACGTCCAGAAACCATCGTTCCTCGATTCAACGACAATAAAGAAAAAAAAGTACGTTTGGAAATTATAAATGACATTTTTGACAGATTCTGAGTTCCAAACTCGAATATAACCGATTGATTCCATCAAAGTTACCTTGATTTCACCTTCTACAACCACAAGTTGTAACCCAAATATTACCGATAAAGAATGTTTTTTCTTGGTACACTCCTCGCTAAATAATCAACTACAAAAAAGAAACACAGGCGCAAAAGTAAAAGGAAAAACTCTTATCTAAAAGGGTATTTAAATTGTGTAAAACCACAAAGTTTTCGTGGACAGAATTTCTACTTTCTGCTATCAACTTTTGAATTTCGACTTTCTGCTTTTACTTTTGACTTCTGCTTATGATTTTCTAACGCAGATAACAATATGGATGAGTGAAACCCTATTTTATTTGGCCTGTAAATCTGCATAGAAGTCATGTACAGAAATAACTGTTATTGAGTGATTCATAAATACATGCAACTATTCATGTTCGTATAAAAGGAGGGACACGTCAGAGCATGGTATTATAGTAACAACCAACAAACTGATATAACATAATAATATTTATTATAGACATATTACTTGGTCACAGAAGTTTAACACTACGTACGTATACTGAAAGTCTCCTGTCTCTCTAATAAACTATCTACCATCATCTGAAACGTAAGTTGTTGTTTCTTTTATATATTGTTTATCACTTTTATACATTATGTTAAAATATGTCCATCTTGTTTATATCATACATTATACAGTGCCGGGTTTAGTAGAAGAAAGGCGTTAGAGTCCCCTCCCTCTCCTCGCGTAAAAGACCCCTTCCCTAATCCCCCTCCCTCACATATAAAAACCCTTTCCCCAATCTCCCACCCTAGACTATTCCACGTATAAGCCCTCTCCCCAATCACTTATAAGAGCCTTTCCCCCAAATCCCCCCCCCCCTCACGACTAAGGACAGATAAAATTGTGTTTGAAAGACACAGTTGGGCTAATCCGAGTCTATAATGACAACTAAGGGGGGGGGGGGGTACCAAAGGGGAAGGGGTCTTATATTAGACACAAGTATAATATCATCCACGGGATCAAGGTTCTCGCATCGTATTTTTATAACTAACTCTAAAATCTTTCTTATGGTGTTATAATTATCTTCTATATTATATCTTTTCTTTTCAATTGAAACCATTTATTCTAACTATCCTAACTTAAGATAGATGAGTTTCACAAAAGGATTTTAAGCATTGATTGGGGCTACGTTGTTAGATATAGATGTAATTGGAATAATAATATTGTGAACGGCCCGGGTCACATAATTTTAACATACCATCATTCACAAAAACAATTCTCATTCAATGTATTTTCTTAGCACGGGAAATAGAGCTATGGTCCACGACTGTCTGACCATGTGCAAACATTGCTACAACGTCTCAGAGGCAAAGATCGTCCAAAAATAGTGGTGGGGACAGTTTATGCGCGGGCAACTATTGGTAAAGATTAGGGTTCGGGTGTCCCCCCCCCACCGGGAAATTTTTGGAAAACTAGCCACACTGTGGGTTTTTTCAGCATCATTTTCTGGCAAACAATTCTAATCCCCGAGGCAGCAAATGATACGAAATCTAATCTAAAGACAAATCTTCAAGCCACCGTTCACGATTTATTCTCTCATGTACACTACAAGAACTAGAAATTTTTACACTACTGACATTCCAGCTCCGTCTCCATTGCCAGGTGTTCGAAGACTACGTAAAGTTTCTGAGCTAAATGTGTATTCATTTGGATATACAAATGTACAGGCCTACAAATATTTTAATCTATATCAACTAAAACAGGCCACAAACACAGCTAATCATACCAATATTCAATTCCAATTGAAATAAATAACATTTTACTGTATTATTCATTGGTGATTAAAAATCGGATGGCAACGGCGAATTTTCCCACGTTAAAAATGAAATAATAACTTTTCGCTTTTTTAAAAGTTAAATTTAGCTGCTTATATAGTTCCATACGTTTATTTAGTATGACAGTAAATCTAGCTGATATACAAACTAAATCCTTTAGTTAGGTGATTTATCACCCAGTATATACCAGATAGAAACAAAATCTCAGTTATTCCTTAACCCTTTATGCACCGGTCAATAGGAATCTTGAACTACCCCCCCCCCCCTCAAGCATCGACGGCTATTCGACGCCATGTCGGCGTCGAATCTTGACGTCAAAATAGACAGCTAAATGTGAAAGAGATGCGAATCTTTGGTGAAAACAAAATTTGCCAAAGGTGAATCTTGAACAAAATAAAATATTGCTGAACACAAATAGACGTCGAATCTTCAACCAACACATTTTTCAGTAAATATTGTATTTTTAAAAAAATTTTTTTTTTCTGAAAACGGACGAACCTCCGTCTGTTTTCGTTGGCTGTCATACGGAAATTCCACCTGTATAATTGTAGACGCAATTGTCTTTATGATGTTTTCGTGGTAATCTGGATAATCGTAACTACAAAATGGTGTATGATTTGGTGGTAAGCTAATTTATTTGTACATAAATTTGCTGATTTGCTTGATTGTGTGTCCGGTTGATATAGACTCCATTATCCAAGTCTGAGCTTGCACGTATGTCTACAAACTGATCCTGCAGTGAATATTCGCTTGGCCGCTACAATCACTGATAAGCATGACATCGACGAGGCTTAATTGGTACGGCATATTAATTTTTTTACTCCGACAAATTAAATTCTCAAACATTTTTTTGAGGTAAAAGAAAAATAAATAAAGACGTTTGAAGTATTTGTAGTTAAAAAAGATTTCCTATTTAGTGTAAATGGGTATTAAAATGAGTAAAATGCATCATTTTGCCCGAAGCAGTTAGGTGTTAAGTAAACATTGCATGAGGCGTTGAGCCAATGACTACGAGGCGTGCAAGTCAACGCACGTGTTTTAGACAGCTATCCGTTACAGGGATAATTCGTTAGTAATTCTCTGTGAAACAGGTTGGTATGTCTAGTATAATGAATGACAAGATAATCTGGTCTCAACTTACGCCTTACGGACCATGCTCAATCAGTCAATGTAAGTTAGTTCAAGCCGTTGATGTACCGTTTTGTCGTTTTTATGAAATTTGCAAATAAAAGTTAAAATAAAAATATATTATTAATATAAATAATTTTACAGTAGGGTGTACAGTCACGTGACTTTAAATGTGTCTAAAACAGCCTAAACCTGCATACCCTTGCACGCTTTCTTCATTTAATGATCTTTCTGTTTAAAATAAACACATGTTAATTTTATATCGTTAAAAGCAGAATTGGATCAGGAGATGTCCTAAATTGATAATATATGTATTTTGAGTTGAACACAAATATACGGCTCTCCGTGACGTCATGTTCGCTTCGAAGAAAACGGCCCGTTTTTGGGGGGGCGTGGCTTTTTTATGTGTTTTTAAAAGTGCCACCATATTCAAGTGATCCTTTACAGATATCAACACAATTTTTTTTTTAATCTACAGATAAATGATTGAACTAAAAAATGTCTTTGCCCGAATGGCGAAAAAGATCGGTTCGTAAAAAATATTTTTAAAATGCTGGTTAAAAAGGACGATAAATTTTCAAAGGTAAAAAATACCATCAAGGGTGAATGCTTGGGGTAGGTAGTTCAAGATGACTATTTCGTGAATCTTGAACTAATTTTTATTTTTGGACCTGCGTTAGAAAGGGAATCTTCAGTGAATGTGTATTGGCTTCAAGTACATTGCGGGGTGAATCTTGACCCTAAAATATTGAGCTAAATGACAATCCGGGGTGAACGCTTGAGGGGGGGTTGTTCAAGATTCCTATTGACCGGTGCATTAATACCCAGCGTATCATATATGCACACCTACATGATATACATATTATTATAACCCCTATGGAATATTTTAATTATTTACTGTTATAATATGAATTATCATATGCGTACGGGCACGATAACAGGTAGAGGGGCAGAACCCGAATTGTCCAAAAAAAAATTCGGGTTTACAGACAGCGGCGCCGGTCTTCTGCGAGAGGCGAAAAAGCGGAGCTAACCTTGTAGGGATCCCCAAGAAAATTTTGGTATATTTGACGGCCGCAAACGCGTTTTCCTGCTGTTCCAACCTGTAAAATTAGTGTTTTATTAGATTTCGGGCACTTTATTTTGCCAAATAAAAAGTAAGCAAAACATCAGAAATAAGCGGTGGGGACACAGTATATCATGTCTCCACCACTAAAAATATTGGTTGGGACGCGTCCGGGTGTCCCCACCGCGATCTGCACCCATGCAACGTATGAAACTCCCCCATTGATATTGTAACCGTTAATTCAGTCTGTCAACAGTTCTCAGTTTCGAAGCGTAGTTGCATTCACCGTAGGTGCCTGCACGGAAATGTGCACTTCGCGGGCGCAAGCGAGTTTAACTAAAATATGTTAAAATTGCATTTTAAGTTACAACCGACCTTCGTGAGTCGCATAAAATTTAGAATTTCATTTTAATTTTAGTTGAAATCTATTTTAGTGGTTTAGCTTAAGTTTTTGTTAAACATGGGTTCTGCATTGGAGAATGTTTTTTTTTTTATATCAATAACTTATATTTTTCTGTTTAAGTTAAAAGTAAAATCCATAATAAATCAGGTGTGTGTGTGTGTGTGTGAAATAGCTTTATTTAACGCCCGCTTCCATTGAGGTGATATCAGGATGACAATATATTCGTTGTTTTATCTTTCGATATAAAAGAGAGAGAAATGAGGATTAACGTCCACTCGACACAAACTATTTCATTTCGAGACTAACATATGGTTCAATTTTATTTCATTAATTCACTTGCGCGTAAGGGTCTTTAGCAGTGGGAGAAAACCGGAGGACCCGGAGAAAACCCACGCGGTTAGACAGGCAACCCTACTCTTTGTCATGTACAACCGGGAAACTGAATCCACGCCAGTTGCCTCAATGACAGGACAGACCTTATGATGCAAAGCGCACGCGCTAACCATTCGACTATCCAACCCTCTATAATCAGACCAGGGAGAGAGAAATGCTTACAGGTAAAGACAATGTTGCTGCTAGTCTTGTCCACTTTGAAAGACCAGGGAGAGAGAAATGTTTACACGTAAAGACAATATTGCTGCTAGTCTTGTCCACTTTGAAAGACCAGGGAGAGAGAAATGTTTACACGTAAAGACAATGTTGCTGCTAGTCTTGTCCACTTTGAAAGACCAGGGAGAGAGAAATGTTTACACGTAAAGACAATGTTGCTGCTAGTCTTGTCCACTTTGAAAGACCAGGGAGAGAGAAATGTTTACACGTAAAGACAATGTTGCTGCTAGTCTTGTCCACTTTGAAAGACCAGGGAGAGAGAAATGTTTACACGTAAAGACAATGTTGCTGCTAGTCTTGTCCACTTTGAAAGACCAGGGAGAGAGAAATGTTTACACGTAAAGACAATGTTGCTGCTAGTCTTGTCCACTTTGAAAGACCAGGGAGAGAGAAATGTTTACACGTAAAGACAATGTTGCTGCTAGTCTTGTCCACTTTGAAAGACCAGGGAGAGAGAAATGTTTACACGTAAAGACAATGTTGCTGCTAGTCTTGTCCACTTTGAAAGCAACATGTGATGGTTTATGTTGGGGTTTCTTTGTCTCGTTTGTGTCGTGTGGACAAGAGATCAAATACCTTGAATTTCCATTTTTCTTACACGACATTTATCTGGACAAGCTACTGCACAGTTTCCCATTTCCCATTTAAGATTGTTAGAATTATTATAAACTGTTTCTTCTAATTACAGGATTATCTGATTGTTAGGTTTGTGTTTGAAAGGACGAGAATTGGACAAGTGTATCACTGTAATTGTCAATACCTTTTTAAATTTTCTATTGTTTCATTGTACATGTAGTTCAATAATTTATTTCTTATTGTAGGCGACATTTATATTATAGGATGGGGAATAAATATGGTATTGTTTAATCCAATATGTTTGATTGTAAACAGAATTTAAATAACACGTGATTTATATTGGCCCACGTTGAGGTTTTTCTATTTATCGTCTATTCAGTTAGTTCGTCATAGTAGTGACGTGTGCATATTGAATTCAGTGAACTTGTCATAGTAGTGGCGTGTGCATATTGAATACACGCCATACAATAAAAGTTAAATTCACGGGGAACGAATCTATGGAAAATTTGGTCCTTTAGTAACGCAATGATCAATTGGTGTCATGTGATATAACATTATGTTTATTAGAAACGAGTTTTATTTGACGAGAAGTCTTTATTCAAGCGGTTGACTATTTTACTGTCTACCAGATCTCAGCAAGTGTCTTATTACTCATCTGTAAGTTTTATTTTATTTTGATTATTTCGTTTTTATTTATAACTGTATTTTCACTACTGGACCAAATTAATAGAAAGTTGTCGGGTGGCTCTCTCAGAATGTTGTGAAACAAACCCTCAATGTACAAGGAACATTACCCGCAAATTTCAATGTTTCATAATATTCTCAGTGGGTAACCTGACAACCACTGGTCCACTGGACCTATAATTTTATGCAAATATAGATACTTTATTATGGGGAGTAGAGGGCGTCATATTTCTAACCGCTTATTGCTAGATATTTTATACCAATATGGATACACTTACTGCTCATACACGGCAAGCAATGAATAATATTAATACTATCATGTGATTACTATGTGACGTTTATCACCCATATATAGTAATAGCCTGTCACTCAATGGCTGACGCTTACGGCGTATCATCCATATATAGTAATGGGCGGAGTCTGTTTGGTATTGTTTATTCACAAGCGCAAAATCATTAGCCGGTTAAGTGTCTACCATAGCAACGGTCTCTGTGCTTCGATTTATATGATTTGTGGTCGTGTTAGGTTGGCGTACATGCTTAATTATATATATGAAGAGTTCGTGGAAAAAGACGCCGACAGTGTATAATCCGATGATTTAATTAAGATTCGATATTTGTAATAAATAGTCAGCAATTAAAAACAACGTCGTCGTGTGTATGCAATGAATTCTCCTCCAACTTCGCACCCGTTGCTAGGTACCGAGAGCGGTATGTCACGTGACACAAACAAGATACTTGGCAATTACAATATTTTGAAAAGGAATTGAAGCAAAATTATGATAGATTAATTAGTTTGAATATGTTTTTAGTCCTAATATATCATCAAATCACCCAGTTTGTACCCGGGAATGTAACTTTAAATATCAAGGGCCATAAATCTTAAAGTCATTATCGGAAATCATTGAAAATCAATAGGATTCTTCGTCTCATGACAATTACAATGTTCTGGGAAAGATTGGAAGCAAAATTATGATAGATTAATTAGTTTGAATATGTTTTTAAATCCTAATATATTATCAAATCACACAGTTTGTACCAGTGAATGTATCTTTAATGAATTCTATCATACTGATCAGCAGTGAATATTCTCTAATCCGCTACAATCACTGACAGGGATAACACCGGTGTGGGTTAATGAGCTCGATATATTAACATTTTAAGTACATGTAATTCAAATTGAATTCTAGGTCTTTTTTTAAAAAATAAAGGTGTTTGAAGTAGATCTGGATACAAAATTATTTTCTATTTAGTGTAAATGGGGATATAAAATAAAAAGGTTTCATTCTTCTCGGGTCATCATTAACAGGGCAATTTACCCAAACCTACATAAATCTACAAGAATCTACAAGAATCTATCAATATTCACACTCAAATCATATTCATTATAATCATGACGACGTATTATGCCGTCGCCCTTGTTTGTTCGTCCGTCCACATGTTCGATATGTTCGAAAAATCACGTTTTTAGCTTGTAGTCAGTCTAGGGGTCACAACTAGGGGTCTGATTATGATGAAACATGAAATGCATGTTTATAACTCAAATATCTTGGTTACTATTTTTTTTTCGTACATATCGAATAATAACGTCCTGAATTATGGCCCCTGATTGTACGACAAATCGGGTTTTTAGCTTGTGGTCCCTCTTGAGGTCACAATTATTATCCGGTATAAAAAGCCGTTCGAATATATTACCGTTATACCTTGTTATAAGTTGAGTTCGAATTTCTTGAAAACCGGACCAAAACTGACGGACAAAATAGCCGCCCGTCGTACACAAATAGTGTAAAGATATGTTATATCAAGGTTGTGGACCCTCTAGATGTTACAATTTTGATCCGATTTTGATGAAAGTTGAAATTCATGTTTATAATCCAAAGCTTTTGATTCCTTTCGATATTCGTGCATATCAGAGCGTAACTTTACAATCGTTTAAATATATCACCGTTACACATCAATGAAGGTTGAGATCGAATTGCGTAAAAATCTGGACAAAATGGCTACTACTTGTACGCAATTAGTGTAAAAGTATGTAATACCAAGGTTGTAGGCACTCTAGATGTCGCATTTTTATCCGATGTTGATAAAACTTGAAGATGGTGGTTCCTTTTGATATTTGTGCATATCAGACTGTAAGTTCCTGGATTATGGCCCCTGATTGTACCAAAAATCACATGTTTAGCTTGTGGACCCTCTACAGGTCACATTTTTTTTTATCTGATTTAATCAACCGTGTGAATATATCACCATGACACCATGATGATAGTTGAGTTCGAATTTCGTGAAAATTTGACCAAAAATGTCGGACAAAATGGCCACCCCTCGTACGCAAATAATGTAAATGTATGGTATATGAGGATTATAGATCCTCTAGAGGCCACAATTTTTATTCAATTTTTTTGATGAAACTTTATATATATATTTATGTTTTAAAGATCTTGGTTCCTTTCGCTATTTGCGCATATCAGACTTTAATTTCCTGGATTACGGCTCCTGATTGTACGAAAAATCGTGCTTTTTAGTTTGTGGATTCTCTAGAGGTCACAATTTTTATCCGATTTTAAAAAATCGTTTATTAAATATATCACTATTCCACCATAATGAAGGGCTAACTCGAAACAAACTGCCCGACTTAAACGGCCGCTCTTTGTTTGCACATTGTGTAAAAGTATGTAAATACGAAGGTTATGGACCCTCGCGAGGTCACAATTTCTATCCAATTATTATGAAACTTAAAATATATCTTTATACCCCAAAGATCTCAGTCCCTTTGAATATTTGCGCATTTCAGATCATAACGTTTTGGATTATGGCCCCTGATGTTTTTAGCTTGTTCTCTATCCATAGCTTGCAAAATGTGGGCGTATCTTGCCTGGCAGTCGCTGGTTATAAGACGTCATCACTACGTCGCAGTTATATTTATTATTGTAAGCTTCGTTTCAATTAAATGAATTTGAATAGAACAAACTATGTCGTAGTCAAAATTTAACCGGATACTCCATTCATATCGAGTCATATCCTGCCGATTGTGACCAAAGAAGAAAACAATATGATTTGCAGCGTCTGCGTTTTCGAGCCACAGACAAATTTGAAATTGAAAGAGGTGAACTACACAAAATATTTCTTTTTTGAATAAAAAAAAAGGGGGTGGGGGACAGAAGCCCCTAACTTTCGGGCAATCTGACTTTTCGGGTAGGCGGGCAAAGTGAAAACAAATTGTTTTATTTCATCCAGTTGGCAAAATAAAGTGCCCGAAATACAATAAAACACCAGTTTTACTTTTCTTTTAATTGAATACCACGAATTTGTACTGAATTGATTATGGATTAAAACATTTTGTCTGGAATCACTCTACACATACTAAGTCATTTCAGGACTATAACATGAATCTTGCATTTCAAGTTTGTGCGTAGAGGTCTTTAGTAGTGGGAGGAAACTGGAGTACTGGACGAAAAACCCTACTTCTTGTCACGTGACGTACGAGCGGGAAATCGAAACTACATCACTAGAATTATGATGCAATGCACACACGTTAACTATTCGGTCACCCAACCCCCCTTTTCAATTCTGAAACTTTAATAAAAGTCAAGATTTGTTGCCTTTCATTTAGAGATCTTGTGATTTTCAGTCCGTAAAGTTTAAATCAAATGTATTTACAGACTTTATTACTGGCTCTGGTACGTTGACAGGCCTAATTGTGTTGACATAAAAAGTCATCATGTTATAATATAAAAAATCTTTATTACACTGGTAATGGCTTTTCTGGTGACAAATATGATTTATCACAATTACAAACAAGAACTGATAATAAAAGTATAAGAAAAATATCTCTTTGATATAAGGTAAAACATAATCTATTACAATCTCATCAATGCCAATGGCGGGAGAAAAATAGCGTTTTGGAAACGAGGCTAATTGAGATGACATCACGCGCTGGGTGAAAATTCAATAGAATTGAAATTATATTACAAAAGATTTGGGTGAAAATTGAAATTAACTTGGGTGGAAATTAAAAAAAAAATTAAATTAAAATCTACTTAGGTGAAAATTATAAAAAAAACAAATTAAACTGCAAACGACTTGGGTGGAAATTAAAACTGACTTGGGTGACTTGAGTGAAAATTATAAAAAAAAAACCAAATTATATTACAAATGACTTGGGTGGAAATTAAAATAGACTTGGGTGAAAATTAAACAAAAAAAAATTAGATTAAAATTTAATTAAGTGAAAATTATAAAAAAAAAACAAAATAAATTGCAAATGACTTGAGTGAAAATTATCAAAAAAAAAAATGGTTTGGATTGTTCGTACTTGGTTTTATTTTATTTCTACCACTGGGTGGGTTGCTCTGCTGGTGGATATTTTATGTCCCCGAGGTAACCTGAAACCCAGTAGCTTTATAGTTACATGTTAAGTACTAATGACCAAAATATACGGCTGGGAGGCAGTTTCAGGGTAAAAAACTGCCACGATTCCCCCAAGGGCACGGGGGATATCGGTGATATATCCCAAGATACTAGTAATAGTATGGGAGATATTTTTCGTTCAGGTGCCTGTAATGTTTTAAATTCCTCTGATACTTCATTAATCTCAACCCAACCGTGTTCTGTCAAACTAACCGATATTTTGCATTTTTCACCAGATCAATACAACTGTTATATTTCTAAATGTATGTCCAATAATTGTAAAACCTGTCCTATTCTGAATAGCAATACTAATTTTACTAGTTCTTTAACTAATAAAACATATTTTACACGTGGGTTTGAGAAACTAAATTGTAAAACTTCCAATATTATCTACGGTATAGAATGTACACTCTGCGGACTTATTTATGTTGGCGAAACTAAAGGACCTTTACACTTACGCATTAATGGTCATCGTCACAATGTTAATAAGGGAAGTAACCAGATTCTCTATAGACATTTTAACCAACCGGACCACTCTATACTATCTATGAGAGTGTCCATATTAGAGAAAATTTACCACCATACCAACAGCCCTACTTTAAGTACTCCCCTTCGCAGAAACCGAGAAGAATATTGGATACGGACATTAGGTACTGCCACCCCTTATGGATGCAATGACAATGTAGCTAGTATAGGAAATTTATCAAGCCCGGCGTGTAGCGATGTTAATGTTATGACGTTATTCCCAAAGTTTCGTCGTCGAAAACGCAGTCATGGACATCGTCGCTACACACCGCCTAAACTCAGCATTATATCACTAGATGCCCTTTTGGAAATTATTCAAGAACCTCTAGGGCCACACCATATCCGTACTAAATTATATTCTATTCCACTTACTATTTTGAAATTACTTAAATCTGAATGTTTGGATTCAAATTATACTGATCCTGCATCCACTGAATACAGGGTTGTATCAATTGTTCTTGACATTGCCCATCGTCGTCTTGACATTGCAGCTGAGCCCGATGCAGCTAACACCACCAACAGTTCATTTCTAAAATTGAAATTTGCTAACAAAGGCATTGATGCTATCGGGTTAAGCCAAATATTACACCATAAGCAAGTCACAGCACACATCCCGCCGTATTTCAAAAATGTTACTGTTCCTAGGATTTCTTATACTTATACGAAACCCATTGCATCCAAAATATTTAATTACAGAAACGCATTATCTGACATCAATGCTAAGGACTTATATGATAACCCTCTTCCATGTTCTTGCTCTACTTCGTCCTTCCTTTACCAACCAGCTGGACATGTGGTCACTGGTGATTTGAACATAGTCCAGAATGATAAGCTACTTGAAATTTTGTCCAAAGGACCCAAATACCGGGAACCGCAACCATTTTCATGGGATCAGAATTTCAGACTTATTATGGATGCTGTAGAGGACTACGCTAGATCATGGGCCAAAAAGGAAGATGTTATATCTGATACTCTCTCAGATTGGACTAAATCTATCAGTCGTTTACTTAAACGAAGAATATATATGCAACGTTTGTCAGTTGACACTAGGCCTAAGTCTATTTTCAATGATGTTAACATTGTTGAAAACCTCAATGCCTTGCATGACAAATATGTCATTGTTCCGGCTGACAAAGCGTCCAATAACATAGTGTTTATATGTAAACGATATTATTATGACTGTCTGTTGAAAGAACTTAATTTCGGGAAATCAATCGATAGTGCTACATATAAACGATCTACTCTTAGTAAGGATGAAATTATATCCAATCACAGATCTGTACTTACTTCATTTGGTACTCCATGTGGAGATACCTATACAGATTTGCCCTTGTTATATTGGATACCTAAACTACATAAAAATCCCTACAAGCAACGTTTTATAGCAGGTTCATCCCGTTGTTCAACGAAACCACTTTCAAAAGTATTGACATCTATACTAACGGCAGTTAAAGAGGGTATTCAAAAATACTGTGACAAAATATACTCTCGTAGTGGTATAAATCAAATGTGGATATTAAAAAATTCCAAAGAATTACTTGATGGTTTGCAATCTAGATCGCTTGCTTCAGTCTCATCCATTCAAACGTTTGACTTTTCTACTTTGTATACTAAAATTCCCCATAGTAAATTAAAAGCCAGGTTGAAAGACATCATTCACAGTGTCTTTTCATCTAAATCGGGAACTGCTAGATATCAATATTTAGTTGTTAATTACAAATCCACGTATTTCGTTAAGAATCACAGTGATTCCAAAAACAAATTCACCGCCATCAAGATAATTCAGATGTTGGATTTTTTAATTGATAACATCTTTGTTGAATTTGGAGGGGAAATATATCAGCAAGTGGTAGGTATCCCCATGGGCACCAACTGTGCACCGTTGCTTGCTGATTTATTTCTCTATTCGTACGAAGCCGATTACATCCAAGCGCTCGTTAAAACAAATAAACGATTGGTCAGAAATTTTAATTTCACTTATCGATATATCGATGACGTTTTATCACTTAATAATCCAAAATTTAGTGATTATGTCGAATTCATATATCCTGATGAGCTGGAAATTAAAAACACCACTGACAGTGACAATTACGCTTCCTACTTGGATCTGCGTCTCGATTTTGACAATTGCCATAAACTGAGTGTTAAATTGTACGATAAACGTGATGACTTTGACTTTCCGATTGTTAACTTTCCATTTATTAGTAGTAACATTCCAATATCACCAGCTTATGGAGTGTTTGTGTCTCAGCTAATTCGGTACGCGAGAGCTTGTTCCTTTTATTCTGATTTTTTAAGTAGATCGAGGCATTTGTCATCTAAGCTTCAACTACAAGGATACGTGCGCACTAAACTTATAAAAACCTTTAAAAAGTTTTATGGCCGTCATGTTGACTTGATTGGTAAATATAACGTGTCTCTCTCGGTTATTATTCTAGATATATTTAATTGACACGTATACTAATACTATCTCACTGATTATATGTCCACTACATAGTTAACACAGTTCATCACGTGCATTTTGCATACCGATAGTTCATTGGCCAATCACGCTATTTTATCGACATTTTGCCTAATAGTTTGGATGCAGCTATGGCGGGTGTGGCGCCAGGCAGGGTAAGCTTACTCTTCCGGACACCTGTTACCACTGTTTGTCGTGTATTTTGTACACGGGGAGCAGTCCATTTGCTGATTACACTATTTTGCCTATAACGTTTTTTTAGGACTTCGAATTCTGTTTAATGGTTTGGATTGTTCGTACTTGGTTTTATTTTATTTTTATTACAAATGACTTGGGCGGAAATTAAAATTGACTTTGGTGAAAATGAACAAAAAACAAATTAAAATTTACTTGGGTGAAAATTATAAAAAAAACAAAATTAATTGCAAATGACTTGGGTTGAAATTAAAATTTATTTGGGTGAAAATTATAAAAAAAATAAAATTAATTGCAAAGACCCTCAAAATGTTTCCATTTATCTTGAACTTTGTCACCAAGTGTAATTTGTTCTTTTTCAAAATAGTATAATAATTATTTTTTAAATACATTTTGTCCAAGCCTTTGTTTATATATATGTAACTTAGCTAAACTATATATCAAATTTGGAATTTTGTTATCATCAGTATCAATGCCACATAAACATGTTATCAAGTTGATATCAAAATCATTGTTTGCCTTTAGTTTAATCCAGCTTCCTAATTCTTGCCAATATGCTTGTACATGTTCACAGCTGTAGTAAAGTTGTATTAATGATTGTGTTTCTTTTAAGCAAAAGGTACATAAGTGTATTCTCCCCAATAAACCGGCCAGTTAAAAAAAACCTTTTTGTCTTGATGAGTAAGTTATTTAAACACAATAACACTATTTATGGATTAACAATTACTGGTTTATTAACATGCAATGTTTCGACAATGATACTCTCGTCTTTATCAAGCAAGTGATTGCAACGTTTCGGTTAAAGAAGTTATTTAAAAAAGATTTAATACGTTTTGCTATAACGGCTGATAAAATTTTGTAGGCGGTATAGCAATGTAATTGGTCTCCAATTTTTGATGAATTCCCTTGGTTTATTCCCTTTTGGAAGTATAGACACAATACCGAGCCGTTTTGTTTCTGATAAGATACCCGCCCTTAGTCAATAATTGAATGATCTGACAAGGAAAATTGATAAGTTTGACATGTGTTGACATAAAAAGTCATCATGTTATAATATCAAAAATCTTTATTACACTGGTAATGGCTTTTCTGGTGACAAATATAATTTATCACAATTAGAAACAAGAACTGATAAGAAAAATATAAGAAAAATATCTCTTTGATATAAGGTAAAACATAATGGATGACGTAGAATATTATATATTTCGTTATCTTTCGGTTTTAACTTAATTAGCACAATACTTATATAATTAAAACCTCTTGCCAGAAAGACATTTTTGTACGCTTTGATAGTTTATAAAAATAATCATCCCCGAAAGAGCCAACCAATAATGGTGTATCTGGTAAAAAAGCAACTAACAATTTTGCCCAGGCAGTGTTTTGATGTTTTAATAATCTTCTAAACCATGTAATTTTTAATGACTTTGAGTATGCTATTATATCAATTATTTTACATCCACCATTTTCAAAATTTTGAAACATAGTTTTTCTAGACACTCTTTCAGCTGTATTACCCGAAACAAATTTATATACTGATTTCTCTATATTCTTTAAATAAGATATATCCGGTAAGGGTAGACTTGTTAGTAGATGATTTAATTTTGGTATTAATATTGACTTTACGACAGTTATTCGACCGAGTACAGTCAAATTTCGTTTAGACCAATTTGACACTAAATGACAAACTTCTTGAAACTTAACATTATAATTCATGTCTATTATCTTATCGATATCAGTACTGTATTTTATTCCTAGGGTCGTAAATTCCGATATTTCCCAGATATGATCCTATCCAAACAAATCAAGTTTTTTCTAAGTTTGGTTTTAAACCTGAATATTTTGCGAATTCATCAAGAAGATTCAAGGCCTGTCTAAGAGATTTTTCGCTACCGTCAAGTGTCAGAGCAGTGTCATCTGTACATTGTAGGATTTTGGGGTTTGTACTCCCTAAATAAATTCCTTGAATGTCTTCCACGCTTCTTATTAAACTACACATATCAAAAATATATAGGGCGATAACGGATCTCCCTGTCTACAGCCACGTCCAATGGCGAAGAACTCACTCGATTTACCAAATTGTTTAACACAGAGCTTAAAATCAGTATTAAAAATGTTCACCCATTTCCTGATTTGTTCTCCAAAATTAAAGAATTTTAAAGTTTTATCAATAAATCGCCATGAAACGGAATCAAAAGCCTCCTCGAAATCTATAAGTACAATTAGTCCAGGAATATTTTCAATTTCTGTATATACTGCAAGATATCAAACAAAAGTCGTGTATTCTCCCCAATAAACCGCCCAGTTAAAAACCCCTTTAGGTCCTCATGAATAAGATTATTTAAAACAGATTTAATACGTTTTCCTATAACGGCTGATAAATTTTTGTAGGAGGTATTTAGCAATGTAATTGGTCTCCAGTTTTTGATGAATTCCCTTGGTTTATTCCCTTTTGGGAAGTATAGAAACAATACCGAGCCGTTGTGTTTCTGATAAGATACCCTCCCTTAGTCAATAATTGAAGGATCTGACAAGGAAAAGTTTTAGTACAGACAGGGCCTCACTAGTTGTTATATCCCCCTCTAGACTATCACTTTCATTATTACTAAGAATGGTGATATTATGGTCCGCTAAAACTTCATCAAGATTAACATCTTCTAAATTACTTTCCCGTGATTCGTATAAATTTTTATAGAAATCTTTAATAGCTTCTAAAATATCTTTATTGATTCTTATCAATAATATTTGTAACATTCCTATTGACATAATTTCTATTTTCCAGATTTAGAAAATATTTGGACGGTTTCTCACCATGTTCAATAAATGTAGCATTTCATCTTAAAATCAATCCTTCAATGTGTTTCTCTCTTAATCGTTCTTGTTGATTTAAATAATTATGGTAAATTTCATTTAAAAACGTGTTATCTTTATCCTGAAGAAAAACATGTTCTTTTTCTTTTCGATTCTTAAATACACTGTAGGAGATAGTTTTTGACCTAATATTGAGTAACAACATTTCGAAAAATAATTTAACGTTAATCAAAAATGAAAGGTCACTATCTTTTATAAGACCTATTTTATCTTCGCATAAGGTAATACGGCATATTCTTTTCTAGTGTCTAGAATTGTATTTTTGACTATTCTAACATATTCAACATCTTCGAGAAGTGTATTATTAAATTTCCAAAAAACCCTGCCTCTCTCGAATGAACTAGTTCTTCACGAAAACTGCAGCATGATCCGTTCTGTAACCTGGTAAAATTTGTGGTTTATCTATCAAACTTATCAACGCTTCTGAAATTAAAACGAAATCTAATCTGGCCTTTTTTGTTGGGTTTTTCCTGCGCCGTGTGTAACTTTTCTTATACGGAGAATATACCTGCCAAACATCTGAAATATTTTCATCATTCATTAAATCTAAAACTTCTTTTCTTGCCTTTATATTGTTATATTAAAACAATCAAGATCATAATTAAGGACAAGGTTTAAATCGACACAAATTATATTAAATTCGGAGTCAAATTCTCATATTATTTTTTTTCAGTTTACAATAGAAATCAGGAGTATCTCTATTTGGACCATATATTGTAATTAAATTCAAAGTAATTATTTTTTCTAAAAGCAGTTCAACTGCTATAATATTACCATCTTGACCTATGTCTTTTCGTTTTATCTCATATTCGAAGTTATTATTTAGAAGTATACAGACCCCTCTTGCATTGTTTTTTCCTTCACCTAAAATAATGTCGCCATCCCATTATGAATGTATTTTTTAAATCAGTTCAAAAGATGTGTGTCTCGTAGACAACATATTGAGTATTTCTTTTCTGCTAAATAATTAAACAAATCTTTCTGTTTTGGGCTATCCCTTAACCTTCTACTGTTCATACTAATAATTTGTACCATTGTAACAACAATGACCAATCGTTATAATTTCAAATATGTCTACTTCAAAATAAAGTAAATATTGAGTTGTACTGATAAATCCATGTAGTTTGTAAAAATATATTGTAAATAGTTTTGAATGAAAATGTTGAAAACATAAACTTATAAATGTCATAAAGTTATACACATATACACAGATTGTAAACATATGTAATGTTGGAATAGGTACACTGATGTTGACTGGTTTCTGTTCTATAAAGGTGTAATTTAAAAGCTTTAAACTAGATCGGTTTGGAATAGGTAAGTTAGTCATACTTAATAATCACAGCTATCTAACGCACTGTTTCTTGACTACTGTTATTTGTGGTTGGTTTTATCTTGGAAAGGGTTTCATTTATGTGATCATATAGATTGAAAATAATACGTCTTTTGTCGTATGTCTCACCACGAACATTTCCGTTAAAATACCACGTATTTTCTATTTCTTCATGGGAATTGGGTGTATTTATGAGCTCTACGTTTCTGGTTGTGACGTCATCTAGCAAGTTTAAAGTATTTACGATTTCTCATTAATACTGTTTTTGCATATGTTGTTAGTATCTTCAATACGATTGGACGAGGTTTATCTGGATGTTTTGATGGAATTCTATGTTTTGATGGCATTTATGTCCATAATTGGAATATTAAGACCAGCACAGTCATGAGCAAGTTTAAGGAATTTTGATTTTAAGTCCTCATTTCTCGCCTCTCTTACACCATAGATTTTTATAATTTTTTTTCTCGAGAATATTGCTTATTTGTGCTTGCAAGTATCAAAGCTGATTTTGTTGCCAAAGCATTTCCTCTTTCTACGCTCTTACAATTATCTAGTTTCCCCTTTAATCACTCTATATCTTGTGTAAGACTCTCTATCTCCAGTTTGTCTCTCTCATATTCATTTTCTTGTTTTTTCTAGCTCTATTGACAGCATGTCTCTGACTTGATCCCGCACTCTGAATTTAATATCACGGATAGAAAAAAATGTTCATATGGTCTTGAATCATAGTCTCACTCATACTTAAGGTTACTAGATCTTTTATATTTATTTCATCCAACATTTTAACAGTTATCATTTTCTTCATCTTCTCTTTTATGTCACCCAAACTTTTAATTATATTGCTGTTAGATCCGATTCTGAAACACGAGCCGTTTTTGATGGCAATTTGTCATTTTTAACCTACATTATATCACACCAAATTTTACTGTAGAAACTATAATGTCTCAAAACCTTGTCAATACAATCGGTCAAGCCTATTGAATACAATAGGTCAAGCCTATTGAATACAATAGGTCAAGCCTATTGAATACAATAGGTCAAGCCTATTGTTCAAAATATTTCTCTCAATATCACAATTATTCCTTCATAGTTCATAAATCTAATCACACAATCCCATGCTCCATCCTCTTTCACAGCAACCAGCAAAGTTTTAAACCTTTACACTCAATAATATTTCATAATTTTCACAAAACTATCAGAGCCTCTTAGCCATCTTATTTATGACTTGGTTGAAATTAAAATTGACCTTGATGAAAATTATAAAAAAAACAAACTAAATTACAAATGACTTGGGTGAAAACTATAAAAAACAAATTATATTAAAATTGACTTGGGTGGAAATTGAAATTGACTTGAGTGAAAATTATAAAAAACAAATTATATTAAAATTGACTTGGGTGGAAATTGAAATTGACTTGGGTGAAAATTATAAAAAAAAAAATTATATTGGGTAAATATTACAAAAAAAAAATAAATTATATTATTTTTCATGTCCCTTATCAGCCACCGTATTCATATGTATTCGTTGAATCTAAATCTTATTGTTTATTCAAATGGAAAACGTGTACTTTTAACTAATTATCATCTCAAATTATTAACATCGAGAGAACTTGACTATGCTAGTGGGCCGTTGCTAGGGGATAGCTGACAGCTTAGGTTCTGTTGTTATGGGCGTTCCGCGGAGAGCATGCAATTAATGAATGATAATATTAATTAATTATATCAACGCGAGTATGAAATTACTGGGAGTATAAACTTTGAATTATAATAATGAGGGTATGAAATTACTGGGAGTATAAACTCTGAATTATATTAATGAGGGTATGAACATATCGAATGATATTAATGGGTGCATGACACAGGCCACATAAAGCATGGCGTGGTTATAGCTATTCGGTACATAAATTATCTCGTTTTTTATTTCTATGTATTATTGACAACTTTCCAAAAATCCTAAAAAGGAAAACATCACGCGACATATACGGGTCAAACAGGTTATCAGCCAAATATGGTATTCGATTTTATGTTTGTTAATGTTGTTTACCGCGGTCTTCAAGTTAGCTCACAACTATGGTCAAAGCATGGTAGATAGAATTCATATTGAATATAATTACATTCAAACGATAAATCTATGAATAACTCAACGACAATTTAATAGCTGGTATTCGTGCATACTCACAGCTACTCTGAAGGCCAAGCACTGACGTGTATAATATAATAGGGATATAGCTTAATTAAGGTTACTGACTCAATCAACCGTTTAACTGCCGCTAACGCGTCTTCCTGTTATTCCAGCCTGTGAATACAGCAACTTCGATTGGGTTCAATATAGCCTACCTGCTGACCCGAGTTCCAAACAACCAATAAATCGTCACGGAGTATGGGGGCCTCACCCTACCGCAGAAAATTTAATCACCGCAAATGCGTTTTCTGCTATTCTAGCCCGTGTAATTAACTCCAAAAGTATCCAATGGTTTTGTAACCTAAACCCCGCTCCGAATTCCATGCATCCAATCAGACTGTTGCAGACGCATTTACAAATAATAATCGATGCCCGAAAAAAAAATGTCGCACAAAGTAGAGTGGCTGCAGACAAAATGTTTTAATCCATAGTCAACTTAGTATGAATTCGTGGTATTCAATTAAAAGAAAAGTAAAATTAGTGTTTTATTAGGGCTCGATGACAGTTAGAGAAGCAAAACTAGAAATGCCCGAAAAAATTTCAGGTTCACAGACAGCAGCGCCTGTTTTCTTCAAGAAGCGACGAAGCGGCGCTGTCCTTGCATAGGCCGCCCAAGAAATTGTTTGAATATTTGACGGCCGCAAACGTGTTTTACTGCTATTTCAGCCCGTAAAATTAGTGTTTTAGTAGATTTCGGGGACTTTATTTTGCCTTGTAGATGATTTTTTTCTTTTTAACTTTACCCGTCTGCCCGAAAAGTCAGCTTGCCCGAAAGTTAGGGGGGGGGGAGCAGCTGCCCCCCCCCCCCCTGGCTCGTACGCCTATGGCATTACGTGCCTTGTCAACGATCTTCTCGTTGAAAGCACCTGATACGTTTAGCCTAACTTCTAGTGCTTGTCATAATTTGGGGTTTTCTTGTCTCGTTTGGACAAGAGATCAAATACCTTGATATTTCATTCTTTAAATGGATCGAAAGGTCTACGTCATTTAATTATCTGACCAAGCTACTGTTTAATTTCAGATTCAACATTTAAGATTTTAAAAAAATCTTGATTATTTCGTTTTTATTTATAACTGTATTTTCATTGGTGGACCAAACTTATAGAGAGTTGTCGGGTGACCCTCTCAGAATATTGTGGAAAAAAATCAATGGACCTTTTACAACTGATAGACCCTTGACATGGGGTGACCCTAGATATACAATACGGCCTACTCTTATTTCGAATTCCAACATTCATGGGTTCTTTTACAAGCACGCCCATATGTACACGGGACTTCGGCGTTTCTTCCAAGCCTGATATTAGAGTAAGGCTTGTTCATTTTAAATTCAAAAACTTGATTTTTTTTTTTTTGTGTAAACAATATTTTATTTCAGAAATACATGAAAAGGGATCAGGGAACAGGCAAAGCCTATATCACCCCTCTCCTCATACAAGGAATATAAAACATATAGTAATATATACAGATCGTCTATGTACATATTATACAATAGTGGTGAATTTCATATGGAGTTACACAATTAATATAAATACTATTTACAACAAGTAAAGAGGAGGAAGTGCTATTTTATAACATGAATAAAAAGTTTCTATAAATAGAATCAGATATTGAAACGTCTGGTAACATCGAAGTATTCATGTACTATTTTAAAGATATTATTAGATGTAGCCTGGTTTTCTATGCCAAAAAGAAGTGGTGTAATTGATTGCTGGTGTGATGGTAAAAGATGTATTGTAATTTTTCGTGCATCTGAGTACAGTGGGCACCAACGGAGAAAATGTTCAGAATCTTCATATCGATGACCACAGCTGCAGGATGGATCCTCGGAGATATGTCGTAAGAATTTATGCCCGTTCAGGTCGCTACAAGAAAGCCGCAGTCTGCTGTGAATTATTTGGTTCTTTCTTTTGCCCTGTAGAAATGAAATTGGAATTGTTGGATCGTTTAGTTTTAGATTTTGTTTGAAAGTAGTGAGAGATGGGGATATTCTTATATTGAGATCAAGTTTATTCCATTCTTTTGTTGATGAGGGTCCGAAAGAGTTCGAAAAGATTTTTGTTTTACATTGGTATTCTGAAAGGTTGTCATTATTTCGAAGATGATATTTATTTGATCGGTATAGTGTTAAGTTCTTAAGGTAAGCGGGTGTCAAGTCATTAATGATTTTATAAATAAGTGTCAGTTTGTGTCGTTTGCGTCTTTCTTGTAGCGTAATAAAACCGGTTTCGTTATATAAGAGTTTATGACTGGTACCCCTTACAGCCCCACATATTGTTCTTAGTGCATCTAATTGTAAGTTTTCTAGTTTTTTAGTATGGTCATTTGTGCACCCATCCCAGATGACATCACAGTAATCGAAATGGGGTAAAATAAAGGAAGTGTACAGAGTGTGCAGGGATTTTCGGGTAAGCCTATATTTAAGTGACCTTAAGGAGTTAATTAGTTTGCTTGTTTTAGTGATAATTGAATCTACGTGTGCGTGCCATTTGCAGTTTGACTGAAGAATTAAACCGAGGTGTTTATGTTCGTTGACTTCTTTTATAGGAATGTGATTAAAACTTAAGACTGGAAGTGGAGGATTTTTCTTGTTAGTTAGTGCCAGTTTTTCAGTTTTAAGGGGGTTGAAGGATACCAGCCATGTTTTAGCCCACGTGTTTAATTTTTCTAGGTCAGTATTGATTGTATCGGCATTTGCAGCTGGGTCATCGATTGTGAGATATAAGGTGGTGTCATCTGCAAATAGGCGAATATTGGAGTTTATATTTTCTATAATATCGTTAATGTAGATGAGAAACAGTAGGGGACCGAGAACAGAGCCCTGCGGAACACCAGATGGGACTGTTCTGGGGGCGGAGGAGACGCCATTCACTACAACTCTTTGTTTACGGTTAGTTAAATAATTTTCGAACCAGTGAAGTACGTCCCCTCTGACCCCAGCCGCCTCAAGCTTATGACAGAGTCCAGCATGCCAGACTCTGTCAAAAGCTTTGCTTATGTCGCAGAACACTGCTCTCGTATATTTGCCTTGATCGATGGCTTGACAAAACGTGTGTGTTAGATCAGTAAGTTGGTAAACAGTAGATTCGCCGTGCAGAAAGCCGCTCTGAAGGTTAGTAATAATAGAATTGTCATGGAAGAAGTTAAAGACATGTTTGTATATGCATTTTTCGAAAGTTTTGGCAAGAATACTTAAAAGAGATACGGGTCTATAGTTTCCACAGTTTGTCGGATCGCCTTTTTTGAGGATAGCTGTAATGTTTGCAAATTTCCAAATATCAGGTACGATTTTACTTTTGAGGGATAGGTTAAAAACTTGATGTTACGCGAAATGGTGAACGATGGACGGTGGTAATGCCCATGGCAATAGTTAAAGTGTGCGTTGCATCATAAGAGGCCTGTCATTGCGTCAAATGGCGTGGTTTCGTTTAAAAAATATTTGACTTAAAAACCCGAATTGGATTGAACAGTCTTGGCGGCTGAGTTCAAAACTACCCGGCAAACTGGCCCATTGTACGCAAATAGTATAAAGGTATGTAATACCAAGGTTGTGGACCTTCTAGATGTCACAATTTTGAGGTGACACTTTTTATTCAATTTAAAAAGACGTTTAAATATATCACGGTAATGATAATCATAACAATTATGTTGACTTTATTTAAGAAAGGTTGAAGATTAGGCTATAATAGCCTTTCTAACATCCTGCCCTTCATAGAAAATATAATACAACAGATATAGTTGATAAATTAAATAACACACCACAATAATTTACAATAGAGGAAACAAATAATAATATACAAACTCAGTTTAAACAGAAAGTTTAAGTACTTATAGATATAACATGTACTAACACATATACAATATGTACATGCTTTTATAGAGAGAGAGAAATGGGGTCCACTCGAGACGGACTAGTTCATTTCAGGACTATACATGCATATAATATGGATATACACAGTATACATATAATAAGAGATAAGCTATGATATGGAAAAGATAAAAACAAAACCTAAAACGCTTTTTAAAGATAAGATATTTGAACTAGATTTAAAGTACATGTAGCTAAGTCTCTAACATAATATCATCCAAAATCTTCGACAATGAAAAGACGAATTATTTGTCAATTTAAATCAATATTGATGTTGTGATCTTACCGAGAAAAGATGGCCTTCCGATATCAAATATTTAAGACAAAATAAAAAAAATCACCAATGGTACACGAATCGTGTACTATAATGCGTTTCAGGCCCATTTTTAACAAGGGACTTGACGAACGAGGCTAGACGGTGCAGACGCATATTCTTATTTGGAGGCAATCTCCCAAACAGAGTTGTCTTCCCTTGCAGTCCACACTAACCTCTGCGGTAAGCGTTTTTCCCATCCACTGGCGCCAGGTGTTATGACGTCACATGTGGATTGTGGGTTACGTCGGCATCTTGTTAGGGATTCCCATGATATAAATTCAACCAAGGTAGGGATGGTGGACCGCTCCTAAACGGAGTCGAAAGCATTGCGTTCTTCCCGCCAAGTCACCATGGCATGGCGTATTTATTACTACTGGTTGTAGCACGTCGAAACACTTTGACTATGCCTAAGGTATTAATTTTAGGCACATCCCACGTATATTGGCTGGACCTGAAACGCTCGATGTCACTTAAACCAGGTGGAAGGGGTGGTTCGAACGCATATCGTTGGTATAAGGGGCGGTCGGGTCAATAAGGCCACCCACTGTCGTGAATGGGAATCCGCAATTGCGCGTATCAGGCATACACACTTGATTGTTCAGTTGGGCAGTAACGATATAGATACATATCGTATGACTGAGGATGCACTTGATCAGTTACTACAAAAAATTAGTTTACTGCTGGATACGTGGCGCACCAGGTATCACCTTCGACACATTACTTTTTGTCAAGTTATGCCGCGTCTTAGAACTAGACATTTTCAGTTGGCAAATGATTATAATTTAATGGCAAAACAGCTGACTACACATCTGGAAGCATTACAGGAAAGAGATCCGAGTTTTTCGGTCTGTTTCTTCCGTGGCATACCTATGCTTTCTCCTCCCCTCTTTTTGTTCTACAAGCCCTCAACAGACGGTGTTCACCTTAGTTCTTCTGGTAACAAAAGTTACTATAGAAATCTCAGAGGCATGTTACGTCATTAATCCAGGTAAGCGCTAATCTTGTTGTATATGTTGCTAATAGTTGTATCTGGGTGTCAGATATTTACTTGCATTGTATGAATGTATTTTAATGATGCCATAAGGCCATGGACTTCCAAGGACTCATTTACTGACATATGTTTTTCCCCATATGAGGCCGTCAATGAAGGGTCTGATTGATGGTGCCTACTGCCTATATTAAAGGTTGTTGTTGGCATAGGTGCCTCCAATGAATGGTTCTAATCAATGGCATAGTTGCCTCCAATGTACTGTTTTAATGATTTTGGCATTAGGTGTCTTCATTTATTAATGGCATAGTTGCCTTTAATGATTTTGGCATAGGTGCCTTTAATGAATGTTTTCCGAATGGCATAGGTGCCTTCGATAATTTTTGCATAGGTGCCTTCAATGAAAGTTTTACAAATGGCATAGGTGCCTTCGATGATTTTGGCATAGGTGCCTTCAATGTATGTTTTATTAATGGCATAGATGCCTTCACTGAATAATTTATGCTTGGCATAGGTGCCTTAAAGGATTTTGGCACAGGTGCCTTCAATAAATGTTTTATGAATGGCATAGGTGCCTTCGATGATTTTGGCATACGTGCCCTCAATGAATGTTTCTTTACTGAGGGCATAAAGGCATTCAAGGACTGATTTTACTGACTGCATAGCTGCTTTCAATGATTGTTTTGGCAAAGGTGCTTTCAAACAATGATTTTGCTGATGACTTAGGTGCCTTCTATCTTCTATGAATGTTTTACTATGGCACAGGTGCCTTGAATGAATGTCTAGTTGGGGGTGGGGAACTAGCCCTAATACACTAATCCGTGGTTAGCCCCCCTCCCCCTCTTTTTTTATATGTATAAACTATTACACATAACATATATATTTTGTAGGTTCAACATATCAACATCATGGAGCCAGCAAAGCAGTCACGGCGTTTAAAAGACAAACAGTCTAGGCAATCTCAAATTTTCAGTGCCAAGAAATCTAGAATTCCGATTAAGCACTCAAGGCCTTCTTCGATTACACGTTTCAGCTCTGCCAAGCGCAGTCGTTCACTGCCCTCTTCAACCACGATCACCACAACAGTCGCCCCTATCCCGGTGGCCTTGTTATCAGCCACCCAGCCTTCACAACACACTGTCACCGAATCACCTTCACATCAGGTCCACGTCTCCACAGCTCCATCATCTTATCAGGTTCAAGTTTCCACAGCTTCTACTGTAAGTACTCGTACACTTGATTCCTATGCCAGTCAGACCATGTCGTCATCTACCACCTCACCATCACAGGAATCAACATCACATCTCCAGACACTGATTCAGGGAGCCATATCTAATGTAATTCCAATCATCACTCAAGCAGTTTTGGCAGCTATTAATGAAACCCATACTGAACCTTCTTCTAATCAGTTTCCTTCGGGTAGAATTACGGAAGGTACGTTATATTATCCCAGTCCACCCATTACTCCACTAATACTCGTGAACACCACTCATTACCCAAGACAATGCCTTGGTAACTGCAGCCCAACCTCTGTCTCTGGCTATCGACACTAAAATAAAAGGTAAACTTTGGGCTAGTGAATTTATTGAGCTGTCACAGTTACTGACACCTAATTCTCCCAAAGGTCGCTTCATTGTGCAGGAAAATTCCAATAAATCAGAAATGAACAGTACACTTTCTGATACACGGATACTTTTATACCGTTTAAGAAACTTATAAAGCATTATGAAGCCGACGTTTAGTCCGACCCAGATCGCAATGATAGCTAGTTGTTTCATACTGCACTTGACTAAGGTACATGAGACAACCAATCAAAATCATAGTAACAAAACAAACCGGAAGGAACTACATGGCAGTCCAAAAATATATACAATGACATTAAATCAACATAACAACATATTACGAAAAACAATTATTACACATATCCATTGGCATCTATTCCATAATTTGGTTTATGCAAAAGATAAAAGCATAATCTATTATGCAAAACATACATTATAAACCGCAGATTGCCTCGTTCGGCATTTCTGTCCAAACGAGGTAAAACAAATGCCTCGTTGTATGGAGTTCCAAAACGAGGTTTTTTTTAAATTGCCCTGCTTTTGGAACGAGGTATTTTGTTCAGAACGAGGCTTGGTAAAAATGCCTTGTTTACTAAACGTGTTTTTTTCAAGATAGTTATTAGCAGTATTTCCTATAAGCGAATTTGTAAAAATTAAAATTTATGTTATTTAATACGAAAATAAAACCAGTCCAAACTGTAAATAAGGTTCAATATCTATTAATATATATATTGACCGTTGTCAAGCTATACCAGGAAGACTATATAGACTAATGTCATGTTATGTATTATATACTTTAAATCTTTTGTTGTATGCTATCCAATATTATTTATAATCCATTGTCATGGAAATATATTATTCTAAGAATGTATATATATATTATCGCATTTGCAATATTTTGTATACATTAATATCTGAAGACGACCATAGAAGGCAGATAGCTAGCTTATACGATTTAATGTATGTCAGAATGAAGTAAAGTGGAGAATTTTTTACCTGGACGTATTTTATATATATATATATATATATATATATATATATATATATTAATAATTCGGTTGCACGTAGGTCTTTAGCAGTGGGAAGTGCATCTTCAATAGAAGGCTAACAAGGCTTGATCTCGCCTTATGTGCATGTACATACATCTTATCAAGCATAAGATGTAAGATGTATGTAGTTAAGGCGAGATCAAACCTTCTATTGAAGATGTGGGAAGTGTTAACATTTGATTAGATACTTCCGTGTAGTAGCATTAGTAGATGTAAATTCTCCAACACGGAGAAGAGCATGAAAGGCTAGCAAAAAACATGGCTTTAAGCATAATTCTTAAGAAAGCAGAAAAGTTACAGAATGTCAGTGAGTCGATCAGGGATGACAATACTTTTGGGGTAATAGGAAGGCGCTGATGGCAATGTGGTTTTAATTTACCATAACCCCGCATCATCTTTTGTCAAGTGGATCAGGGTAATGTAACATTTGTTGGTAATAAGATATTGCTGACAAGTGAGTAGAAACTGTAGCAGTAGCCCTACCGTTGTGAAAACAATCCGCTATAAATAACATTAGGTGCTCCACATTAACGGGGAAAATCGCGACATTAGGAAAGTGTTCAGAAACGAACTGACTATAGATCTGCTAAGAATGATAGTATACCGTTTGAGATGAGGGATCCAAGGAGGACTGGACAATGTAAGCTTGCAATTGTCTCAGTTTTAGATGATCTTCTTTCTCGCACACAGGTTCATCTATTTCAACAATGTTATCCAGCAATGGACCCCATTCCTACTCCGAAACCTCACAGCCTGCTGGTCATCTAAAACTGAAACAATTGCAAGCTTACACTGTCCAGTCCTCCTGTATATATATATATACATAAATAAATAAAAAATACGTCCAGGTAAAAAAATTCTCCACGTTACTTCATTCTGACATACATTAAATATAAGCTAGCTATCTGCCTTCTATGGAAGTCATCAGATATTAATGTATACAAAATATTGCAAATGCGATATATACATTCTTAGAATAATAGATTTCCATGACAATGGATTATGAATAATATTAGATTAGGTAACATACAATTACGACTTGTTTGTGATTATATATAATATTACAGCAAGTTTTATAGTATTATTATTTATCATCACAATAACAGAATTTAAGATGAATTCACTCATCTATTAAAATTTAGCATCCAAATTTTGTCACTATATTGATTAAAACATATCAATATCAGATGATCCAATATCAAAATTGTCAAAACTTAGACAATGTTATCGCGCATGCGTATGAAGATATATGGAATTTTATTTTTTTAATCGATAGACCTGATACCCAGTTACTAACAACCACAAAAAAAAAAATCATGGGACCCCGCGGCAGTGGAGATATCGGGCCATAAAGTTGGGGTACTTTATAGGGTTCGATTTGTACCCTTCAGGAAAAACCAAATGGCACCCCTCAGTGGAAAGATAGATTTTTTTTTTTTTTTTTTTTTTTTTTTTTGAAACATTACTACCTAGCCTAATATATCGAATCATCATTTGTTTCATAAGTACTCATTTACAACCTGAAAAACAGCAGCTAACATTGCCTCAAATTGACGAAAAAATGAGCAAAAAGCCCCAAAAAACACCCGTTTGCCGTATCTCAGCTAGGGTCAATTTCTGAGATCGGCGGTTTTGGCTATCAAGTAGTCTCATGGGCATGACCAAACCCTATGAATATGAATGGAATCGGTCGACCCCTCACCTTCCCGATTTCTGCATGGTTTTCTCGTGGACTGGCACTTAAAATAATTATTCAATATTCTCATTTCTTTGTTTTGCATAATAGATTAAACCAAATTATGGAATAGATGTCAATTGATATGTGTAATAATTGTTTTTCGTAATATGTTGTTATGTTGATTTAATGTCATTGTATATATTTTTGCGCTGCCATGTAGTTCCTTCCGGTTTGTTTTGTTACTATGATTTTTTTTGGTTGTCTCATGTGCCTTAGTCAAGTGCAGTATGACACAACTAGTTATCATTGCGATCTGGGCCGGACTAAACGTCCTCTTCAAAATGCTTGACGAGTTTCTTAAACGGTATAAAAGTATCCGTGTATCAGAAAGTGTACTGTTCATTTCTGATACACGGCAACTTTTATGCATGTATGGGAAATGAACAAGACAGTTTCACCAAAGGTTGTCATTGGCATTGAGTAGAAGTGGGATGTAAGAGATGCTTGCAATCACACCCATGGTTCACTTTAGAGTATTTTGACGGCTATAAATCATAGGTCGCGATGGCCATCAATACTAGACTTTGTCACACATACTATTTTGTTAACATGAATTGCATGTATTCAATGTAGAGACTACAATAACGTGCTAGGCGAAAGCCGGCAGTATAGACTGGCCCAGTCTCTTCTATTTATTTTACATTTCGATTTATATAAAAGTATTAATTTTAGTAAACCAACACTTTCGTTTCCATTTGTATAAAAAAAAATTGAGTAAACCTTAAACCAGCACCAGAGACTGGACAATTTGCGAGATTCACAATAAAATGCGCGTTCCTGTCCTTTTTTACGATGTTACTTATTTGGAATGATTGACAGTTGTCAAGCAAGCCCCGAGTCACGTGACACGTTTTTGTTTCCATTCGCCATTCGGCTTCGTCCCGATACGCATGAACTGGCTTCGTTAAGTTGTTATAATGATGTCGTGTGTAATTATTTATGTTCATTCACCTCATCCCATACGTTGTATCCGTTCATTCGACAGATATTGTCCGTCAACAAAATTCTTAGATCGTTAAAGTATCACTAAATAACAATAACTGTTATCCTCAACAAACATCTCGCACCTACACCAGTTTGCCAGTTAGTCGACAGCCATGTTTATTATCACGTGATGTTAGATATGTCGTGACCACGTGCACGACGTCACACGACCTACATAATGCAGATTGACCTACTAGATGAGAATGAAGCTCTATTTGCCCAGTCTCTAGAGATTACGTTTTTTTTTTCGAGAGGAGTGGCCAAGTTTTGTAGTACGATATGGCGGGGTATCAGGTTCAAAAAGTTGAACGTAGAAAATAAAATGCAAAAGAGAAAATTCGAATCCAAAATGGACATTTTCGTGTGGGAAACATATACCGCTCGTGCTTTTCAACCTAATACGTCCACCTTTTCAACCTAATACGTCCACCTTTTCAACTTGAAGTCGTAAATATTCTACTTCAACAGCAGAATTTCTACTTTCAATAATCAACTTTTGACATTCGGACTTTCAACTTCAGATTTTCTACTCCAACTTTTGACATTCGGACTTTCAACTTCAGATTTTGTACTCCAGATTTTCTGCTTAAGATTTTCTCCATGCATATTACGGAAATAAATTTGACCATGTGACTATTTCTGCATGTCATTAAAATTCGGCAATTACCCCTAGGGACCACTGGATTTGCAGTCAGCAAACTCGGTCGATGGTTGGGTTAAAATTTGGGAATAGTTTGTTTGACTTAAATAAAAAACGCACTAACTCAAATTTCATTACATCGTTTTTTGTCTATTGTTATCTTAGTCCACTCCCATTAGTGGTTTTGAATGCTTGTTTAGAGGCAGACAGTAAATAAATTTGTAAAGTCGATTTAAATTATGACAGACTGGCAACTCAACTAAAGTGGTTGATCTGTTCAGCTTCTTTAACTTTTATTTGCCTTAAGAATTGTTCCTTCTTCAATAATTATGTCTATGTCAACACTCTCTTAGTAACTATTTTACATAAAAAGACAAATGTATGTAAGAGAGAGAGAGAGAATGAGAGAGAGAGAGAGAGATGGGGTTTAACGTCCACTCGACACAAACTAGGTCATTTCGGGACTAACACATGGTCTTTACAGTGGGAGGAAACCGGAGTACCCGGAGAAACCCCACAATGTTGGACAGGCGACCCTAATCCTTGCCACGATGTATGTAAGATAAATTATAGTTGAACGTGGGGGGAAAAACAAAATAGACAAAAAACGATGTAATGAAATTTGAGTTAGTGCGCTTTTTTATTTAAAGTGCCAATCCCGATAACCTTTAGCGGAATAAAACTGCTTAATTTTGTGTTAAAATCCTTTAAAATCCATAACCTAAGGCCCACCTACTAACCCGATATTTGTGATACGCTTGTAAATAACTTAAACCTGACAGTCTTCGTATAGAAATGGAGAACGTTTTATTATACAGTATCTGGAAAAAAACAGACTTTTTTCTATAAAAATAATATGTAGGTGAAATTTTCCTTTTGTTATCAAGTACAGGGCATGGGTCATTCACTGTATAGACCTCTCAAGAAACACTAATCGATTATCAGGTCACCCAATGAAAAAATTGACCCGAAATCTTAAAAGGGTTACGTGTCCGGATAAGCAGTGTTGACGTTCACGTCCAAACGACTCAATATTTTGAGCTGAAATTTTTAGACAAGGTAAATACGCCATGCCACTATATTTTGGTCCATAAATTTCATAAATACTCGGACTTTAATTTTTGAGACTCTGTTCTTATCGGGATTGTCCCTTTAAGTCAAACAAACTATTCCCAAATGTTAACCCAACCATCCACCGTGTTTTCTCACTTGAAATTCTGTTGTTGAAAGTTTAATATTTACGACTTAAAGTTGAAAAGGTGGACGTATTAGGCTGAAAAGCACGAGCGGTATATTTTTCCCACACAAAAATGTCAATGTTGGATAAGAATTTTCTCTTTTGTTTTTTATTTTCTACTTTCTATTGCAGATCGCATTTTGAACCCGATACCCCGCCATAGTACGACAGCAAGCCAAACTGATACTTACAGGTTGGTAATTTCTACTTTTCGAGTTGCATTTTGGCTTGGTATGCGTGTTGGTGCCTCCTTACTGCCATCAATAAATACAAGTCGACAAGATGGTATACAAGCCAAAATGCATGTCGAAAATTAGGAAAAAACTAGGAGCGCTATTATTTTTTGATTTCATATTTATTCGAGTCGATTTTGGCTTGTATAGCGCGCTGTCACCTCACATTTTTTCATAACTTCTACTTTCCGACTTTCGCGTTCTGAAGGGGCGAAAAGTAGAAATTATGCTTAGTAGTTACAGGCTTCTATAATTCCGCCTGCTCTACACCGATTTCCACTTCAGTTAGGAGACAATATCGTACTATCCGAAAGCCGTTAATTGCCAGTGCATAACATAGTGAATTTAGCTGTTGGTGGGCATATGTTTATACTTAACCCATGTTGATCATTTACTTACATATAAGACGGTGCCAAAGAATGCAAAGTTATACAGAAAATACCTTTAACTGAGCAGAAGGATTTAATGAGAGACGAGGATTGGTCAAAAATACGGTCTAATATCGTCTACTTAATGGAAGAATTAGACCCGAATGAATTAATAACGCTCCTCTATTCTAAATATGTTCTCAGTAAGGATGATGTTGAAATACTAGAAGCTGAATCTAACAAAAGAAAGTGTGCTAGAAACATGTTAATCACGTTACAAAGATGTGGTCACCATGCGTATAAGAAGTTTTTAAAATGTCTTGAAATCAAACGTTATTGGCAGTCTATACAAAAGCTTGAACCGAAAGCTGGTAAGTATAGTTAACATCAATCAGTTGTCATCTTTGGAAGACTTTCCCCTTTTTTTGAGACTGCCATGTTGTGTCAATTTGAAAATCTTTAGGGTCAGAATCTCTGATGTTCTTAAAGATGCCGTCTCACGAAAGTTATTTCCAATAAACGTATGGCAAATCTGGTTTACATGTATATGGAAATAAGAGACACTCAATATGGAAAGAGAATGTACATGTACTTAGGCTCCGATATTTAGGGTAAATATACAAGTATAGTAATAAAAAAAGTAATATACATGTAGTCTCAACAAAATCCGTTCTCAGCAGGGGAGCGTCGAATTAACCAATAACACACAATAATTACCCAATAACTCAAAAATGCTGAGCTTGGAAACACAAAATAACAAATTAGTTGAAGACGCGTGGCAACAAAGGGTTATTACAGATGTCCCCTCTATATTTTTTTTTCATGAAATTCAAATAAACTTTCAATAATTTTGCGTTCAAATGCGCTACCCAACGAGGTAACGATTAATCTGTAAATTAACTGACAAACATTCTACACACACAGGCGCTACCTACGCTAAACCTGTAACTTAATATTTTCCATAAAACACGAATTAGAATTCGATATTAGTCCATTTCAATCAATATTGATGCTGTTATCTTGCATTGAAAATATAGGATCCTAATATCCAATATTCAAGACACAATGAACATTTTATAATCTGAACACTAGATGTGTACATTATGGTTTGGGGTGCAATTTGCAATGAACAAGAAAAAAAAATATCCTACAAGGCAATGCAGAAGTAATTAGTAAGTAAGAAGGAATCTTTTACGTGCACTCCAATGTGTACACCCATCCCATTTCTCGACCTCCAGGCTAGCGAGCCAGCATCTTACCCTCGTAGCAATCCGATGGTCTAGCAAGTTTTTTTTAAGCTAAATGAAAGACCTGCAATATGCTGATTTAGCACGTACATAACGCATTTTTAATTTGACAGTTCGGTAATATATATAATGATGTTTATATATTTACAGTTAAATACAAGAGTCATATTAAATATCCTGGACAGACGTATATAGAATTGATAGATTTGTCCAATCCACTTCGTGAAGAATTTATTGATGAAGTAGAAAACATCATAGAAGGTTTATACAAAGAATCTACCGAGTTAGTCGTCGTAAAACAACTAAGGTAGGCTAAGTAATATACAAGTTACATAATTTAATTTATAATTCTTCCTTGGAGTAGGTAATATACAATTTAATGATAGTCACATCCAATAAAACATTAGAGAAAGTCCTTTAAAGTATTGTGAACTGTAAACCCCGAAAATTCCATCTCCAGTGTATAGGGTTATAAACATAAAAGATCAGATAATGAACTTCTAGAAATACAACGAACCCTTCAACAATCCTCCACTTTGAACCTGTTGACTAACCAGATATGTTTCAATTTGGGACCGACAGCTTGCTAAGACCGGTCGTGATATTCAACCGGGCTCATCAAGAGCGAGAGAGAGAGAGAGAGAGAAATGGGATTTAACGTCCACTTGACACAAACTAGGTCATCCTGGGACTAACATATGATTTCAATTTTAATTCAATAATTCGCTTGCGCGTAGGGATCTTTAGCAGTGGAAGGAAACCAGAGTGCCCAGAGGAAACCCACGAGGTTGACAAGGCACCCCTATCTCCATGCCACATACGCTCACACCAGGGATCGAAACCACAGTCGCAAGCCAGAGGTGACCGGCCAGCTAGAGGTCGAAGCGTGGCACTCTAGCCCCCCCCCCCCCGTAAAGTCTTTGTAATTGAATTTATAATTCTACATTGAAAAAAAACGCTTTCTTTTTCTAATAATAAATCTATTTTGCAGCAAGGGTTGTGTGCAGGTCACTTTCAGTCTGATCTCTTTGGATTCTAACAAGAGTGAAAGTGAACTTCGACAGATTTTAGAAACGGCAGTAAATTCAGGTTTTATTGGAGGGAAAAAAGTATCGTCAGAGGGGTTTTCATTTGAAAAGGTCGAAGAAGGTATTTCACATTTTCTAGTTTGTAAGCATTCTATTTAGCACTACAATTGTTTTTATTATACGCTCACTGTGAAATATGGTCTGACATTGTCGTCACTCCTGTCAGTTCGGCAGTCCATATTTCGACAAAGTTGTCATTCATATGACTTGTAATTTTTACACGGACGAAAAGGCCTGTGACCAATTTCAAATATATTATCCAACTTCTGGAGACGGAAAGCTATAACCCGACTGCGTTAAAATGGATGCACGGTGTTTAACTTCACGAAGAAGCCTGTTGATCGTCAACGATTTCCGAAACTACTATTGAAGTTGGGACCCGTGATCAAGTTTTAGAGAAATGTGATGTAAGCCGTACAGAATCAATATGTCACCCGATCAATACACAGTTGTTAGTTTCATGCGAGAAGAAACCTATTTATTCAAAAATCTAAGGCTACCAGTACATGAGGGCAGGTGACCCTACTTCTTGTCATGTACAAACGGGAAATCGAAATAACGCCACTTGATTCAATAACAGACCTCATGATCTAACGCGTACAGGTTAAACCATTCGGCCAGCCAATCGATGTAGCTGCTGTGGGGGTTTGTCTTCTTAGCTGGCACTTTACCTTCACAACTTTAATGGAATTATTGCACAAGTGACTAGTTTTGTCACAATATCATTACAGGTCGGCGTATATTTTGTTACTTGGTCAACTGTATTTATAAATTCTTCTGTTGTAGATGATGAACATATCAGCACCACGGAACAACAAAATGAATTAAGGAACCTAAAGCGGAAGTTGAAAATTGTGGAAGAAGAGAATTCTAACTTGAGAAAACGAGTGAGGGAATTACTAGATGAATGCAAGAAGTCAAACAAACGCCTAGAAGAGGTTGAAAACGGTAAGCATATATTTGATATTATAATCGAACATATTTACATTTGGTCGGTAGACATAAATTTTACCGGATATATTTAGATGCTTTGTCTTAATGTGCAGACAGATCAAAGTGAAGTAGTGGCTAAACCTAAAACTGGTAAGTGCAGAAATGGGCATGTTGGTGATTAGAACTCTGTGCTTACTTTAAAGGGACAATAACATTCTTGCTGGCTTGGCAGCTCCAGAAAATAAATAATACCCTTATTCTAAGTACTAGATGTTTAAGTGTCCTACCTGTTGTGTAAATTATCCATTACAACCTATTTTACTTGTCCAGAGGGTTCGAAAATATTTTAAAATCCAAGTCACATTTGAAAAGGTTTACGTTAGACTTTTCAAATCAATTGCCAATCAATTGGTTGAATTTTTCCAATTTTTTAAAATAGGTGTGTTAAGATGAAATTTATATCATCAATTAATTGGAATATTCTAAAATAATATGATTTGTTGACCAGAATGAAGATTGGGACATATTATTCAGTTACAACAAGAGTGTTATTGGGGCTTTAACTGGCCATGGGGTACATGGATTGAAATATGAGAAAAAGTTATAATCAAGAACATGTCCGCGATAAGACCATACAGGAAGTGATAAGGCCCAAATTTGGGATTGCCGTCACATCCGTCGGTCTGCCTGTCCATCAGACTACCTTTATCATCCGATCTGTATTAAATTTATATGTATTATTTAGATTTGTAAACTAAAGAAGTCTGTTGAATTTCATCAATTTATGGGCCTTGGTTCACTTTGTTGCACATTGTGAACCCTCTGAAGGACAAAAAGCTACCATGCTATCTGTATAAAATTTATATGCATCATTTAAATTAGTGAAACCTATTTGACCTTGTTTCAGTTTTTAGAACCTTGTGAACACTCAACAGACAAAAATCTGGATGAAATTGTCTTGTAAATGCCCCCAATTACATCAAAAAGAATAAATATACGACCAACCTTGTCAACAGCTCGGGCGATTTAGCAGCTGTGGGCATATGTTTTGTTGACTGGCAACCTATCTTTGTTTATGGGCTTATTTAGTGCCGAAACATACGTTTATAAAATATTAGACTGATTGATCCACCCAGAGTTATGGAAATGTTGAGAAGGGTTTTCATGTTTTGAAAAAAGCAAAACATCTGTATTTTCACTTGTTTTTTACCACAAATTTCAGTACATAATATTTCAAAAAGTCAACCTTACTAAATTAGCAGACGTATAGAAGACTACATTTGTACAATATTTCCCTAACTATATATAACTGTGTGTCCGTCTCGTCGCTTCACAGTGGCTGAAGACCACACCCTACATTGTGTTAGGGTAAAAGAGCACCCCAAGTTTGTAGCCCCATAACACACCCTTGACGGGAATTTGCACTATGCCTAATATTGGTATATGAAGGGAGTAACACCCTCTATCGGTTGCAGAAATAAAAATGACTATTGTTCAATTGGATTAGCTCTTGTATATGCTGCAAAAGGGTTAATGTTGTTCAATTTCCTGGATGAAATTCATTGAAATAGTACCTGAAATGAAGCACCTTTGTCGAACAGATCAATCGTTTTAGTTAGTTTTTGTCCAATAAGGAGTCAAGAAATTTGCATATCGTGTCCGATGGGTCAAAAATTATCTGAGCACCATAAAAGGGACGGTAATGGTGAATTTTAAGAAGATTGCGAGATTGTGTTCTAGCGTTTTTGCCCCCTGCCAGTGGGGTAGGTCGGGGCTATGCAAGGGACAGCATCTAGTCATCCGAATAGGACGACAAACTGGGGCCTGTGTACATTTTGTCGTACACGTAAAAGAACCCTTGACAGCTGGATGTCGATAAAGAAAACGCCACTGTCTGAGCAAAATCTCACCCTCATGGCATACTGCATGACATATACGACATTAGAACACATTTCAATTTATTTTAAACTTCATGATATATCATTGTATGGCAAATGTAGACGATTTAAATAGGGTTCTTCATCTTTATCATTTTAGATTCATCACAGACGTTTCTTATGGAAAAAGACGAAAACCAAACATTGTTTGAAGAACATAATAAGGAGAAGCCATCGGATCAAGAGACAGATGTCAACTCTGTGACAAATCCACAACCACAAATCGCCGAAGTGGAAAATTCAAAACAGACGGAAGATATTAGAAGTGAAGATTTTGAAACTCTATCTAATCCATCTGGACAAGAGATAGATTTGATGACTGCGACAGTTTCACAACCACAAATCGCTGAAGTGGAAAAATTAAGACACACAGTAAATATTCAAAACGTAGATTTCATAAAGCTGTGTAATCTTCTTTTACAAGATGGCTATTTGAATGAAAAAGATAAAGAGGCTATAGTTTCATCAGAATCCTCAATCAATACAATGGATACACTGATGGATATGTTAACGAAAACAAACAGCAGCAAAGCTTACACCATTGTTATCAACCATTTAAAGAGTGGAACTAGCATGGCAACCACTAGCTCAACACAGGGTAAGTTTAAAATCATCACCACTTACATATGTATTATAACATCAGGTATCATGTAATAGATGTTATACACAAAGCAGGATGTGCATTTATTTCTGAAATCCACAAACACAGTTAAAAAGACAACTGATTCATTAATTTATTATATGCTAACGAGAAAAGTTAACCTCCGATTGGTATGTCATATATATATATGTATGCATTATTCAAATTAGAAACGAAGCAGCCCTTGGAAATTCAACAATGTCCATGAATTATTTCTATAGTTATGGCTCTTAATTCACTTTGTGGAATCTCTTGAACACTCAAAATACCAATCAACCAGTCTGTATGAAATTGATACAAGCTATTTAAATTAGTGACAAAAATTATAGTTAAGTTGAACAATCTCCTCACTAATGATTTTAATTAGGAAAAAAATATTTTGGGGGACTTTTGTATGTTCTCTTAAAATATGTGTTTCAATGGGATTTAGTTATTGAACAGTCATAAAAAGGACATACTTCTATTGAATACTATTAGTTATTACTGATCGATATTGGCATGTATTAGATCGAAACTTCATAGATTATGGCCCCTGATTGTACGAAAAATCATGTTTTTTAGCTCTTGGACCCTATAGAGGTCATAATTTTGAACCGATTTTGATGAAACTTGACATGCATGTTTATAAGCCAAAGATCTTGGTTCCTTTCGATATTTACACATATCAGATCGCAACTTCCTGAATTATGGCCCCTGATTATCCGAAAAATCGCCTTTATTAGCCTGTGGTCCCGCTGGAGGTCAAAATTATTACCTGATTAAAAAAAACGTTTGATTTTGAGTTCGAATTTCGTGGAAATCGGAAAAAAACTGACGCACAAAATGGCCACGCTTGTACGCGAATACTATAAAAAAAATATGGTATATCAAGGTTTTGGACCCTGTAGAGGTCACAATTTTAATCAGATTTTGATGAAACTTGAAATGCATGTTTATAACCTAATGATCTTGGTTACTTTTGAATCAAAAGTAACCAAGATCATTAGGTTATAAACATGCATTTCAAGTTTTGATATTTGCGCATATTGGATTGTAACTTCCTGAATTATAGCCCCTGATTATACGAAAAATCGACGTTTGATTTATAACTTCCTAAATTATGGCCCCTGATTTGTATGCAAAATCGCTTTTATTAGCTTGTGGTCCCTCTGGAAGTCAAAATTATTACCCTATTTAAAAAAAAAGTTGTTCTCTTCAAAAAATCTTGTGGTTGCTCTAGAGGCCAAAGTTAATATCGGATTGACTTTAAATTTAAGAAGTCTATTGATTTTCAGCAATTTCTGATGATTGTGTCCAGAGTTATGGCCCTTGATCACTTCAAACAATATCCAATTCAGTTAATATCCAATTCACTTTAGATTTATCACTGTGTTTAAGGTCATGGGAAAAAGAAGCCTATTGATTTTCAGCAATTTTCGATAATTACTGCCAGACAAACTTTAAATTTATCTTTATATCACAAAGTTCATGGTTCCTTTTGATATTTGCGCTTATTGATCTGTAACTTCATGAATCGGATCGTAACTTCATGAATTATGGTCCCTGATTGCCTTTTATGGCTTGTGGTCCACCTGGAGGTCACAATTATTATCCAATTTAAAAAAAAAACGTTTGATTACACCGTAATGAAGGTTGTGTTCGAAATTTGTGAAAATCAGACCAAAATTGTCGGATAAAATGGCCTCCGCTTGTACGCTGATAGTGTAAGAATAATGTATACCATGGTTGTGGACCCTGCAGATGTCACAATTTTAACTCCATTTTGATGAAACTTGAAATACATGTTTATAACCTAAATATCTTGGTTCCATTCGATATTTGCGCATATTGAATCTTAACTTCCTGAATTATGGCCGGCTGATTGTGTGTAAAATCGCCTTTATTAGGTTGTGCTCCCTCTGGAGGTCAAAATTATAACCCGATTTAAAAAAAAACGTTGTTCACTTCAAAAAGTCTTGTGTACGTTCTAGTTAATATCCGATTGACTTTAAATGTATACACAGTGATTTTCAGCGATTTCTGATAATTACTTCCAGAGTTATGGCCGTTGATCATTTCAAAAAATCTCGTGGGCGCTCTACAGGCCAAATTTATACACGGTGTTTAAGGTCATGAGACGAGGATGCCTATAATTTAATTTTCAGTGACATCCGATAATTACAGAGTTATGTCCCTTGATCACTATGAAATATTTTGTGGGCGCTGTAGAGACTACAGTCAATATACGATTGACTTGAAATTTATACGCAGTCTTTGAGGTCATGAGACGAAGAATCCTATTGATTTTTTTTAGCGAATTCCGATAATTACTTTCTTGATTTTCAATGAATTTTGATATTAATTGAATAGCTAAATCCATAATATTAAATGTATACTAAACGTTAACATGGCGCATAACTTAATAAAAACCAAACAAATGCTAATGATTTTCTGTTTAATTACTTAACCTCAGAATGCCACGTTTGCCATTTTCGTCCAAACGTCGCTAAAACGTGTTAATGATTTCGCCACGAATTTGCCACGTTGTAACGTGGTAAAAAAAATGCCACGTTGTAGGTTTTTAGATTGCCATATTTTTTAAACGAGGTATTTTTCCAGAACGAGGCTGGGTAAAAACGTGGTTTTCTACAAGATAATTATTACAGGTACTTGCTGTCAACAAATAGAGCCACAAAAATTAATGTTCCGTCCTTCGCGTGAATAATTGCAGATCTACAAATTAGATTATTTATTGGGATATCACGTGGTTAATTATGACGGTTTAATTCACTGGAATTCTATTGTGTATAATAAACATGACATTTTATGGTTCTTCTCGCATTTGTTAGATTAAATAAAACACCAATTTCTTCTCTGCGATATCAGTTAGGCGGAAGTTTATGGGTTCAATCAGAGACCGCAGTTGTTACTTAAAACCTATTATATATAGGTCAACGTTTCCAAGGATTCTGATCAATCAACCATGACAATATGTTCACCTATTTTGACTGTATATACGCAATTCGACACAACATTCGGTAAATAAGAGTGATTTGAATTGCTAAATAAAAGATGAAATATTCAGAATATGGATCATGTTGTCTATACAAGATGTCAAATCTAACTTTGAATAAAAAAAATAATTTTGTTTTTAATCAATAGGTTATTCATAGGATAAGGAAACATGCCAAATATCAAATGGTTCATTGGCTTCAGTTCCATCGTTATTACATAATTTACTAACAGAGTGAACGCTTTTCACATAGAGCTGGGTGTCTCATTGGGTAAGATGCTGGCTCGCTAGGATGGAGTTCGCGTGTTCGATCCTTGCATTGGCCGAAAATGTTCATCAAGACTTACCGAGTTGGTTTCCCCTTGTCACTGGTGCAGGGTGGAGGACTTGACAAGGAAAGCTGCCTAGTTGTTCAGATGGGACGAAAATTAGCATGCTCGTAAAAAATTCCTTGACAGTTGGAATTCGATATAAGAGTGGGTCATAGTGCTGCTGCCCGGGCAAAAATTACCTCATAGCAAACTTTGGCGTATGCCTATCTTCATTGGTCCATTTCATTTCATTTCACACACAGAACTGTTCCTTGTTGATAGACCGAGGCAATACAGTTAGAAAGACTGAAATTAGATGGCTGAAATTTCACTATTTTTACACATGACAGTTTATTCCAGTATGATCAAGTAAAACAAAAACGCCGGTTTTGTATTGGGTGTGAATTTTGTGATCTATCCAATGGTGGTCTTATTGCAATGGCAAAAATCTGATTTAAATAAAGTTTGTTATTTACTAAAATTTATTCATATTTTTCTTTCTCAACGGAAATTTCTACAATGAAAATAAAACCAGTCCAAACTATCATATTATAATCAGAGAAATGTTCATAGAAAGAAATAGACAAGGAAGGAATACAAGTCATACCATAAATTATTATCACATTATTGATACCCATGTGTCTTCATAATTAAACGTTTAAATTAAATTAAATTTTAATGTAGGAATTGTGGGCTTTATTTTCCATTTCAGTTGGCACGTATTATAGCTTTGTTTACTAATGGTAAATAAAGCACACAATTCATACATTAATCGGAGGACCCGGAGTAAACCCACGAGGTTGGACCGGCGACTCTACTCCTTGTCACGTACAACCGGTGATTCAAAACCACGACAGTTGGCAGGCTTTAAGATACAGCGAGCACGTGCCCCCCCCCCCTATAATATTATAGCTTGGACTTGTGTTATTTTCGTTTCAGATGTTTCCCAATAAGAAATAGAATTTAATAAATAGCAAGCTTTATTTAAATCAGATCTATGTCATTGCGATAAGACCACCATTGGATAAATCATAATATTCACACACAATATTGTACTTGCTCATATTGGAATAAACCGTCACGGGTAAAAATGGTTAAAATCCAGCCAACAATATTTCAGTCTTTCTAACTGTATTTCCTCGGCCTAACAAGGAGCATTTCTGTCTTAAATGAAATGAAATGGACTGGGCTACTGAAGATATGCATACACCATAGCGTATTGTGAGGGAAATTTTGTCCGGGCAGCGGCACAATGGCCTAATCTTATATCGATTTCCAAATGCCAAGGGATCTTTTATAACGCGCATGCCAATTCATTTTCGTCCCATCTGAACGACTAGACAACTGTACTTGTCAGAACCCCCCACCGTCCTGCACCAATGACCACCTGGGTAAGTCTTGATAAACGTTTTCGGCCAATGCGGGAATCGGACACGCGAATTTCACCCTAGCGAGCCAGCATCTTACCCACTTAAGCACCCAGTTCCATGTGAAAGGCGTTCACTCCGTTACTAAATTATGTAATAACGAAGCCAATGAAAACTTTGATATTTGGCTGGTTTCGTTATCCCGATAATAAACTATTCGTTGAATACGAAAGTATTTTTGTTATTCAATGTTAGATTCATAGGCGGATTGGGCCATCGGGCGATCCTGTCGGACAAATAATGAAAAAAAAAATTTTTTTGTCCAATTCGTCTAAAAAAAAAATCCCTTTTCTGCTAAACATTATATAGGGGAGGGTGGGTATTGGACTGGCCATGGAGCGATGATGATCATGTTGTATGTGGCCGTTGGAGTTTGGAATTGGCTGGTATAACAGACTTTCTGGGCTGGGTGTGCATGGCGTGGACACAGAGTAAGAATAACCAGAGTGGCAAGTCTCATTACTCTCTATAGAAATACTCCGACGCGCAATGCATCTTGGGATTCGTCTGTAATACACACACACACACACACACACACCCACACCCACACACACACACACACACACACAACACACACACACTGGCAGTTCGCTCAACGTTACGATGTCTATATCTATGAAATAAATCTCTTTAATTTCGTAGTTTTATAGAATTTTCGGTAACAAAACTACCCAGATTTGTCACATACAATCATAAGCTATGTGTGTTTGTGTTTCAGGAATTTATAAAACATGATTAATATTTTTAAAACATGTATAAACGGAGCGTCTTGAGTGAATATGAAATGAAGTAATGAAGTGAAAGACGGAGGTCGTGGCGGTTTACGCATTGGTTTATAATAAGGCCGTAAATTATTGTCGATTTTATTTATTTTTTTTAATTAACTTTAAAACTAATCCACCAAATACTTGTTTTGATTCTTAGATTTGAACTGTTATTTTCATAAACCTTAAAATGGCCCATTTGAAAATGTCGAAGTGCCACGCCCTTTGTGGATAAGGCCTATTTGCTATTTTACTCAACATGATTTTTTTTTTCTCACAAAGAAAAATACCTTTGTCTTCTAGAGCTTATTACGGTACTTAATAAAGTAAGATTTCATTAAAATATCAAATAATAATTTAAGAATTTTAATAGGCCTATAACATTTTCCAATAAATAGATTTGACCCGTTGGTTGTTTTCCAAGATAAAATTCCTTTGGCTCCAGTGTTGACTCACTGTGTTCTTTTATGATTTTTGTTCTATTAATTAATGTAGGTTTTCATTTTTAGATAAATAAAAAAATAATAATTAAAGATATTAAATTTCTATTTTAAATAGTAAGCCATTTTTCTATAAACATATTTGAGTTGATTGACTTCTCTTTTTTACAATCAAGTATAAACCAAAAACAACTTGAGAATGAATATTTTGCATATTGCTCTGGGTGTCATGTAATTGGCGGTCTTTATAGGCCCCTATTACTACGAAATTGTCCATTTTACACCACTGCACAAGAATATTTTAATTTATTATCAATCTGAAGTGTGCTCTAGATATCCATGACATTAGGTCTGATCTGTGTTCAGAGTTACTTATATTTTTGTGATATTTTTGTCAACTGGTTATTTAGAAATAGAAAATAATAGAATTATTTAGAAATAGAAAATTTAATTTATACTGTGTTCTATTATGGAATTTATAGGTGGTCGGATTTAAGGCCTCCATTAAAATGGGAAATGTGATTTTTTTGAATAACATAACAGTATTAGGCTTACTGATTTATTAAAAGCTTATTGCAACTGATAATTGAGCAAAACCGTATTTGTGTGAAGAACTTTGGAAAGGTATAATTACAGATACCATAAACTTAGCACTTTGTTTACCACAAGTAACTATAATCACATATTTCGATACACATTCTTAGAAAAAATTAGGCTTGTCCATTACCACAAGTAACTATATAGAATCACATATTTCGATACACAATCTTAGAAAAAATTAGGCTTGTTCATTATATCATTCCGCCAGAATCCAATTCTTCAGAAAATATAGTTAGTGCCCTCGCACACAATTCTTTTAATAATTAAGTGTCATTCCATGAGAAAACCATGCAAAATCATGCAGAATCGGGAAGGTGGGGGGTCGGCAGATCGAGTTCATCTTGGGGGGATTTTATGGACTCCTTGAGACTACTTCACAGCCAGAAGAACCGATCTCAAAATTTAACCGTTATTGAGATACAGCCTCGGGCTGATTTTTGGCCAATTTTGCCCTTTTTCAGGTCAATTTTCAGCCACTTATTCTGGTGAGTCTATGGTTTGGATGAAATTAGTCGTGGTTGGTGATGTTAGTGGGGGTCTTCCTGTGCCCCAATATACAGACCTTAAGGTCACATCTATTCTCTGGGAGTAATGGTCAGCAAAAAGGTAACATATGGCGAATAAAGTAGAAAATATACATCTTCGAAGATTAGCCCTATTTTCTATGATGCGGGGGTGGGTCAAAATATCGAAATGGTTTTATGCACAGCTTGACCCCCTCTATTGATATAAGAAATAAAATCTGTCACCTCGTTTCATTCAATGCGAAATCATATGTCAAAGTTGGTGAATTTTCCCTATTGTAATCTCTGATTCTCTATGAAATGGTCAACTACTTTCATACATGGTAAGTCAGCTTTCTCCAATTCTTTGCCAAATCATTCGCCCATGCTCGCTGGTAGCAGCAGTAAACCGGCTCGAGCTGGTATCCAATGCAAGATGGCCGCGCCCGGGACCACAGAAAATTGAGGTTTTTCTTCATTTTTGGCCATTGAATGTGGCACATATCCCACACATGAGAACTAAAATGACTTCATCCAATTGAAAGACTGTACTAAAAACATTTAAGTCCACTCTTTAGCACATTACGTAGCAATAAGTGATGTGAGAACCGAATTGGAACTGATTTCTTGACGTATAGTGGAAATTTTGACCTTAATGTGCTGCCTCTTGCTACCGCTTGGATTTCAAACGCAATATTCACAAAGGACGTAAACATCCCCTGTATGGTACCACACCTAAGGGAAATATATAGACAAACCGTGCTGTGTCACTTAGAATCAGCTAAGTTTAATAAAATACTATTGAAAAAAGAAAGGAATAAAATTGTGTCTTTGAAATATCAATAAAAACCTTCTATGTGTGCTTGACCACAACTAATTTAGCAGAAAAGAGTTGTGCGGTATATACACAATTGGCCGAAAAGAGTTGTGCGGTGAACCTCTAGTTGACTGGGTAAAGTCATGGGCTTTAGAAGTCCTCAAACATGCTGCCTTGAGTCTGATATATATAGCTGTAATACCTTTACTGAAGGTGTTGTTAGTTTTAGATATTTTTTTCTTCTTTTCTAGGTACATACCGGAAATGTGATGCTGTCCATAATGAGGAATGGACCGTGAAAAAAAAACAGGCTAGTTCTTCAACTACATAATATGGCATGGGGTCCAAAATTCAACTTCATCATATAATCATTTTCAGAGCCCAAAATGGATCTTGTCAGACCTTGTAAAACTACATGTGTACATGAAGGGGAGTCAAAATGTTGTATCAAGCATATTTTGCAAAATTCACTTTTTTGCTTAGTCAGAATGAGAATTTTCTTGCGCATCTTTTCATCTGGTTGTCGTATTTCTAAGCCAATAAAAAGAGGGTTTATAGATATTGTTTCAAAATGTTGTATATGGGGTGTTCCAAAAAAAGAAATTATTAAGAGCGAAAATGTTGTATTTTCTTGAAAAAAATCAACTTTGTGTCTCACTTAAGTAATACAATCAAATGAAATATAGCCAGTAGTGTTTTATGATTAAATAATTATTATTGAAATTATTGTCTAGGCTTACTTTGTGAAATCTATGAAATTGAAGCAGGTAAAGGTGAATATTTTCCGGAGATACGTCTTTGCTGTATAGAATTGCAAATAACGAGCTTTCACTCATTATTTCTGTACTAGATGTTGAGCTTGATATGTGCAGGTAGTTACATACTGTTTAAATGGCTACACATGCATTTTGTCAATAAATATTCGAGAAAAGCTTCAGAAATATGACCTTTTACATACAACATTTTGATTCATATGCTTGTCCTGTGCTTGTTTAGGCTCTCCTGGACGATTTCCCAAAATCCAGATACGACCTTTTGACTCCCCACCCACGATATTTCTACCAGGGGCCACCTCTCAAAATATCAACCGCAACGTATATTTGCCATTGAAAATTTTCTTGTATCTAGTCTCAGAATGATGGACTGGCCGGGAACAGGGACCAGACTAGTTGATCAGTTGGACACTTGATTTGTAAAGAAAATTTTTCAAATTTTGATCTATGCAAATACTTAGAAAATAAATTTAGTAAATTATTTTATATGGAATAAGTTTAGAAAATTGTTTTATGTGGTTTGAAATTACTGTTGGAACTGATGACATCCCTCCCACTTTTGGCAGTTCTATGTACTAGTAGCTGTTACAGGAAGTGGTGGCGGTGTTTCAATACTGCTACCCATAGCTGCAGATGATGTAGTAGCAGTAGATTGATAATAGGTGTTAGAGGCACTACCAGTAGCTGCAGATGATGTAGCAGTTGGATGGATGTCATCAGTTCCCACAGTAATATCAAACCACGTGAAATAATTTAGTTTTAAAAGGCCTGTCAAGATCCATTTTGGGCTATGGAAATGATTACATGATGAAGTTGAATTTTTGACCCTATACCATATTATTTATTTGAAGAACTAACCTGACTCTTTTTACAGTTCATTTTCTCATTATTGACATTGTAACATTTCCAGCATATACCTAAAATTAACAAGCTAGCCTCCAGTAAAGGTATTACAGCTATATCAGACTCAATGCAGCTAGTTTGAGGACTTCTGAAGTCCATCGCTTAAGTCAGTCAATTGTTGTCGATTACACATACAAGATTTGATTTTTATCGATATTTCACTTACCCCATGCAATAGGAATAAACAGAATAAACAGATTCTAAGTGACTCATAAAGTCTTTGTATGGATTCCCCTTATGGAATGTTCCGTTTGTAACCGAGGCGGTAGCGATGGGCAGCACATGTTACCTTTCCATCTAACCTCGACGAATCAAGATAAGAAAAATACACTTCGTCAAGAAATCAGCTCCCATTCGGTTGTCACATCACATAATTAGAGTGGTTCAGGCTAAAAATGTTTTATAACAAACAGACACTATTTCGGGACAGTAAAGACATTATATGATAAGACTTACTATAAAAACTTCATTGATCAACAATGGAAGTCTGGGCACTTCTGAATTTTGAGGATATATAATCATTTGGACATATATTATAAATGCCAATGGCTCAAAATCTTCCCGGCTTCCATAATCAAAGGAGTTATCTCTTAGTGAGAATAAGAGCTATGTCCCTTGGTTGTACTAAAAAAAATATGCTCCAAGCTACGCACGTCCCGGAAACGAAATAACTTGATCGCAGTCGGAAAATATCGTTTATTTCCATACTGCAAAGTAACCGAATACACTCTATGAGACGATTGGATTTGACATATGTACGCATGCGCAAACGCTTCGTTGTTTTAACAGTAAACCCGAGCCTTCAAACGTCTTTATATTAACTGTGTTTATAATGCTACAGTAGAAATTAAAATACATGTTAAGCTGGAGATAAAAAGATCGGCATTTGACATGAATTATTTCAAGATTAGCCTCATACATATATTAAAATGAACAGTGCGTTTACTTATTTATACCCAGACACTGGCCTATTTATAACGGCATGTTATACAGAGGGAGAGAGAGGGGTCTATAAATCTAATAATGTAACATTTTAATATTTATCTCAAAGATAACTAAATATTATATTGTGCAGTACGATGTTTGTTATGAAAAATAAATTGCCGGGTAAAGTACGAGGAAAATATAATGACATGTAATACGGGGAGTGAGAGAGAGGGATAAACACCCCAATAAAACTATTAATTTAAAACATTATTTTTTGTCCCTCAGATAAATAAATATTTTGTACTGCATGATGTTTGTTATGAAAAAAACCCACATTGCTGGGTAAGTGGCGTATGCGCCGAGCCAGCGATTATTGCGTATATACCGAATTTAGAGCCAAATTTTGTAGTTTCGTCTGTAGGCCTATAAAGGGTGGTATTTTTCGCCGACTTCAAGGTTTCCTAAACATGTGGACACCAACGCGCTCACATGATATTCTTTGAACTGTAGATTTTGATGGAGTGTAATTTTATTTTTTTTTCCGCGAGAGCCAAACATGCGGTTATAACCACTGCTACGTTACCATTGGAAACGTTTAGATTTTTAAGTTTCATGACCAAATTATGTCATTCTGCTGTGTATCTTTGATTTTTGACATCATACAAAATTCCTTCGTTCATCTAAAAAGGTTTGGACTTGCAACCATTCTTTTTACCTGCCAATTGTTTTTTATTTTCATTATTAGCCTTCATGCGAATCATTTCTTTTTTAGTCTTGGGAAGTTAATTTTTTTTAAAACTTGGTGATTGTGCTTTTATGACAGTTAAGGTCGCATCGGCAGATGTCCGAGTCTCTCTGTTTATTAAATTAATTTCACTTGTGTCTGCCGATGGAGTAACGTAAACTATCACGGAAAAAATGGGGTGTCAAGAAAATCATCGTATGATTTCATACATTTTAGTGGACTTAACCTTACTTTTACTCACCTTCCTAGTCTTTGTCGTCAGTCTGACCAGTCTATTTTGAATGTATTTGTCACCAAAAGTCACACAGTCGTCATGTAAAGCAGTCATGATAGACCGATGCTCCGAAGTTGTCGGGAATTTATTAACATTTGTCTAGCATAAAGCCTATTTGTGATTTTTGTCATAGGTAGCACGGTAACATGCATAGTGTGTAGAAATGTCGTCAGAGCTTTTAGTATTGGGCTTCTGCGTTAGAAAATCCTCTAAGCAAGTAGTAAAGCTTAATTATGGTTACTATTAATGAAAACTAGTGAGAAATATACGTGTTGTCAGTTATCCTTAAACCCGTCAGTACTTGTACCGTACGTCAGTATTTCTGTTAATGGTCAGTAATAATCATACGGTGAGTATGTGAGTTAATTGGTTAGTATTTCTTACTTTTGTCAGTATGTAAAAAATACGTGAGTAATTAAATAAACGTGAGTTTATTTAAACATATCACTATTGAGGCACGTGCGGGAGAAATTGACGAAAGCGTGACTAATTAAGAAAACGTCACTATTTGAGCTAACGCTCACTATCTGTGTATAACCGCCAGTTACCTTTGATGTGCGTTAGTAATTGGACACGGTGCCAGTAGAGCGTGAAATCGTTAACGATATACATTTCTGGTGAGTATTGTTACTATAGGTAATTTAACTTCCAGATAAATTGTCGCTACCTTCTGAATAAAATATTAATTATTTATTATTATTCTCGAATCAGAAAATGTTTTATTTTTTTTTTAACAATAATGAATGGTAGTGAACACGGGTATTTTTCGGTTACCGCCGTAGTTTGCAGAATACTGTTTTAAAACATTAGCGGGTGTATTTTTCTCCGATTTCCATAACCGCCGTAGTTCGCAGAATACGGGGCAATGTGTAGTTTGTAGAATACGGGGTTTGCAGAATACGGGACAATGTGTAGTTTGCAGAATACGGGGCAATGTGTAATTTGCAGAATAAAGGGCAATGTGTATAGTGTTATTTCATTTACAATTTATATTTATTCTCGTTCATGCAGATTAGCACTTGTTTTGGGACGTGCGGCGCTTTACTATCTGTATGGTTTAAATTGGAATCACAACTAATGGTTAAAAAAGATCACCAACACAAATCTATTTTCACTAATTTTATTGAAACAGATAACATGATAGCTGATAACACAAATAATGAATTTCAAACATTCGCACAAGCTGAAATTCTTAGCACTGAAGAATCGTGTGCATACCGGGCTGGTATGAGGCATCGCACATCTTGGGTTGTCGCTTATCGTGAAATAGTTCCAAATATTACTACTTCACGTTAGTTTTATCTAGATCACTGCTGGTATTGTCTGGATACTTAATCATTATGAATAGAAGTATTGGAAAAGGCGGGAAAAGATACCACATGGTTTACGTGTGAGTAGCATGAAAGATGAAAGGGAGGATATCCCTTTGATGTCACAAGATTGACATTCCAGCTTCTAGATGCCAGTGAAAATTTAGAAATATTTTTGTGATTTCTTTTGTTATGCTAGGCTACTTTAAGAATTTAGACATAATATGTATCAACAAATAATAATTTATGATATAGATCATACTTTATTTATTAATAATGTTACAAACAAATAAGTTCCCATTAGATGGTTTAGGTTTTGGAAATGACGAAAGAATGTCACGTGATTGCTCTTCGCTTTGATGTTTCATTCATTGCCGCGTGAACCTTTCAGTTCAGACACCTATGATAGACATACAGGTGCCAATCATTTTAGGAATTACATCGTAATCAACACTAGTTACTATCGTACTTATAGTAACTATCGACTATCAACACATGACATATTATAATCTCGACTTTATTTAATGATACAGCAAAAAATTAACGTCCGCTTGACAAGATAGATGGAGTGTATTTGTGATTGCGTAGGAAGCGTGACACAATTTTATTTCTTCAAAAACGCGGCGTTTGTGCTTGATTACCGAAGTAAAATAGTACCATACGTTTCCTGACTAACAGTGACATTCATCTACAAGGATTATTATGCCATTCGAGACATTTCAATGTGTAATAGTATTATATCCACCACTATCGATAATTATATGTATCAGCCGATATTATATGTTGCTGTCAATATTTGATATCGGTAAAACTGATAGGTGTCATATCGGACCATCACTATTAATATATTTAGGACCTAGAAATTGACCTAAATGGGTCGCAACGCATATAATAATGTAAACTGGTTGTATATGAGCTAATTTACATTCAATTGTTTCCATTTTGACTCTAATGTCAAATCAGTTACGTTCAGTGAAATACGGCATGAATCTGAACCCAACCATGTCATATATTTGTTAATGTTTGTTTAATATTTAGCTCGGTGTAAGAATTTAGAACCAAAGAGAATAGTCCATACATTAGTAATATAGGTCCAACGCGACGAGAATATACATTCACTTGATACACTCACTCCGTTCATTTGACACCTCCCTCTTTGTTAGGATAAGCTGCTGATTTGGCGACGAACAGTATCGGACCAGCTCAATTTATCTCGACAGCCAGTGTCTGAATGCTGCCTGGATGCATTTCCGACAGTTTATTTCACAAAATATTTTGGTGAATATATTCATTCACATTGAGTCACTCACCCCGCCCGTTTGACACTTTCCTCTGGTCGGATAAACTAGTGATTTTGCGACATTTTCGAGAAAAAATAAGTTAAAGATATCGTTAGATTTTAACACTAAATCACGTAACAACCATGTCATATATTTGTTAATGTTTAATATTTCGCTCGGTGTTAGAATTTAGAACCTAGGAGAATAGTCCGTACAATAGTAATATAGGTTTTGTATATTAAATCTTTTATGGGATTAAATTCTGTTAATCTCACCAATTAATTAGCACCTTTGTGTTATAGTGCTCAAGAGATTAAGAATGTTGATTGGCTAGGTTTATCACCTTAAATAGAGCGTGAAATCATTTTTATATAGTTAAAACTATATAAATTTCTGTTTAGTTTATTGATAAACTGTATCATTAAAAGACAATTTGTTACCGGTGTGACTATTGAACAAAAACTCAAACGACAATTTCGGATATGTAAGTGACAAATTTTAAGAAATAAAAATGCTCTACAAATTTGTTGGAAATCTTTAACAAAAGTTTTGCTATTGTGTTTTCAATTTCTTGAAATTTCCCGTGTTTAGAATTGCCTCAGTTTTGAATATGTAATATAGTGTATTTATAAATGTGTTTTTTTAGGGGATAATTTTCAATGTTCCTTTAGAAGTATTTCTATCAGCCTTTTGTTTTAATAAAGAATTAATCGCACAGGATATCTACATGAAAAATATCCCAAGATCGAACGTCGGACATGGTTTTACTATTTCAACGTTGCATGCAATGTATCAATTATATTTATCGTGTGCTAAATAAAACAATTTCTAAATTATTAATAGAATCTTCTGTGTTCATAATTTCGAATTACTTGAATGAAATTTATTATTTTTCTGTTACGTACGATCAGTTGTATTTTAACATTGTGTATCGTACCTTATTATATGCTATTATTATTATTTTCATCGTTTTTTATATTGTTTCATTGCTATATATATTGTTTAATAGCTATTATTTCTCAAAAGTAAATAGATAATCACACGATTCTTCGGTGTTCAGAATTTCAGCGTTCATATGTGTATGAAGTTCAATATTATCAGCTATCATAATTTATTTCAATAAAATTACCGAAAACAGATTTGTGTTGATGATCGTCTTAAACCATTAGTTCTGATTCCAAATTTACTAATCCTTACCGCGCCACCTACCCCAAAATATGTACCAACCCGCATGTAACGAGAATACATATAAATCGTAATATATATTGCGCCGTATTCTGAATGGGAAGCCCGTTGTAAGAACGTGAACGGGTACAGATAATGTGACGAATCAAACCTCGCCACTGAGCATTTAAATTCATATTTATATATGAAGTGGACTCTGTCTCATCCGAACTCTGATCACTGTATTTAGAGATCGATCTATCTAACTATCTTTGGCGTTTTTTTGCAAACTACGGCGGTAAGCGAAATTGCCGACAAATAGTCCCTTTACTCATTGCCACCAATTATGGTTTAAAAAATCTCCTCCGATTCGAGAATATTAATAAATAATTTTAATTATTTATTAATATTCTCGAATCGGAGGAGATATTCAGGTTAGTAATAAAAATATTATGATCACTTACAGTAACAATACTCGCCAGTATTTTATATAGTTAATGATTTCACGCTCTACTGACGTCAGGTCCAATTACCGACGCACATCAAAGGTAACTGGCGGTTATACTCAGATAGTGAGCGTTAGCTCAAATAGTGACGTTTTCTTAATTAGTCACGCTTTCGTCAATTTCTCCCGCACGTGCCTCAATAGTGATATGTTTAGATAAACTCACGTTTATTTAATTACTCACGTATTTTTTACATACTGACAAAAGTAAGGAATACTAACCAATTAACTCACATACTCACCGTATGATTATTACTGACCATTAACAGAAATACTGACGTACGGTACAAGTACTGACGGGTTTAAGGAAAACTGACAACACGAATATTTCTCACCAGTTTTCATTAATAGTAACCATAATTAAGCTTTACTACTTGCTCAGAGGATTTTCTAACGCAGAAGCCCAATACTAAAAGCTCTGGCCACATTTCTACACACTATGCACCTTGTAGTGTAGTTTGTTACAGTTCCCAAATCATAGGGGTACTTGTCCAATCCAATGCTGGATAGCAAATCATCCGTGGACGATATCTTGCAGGGCTCAGTCTCAAATCTAGAAAAAAATAAGTCCGTCGATCAAAGCCTATGGCTACAGGATGGTTAGATAATATACTATGATTATAAAAATAATTTACACCATGTTACCGAAAAGGGTCTGGAAAATAAAGACTACAAATAAAAAGTTTGTTTCGGTTATTTTCCGGTCTCAAATAGTTCTGCGTATTTAGAGCTAACAAATATTTATTTCCTAACCACAATAGTCGCCAGCGTAAACCAAGAATGTAGCCACTTAATAAAAGTAAATCTCGAAAGGTTGTAGTGAATTTATCTGGGCGATTTCACCAACTTGAAAGTTAGAAATGAAACGAAGCTATTATAGCTAGCTCTGTATTTAAATCACCCAAATCGCCAAAATCAAAAATCAAATCAAAGAGTGAAATCGAAATTTTTGCTCACGTTCGCTATTAAATAAACACGTAAGTCGAAGCCCGTAATGAGTGTATTTTTTACTCGGCGTTATATACCAATACATGTTTGTAAAAATACCTCATGTGACGTATATTTGCTGCGACTTCCTAAACCACGTGCGCGGCGCTAACTTCTGCTCACTTCAGAAGATTTCTCGACGGAGCAATCACACAGATAAGCGGGTCAGTTTTTATAAGGACAAATACTGTGTCTCTGAACCACTCTAACATAATGCTATGTAATGTGCTAAAGGGTGGACCTTAATGTGATGTTCTTATATTAGTACACTCTTAGTACACAGCACAGTCTTTGTATGGATTTATCATAGGTGTGGTACCATGCAGGAAATATTTACGTCCTTTTGCATTTGAGATCCAGACGGTAGCGACTGGATCAAAATTTCCACTTCGTCAAGAAATCAGTTCATTTTCGGTTCTCACATCTCTTATTGCTATGTAATGAGGTGGACCTTAATGTTTTAAGTACAGTCTTTCAATTGTATGAAGTCATGTTAGTTCTCGTATGTTGGGATATGTGCCACACTCAATTGCCAAAAATGAAGAAAAACCTCAATTTTCTGCGGTCCGCGGGCGCGGCCATCTTGGATTGGATACCAAGCTTCAACAAAGTGACCAGTTTTGCTCGAACAGGTTTACTGCTGCTACCAGCGAGCATGGGCGAATATTCGATTTGGCGAAGAATTGGAGAAAGCTGGCTTACCCTGTATGAAAGAAGTTGGTCATTTCATAGAGAATCAGAGATTTATAATATGGGAAATTCACCAACTTTGACTCATGATTTCGCATTGAATGAGCCGAGGTGACAGAGATTTTATTTCTTATATCGATAGAGGGGGTCGAGTTGTGCATAAAACCATTTCGATATTTTGACCTACCCCCGCATCATAGAAAATAGGGTTAATCTTCGAAGGTGTATATTTTCTATTTTGTTTGCCATATGTTATAATTTTGCTGACCATTACTCCCAGAGAATAGATGCGATCATAAGGTCTTTACATTGGGGCACAGGAAGACCCCCACTAACATCACCAACCACCACTATTTTCATCCAAACCCTAGACTCGCCAGAATAGGTGGCTGAAAATTGACCAAAAATGACGTGAAAAAGGGCAAAAATGTCCAAAAATCAATCTGAGGCTATATCTCAATAATGGTTAAATTTTGAGATCGGTTCTTCTGGCTGTGAAGTAGTTTTGAGGAGTCCATAAAATCCTCCCGAGATGAACTTGATCTGCCGACCCCCACCTTCCCACCTTCTGCATGGTTTTCTCGTGGAATGACTCTTAATGATAACATAGGCCTATTATATTATGGAAGTTAAAAAGAACATGTGCAGCTTGTGCAGACTTAATGGTTAAATATTACTACTTAAAATGTGATCCTTAAAAAAAACACAACTAGACATGTAATTCTAAAATTACGAAAATACTAGATAGCAATTAACCCCTTTTGGACGGATGACGTGTTGACACGCAAATATTTTCCGTGCCCAGAGACGGTTGACGTGTTAACACGTCACACGTGACACCCTGAATCAATCCTCATTTAAATATGCTAAATTTAGCACGGGGAATCCCCCTTTGCCTTGCGATCATAAACTAGTTATCTCCCGTTGTTCTAGATGGCATCACTTATATTTTATCGTGTAATTTTCTCGAATTTTCCAATTTTCTGCATAGTTACGACATGTAAACAATGGCGGTTGCCAGGAAGCGCCAGCTGTCTTTCGACGAAGTAAAATAGACAATAAGGCAAGGAAAATTCATTTTGTGAACTCAAAACATCATAAAATTACAACAGGAATTCTTTTTTAAGAATTTAAGCCAAGCAGATTGAAGATAAATTCACATTTAAAAAAAAATGATTTTTTCCCCTAAATAATCCCGTCCAGGGTTACGAAATTTCGTCGAAAATCCCGTCCACAAGTTAAGCGATAACGAATGCAAGGAATGGGTTTGTTACATCGAAGCGCAACTACCGTACTTCTTGTCCTGCGTACGAAAAATGACCTATCATTTAAATTACAGGATATTATTAATACATTTATTAGACCTATGACATGTCATTGAGTCAAGTGGCGTGGTTTCGATTCCCCGCTTGTACGTGACAAGGGATAGTGACGCCTGTCCAACCTTGTGAGTTTTCTCCGGGTCCTCCAGTTTCCTCTCACTGCTAAAAAAGACCCATACCCGTAAGTGAATTATTGAAATAAAACTGAACCATGTTAGTCCAGAAATTACCTAGTTTATCATAAGACTAAGAGTATAGATCTACTTCTAGGCCTACAGTGCTACAGTACTCAGTACTGACAGTATACTAGTTCAAGTTGCCTACTCGGAATAGCCCCACCCCCCGGCATATCATAATATGCATTATTATAATGCCAATTGACCAATCAAATATGAAAACATCTTCTTACAAAATAACATTTTTGATGATATATATTGCTGTTATTATAAGCTATTATATTATTATGGCTCAGTATTTATTATATATTTATAGCACTAGGCCCACATAGTAAAACTCTGTGCTAGGCCTAGCACTCGACGATGCCTCGTATCGTACTCATAGCAGACGACGCGACATAAACTGAGATGTTTTTCTTCGGGAAATCTAAAGAATTTTAATCCCTTAATAGTACCTAAAATTAAAACACCCTGCGTAGAACCTACTCTGGGTACCATATCCACCACTCGGATGTTTACATTTTCTTTTGTTCAACTGCGAAACGTCTTCTTTAGCCGCCATGTTTAGTGACATTACAGACGAAACCTAAGATGCAATGCGCGTAGTCTCGGTCACCCAGAACCCCCTAGTCTTCAACGCACGGAGGGTCTGGGTCGGTTCTCAATTATTGACGAAAATTACTGGATAATCTACCACATAAAAAACCAAACTCCCGGTTACGCATGGGCAATGGAACCTTTTGGCTCAAGTCTCGGTAAGTGATAGATATTATGAAGTCGGGCCGATTTTGATAGATTCTATAAAGCGGGGATGAAATATATCCCACAATTCACTTGGCACATCTATTATTAGAAACAAAATAGAGACGATACAACAGCATGCATCGCGATAAAAGAGATTGTGAGAAGCCCTACGTTTGATTCATTACGAGAGAAAAATTACCATTTCCATTAAAACCTATAAAACAAAATTTTAGAGAGTGTCATTGTTGACAAACGAGCTATTTTGATAGATTTAGTACGGGGTAACTTAGAAGACTGGATATTCCAGACAATGACCGACTTTCTGTCAAATTTTGAGGACCCATCCAGACTAATATTCGTAGAATATTTGTTTGGATGATAAGAGACTACAATGAAGAAGTTGCCACTCTGTGGCGTGGGCCACAATTCGGAATACTGCTATGGGATTCCGAATTTCATCAGAAAATTTCATTGGATTCAACGGGTTAATCAAATGGTAAATTAGCTGCAAGTAATTTACAACCATCCACCTGTGAAATTACCATTTGATTAACCAGTTAGAAATATTGAATAGTAGAAATATATTCATTGAAAAATGTCCCATTTGTGTTGCCGGGAGCGCTAGTTGATTCCTTCTGTGATGGAAGGCCACGAGACCGCGGAATTCGATTGTGTATAATAAACATGACGTTTGGTGGTTCTTCGCGCACATGTTACATAAAATAAACACTGATTTATTCTCTGCGATATCAGTTAGGTGGAGTAAAGCTATTTCACATGCAGTTGTTACTTAAAACCTATTATATATACACACTTCCATTTTTATACGTCCACATTCATAATGTGAACGTATTATGCCGTCGCCCCTGTCTGTGTGTGTGTGTGTGTGTGTGTGTGTTTGCATATGGTGTATTAGCAGGACGCGAAGTTGAAAGAACACCAACGTTGTCAGGACATTTTCAATTGTTGGGACTTACACTCAGGTCCCAACAATTATTTTTGTACCAGGGCCTTGTAAACCACCTAAAAACTATATATTTTCAATCTTACACAAGTCCTACAAAATGTGGAAAATCATGCCAGTCTCACACACTGAACACACATTTTACTTCCTATATCACACACATTTGAAGTGTTTGAAGCATGGGTATTATCAATATCCAATCAGATGGCCAGTTACAAAATTAGATATATTGACCAATCAGAGGCCATTTCTTTAAAGTCCTGTTAGAAGAGGCTACTCAAATTTTTTCACACAATTTGTGCATTTAATTGCGAAAGGTACAGATAAGTGTCGCCTGGTACTACCCAAAGCTAAGCAACGGTCTAGAAGTATATTTTTTCTTAAGGGAGAGCCAATATATGATACCAATAAACGTTATGTAGAACATTAGTGTGTATTTCCTGTATGATTCATTATCACATTGGCAATAAGTCCTATCAGTGACTGAAATTATTGATTTGGGTATTGTTATAGAAAAGTTTTGATAATTAATCAAATTGTGCGGGTGTAAATTTGAAATTATTAGTCACTTTGTTCTGTTGAGAAAGAGGATACATCTCTAGAAATTAACAGTAGAAAGAAAGAAGAAATAGGTAAGTGCTTACATTATGTCTTAACTACTTCAATTTTAATGCTGTCAAAATTTGTACAAAATTATGATTTGTCAAAATATTTCTTTTACAAAAAATGGAAAGAAATTGAAATAAATAACGCGTATTGTTTAGATCACAAGGTCCGTCATTGGCTCAAAGGCCCTGATTTTGTTGTCCGATAACATAAGCAGCACCGTGGGTCCCCCAATTTCATGTTACTATTAAAGACTCACGAATAGTACCATATGTTAGTCCCGAAAGGCGCTTTCTCCTCTCTTTCTCGATCCTCTCTGTATTCCTGCTTATCTCTCCTCACACTCGATTCCCCTCAATCCCCTCCCTTTCTCTCTATCCCAACTTTAATCTTTCCCCCCCCCCGCTCATTCCGTCTCCCCCCCCCCCGTCTTTATTACCATTTATCTCTCTATCACTTTATTCCCCTGTATCTTGTCCTATCTCTCATCTCTCTCACTTACCATCCCTATTTCTATTCTTGCAAATCCTCCTCTGTATCTGTTCTTTTCCATCTCTCTTCTGTATCCTCATCCCTCTCACCCCTCTCCTCGTATCCCCTCTCAACCTCTCCTCTCTCTCATCTTGTCCTTGGTATCCTTATCCCTCGCATCTCCACATCCTCTCTATCTCCCCCACCGCCTCTCTTCCCCTCTTCATCTATATTGTCATGTCTCTCCTCATTCAAGCCCCCTTATTCTTTTAGATATTGTGTGGAAGCCAGAATGTTTCACTTTCTTCCCCTCTATCCCTTCCTGCATCTTTATCGTCCTCTCTCTGGTTTCTGTATCCCCATCCCTCTCGCCCCTCTCCTCGTATCCTCTCTCAACCTCTCCTCTATCTCATTTTGTCTCATCTATATTGTCATGTCTCTCCTCATTCAAGCCCCCTTATTCTCTTAGATATTGAGTGGAAGCCAGAATGTTTCGCTTTCTTCCCCTCTTTCCCCTCCTGCATCTTTATCGTCCTGTCTCTGGTTTCCTCTCATTGTTAAAAACCGACTGAAGTACAATTGCACCATATGGTTTAGTTGGTTGCGAAATAACTTATCTCGCTCCCCTTCTCTCTTCCATACCATCTCTCATTTCCTCCATTCTCCCTTTCACCCCACCCCAAGTGTTAGGTGGACACCAGACTCTCCTCTCTCTGTTATTCTTTCTATTTCTCCTTTCTTTCTATCTGTTTCCTCTGTTTGCGTCTCTGTCTTCTCTCATCGTTCTTTTGGTCTCTCTTTATCTACTATCTTCATCTCATAAAGTCTTAAAGCCCAAACTGTTCAACTGGGTTTCAAACCCCTGTGTTATAGAATAATATTTTAACTTTAAGATTAAGATGTTGGGCATCTCAAAATTCTTTTTCTCTAATAAAAAAAACCTTGGTGTGAAAAGGTGTACTAGAAATATGCTGTAATAATAGAAATAATAAGTGTTGAGTGGATGGTAGTTTCTCTTCACCCAATTGAGTGATAAGTGGACATCAGTTTCCCCCCACCCCCCTCTGGATTTGAAGTAATCAAAGCTTGGCCCAACCCAAGTGTTAATAACCACTATTATTTTATTATTTCAGTGAATATGAAAACACAGTCTGGTGAAGAGCAGAGGAGAGCAGGAAATGTTGAATGTGAAATGTGCATTACAGACAATACGGTTTTAAGGTGGTGAAACTGGCCCTGTGTGAAGTAATGGACATTTATTTAACCAATAATTGAATTCTTAAAAACTGACTCAAATGTATTAAAGAATCCAGAATAATATTTTCTCGAAGTTGTCACAAATTTGACTTTTGAGGGTATCCATTGTTAAGTTCAAAATGCTGTTGGACTTAAGTGAAATTGCTTTTGTGTTAAAATCATAAAGAATTAAAACAAAAAGTGAATTATGATGTATTTTGTATTACCCAAACCAGTTTCTACTGCATTTTGAAAATTAAAACCCGCCCATGGAACATCCAATAGTACACATGTACCAGTGTGCCACAGTTTTACGAATTTAGAGGAAAGGTCAGACAAATCACAACCCAAAACACAACGGTAAACCACCTTTCAGTTTGTCGCTCAGTCAACAATGACTCTTACCTTACCCCAAGTTATATTTACCAGTTAGACTAACCAACTGTGTTTCCTTATTGCCATTTATTGATTTACATGCTTAATTATTAGTAATATTTGCAGCTGATAGTTTATCTGTCTTTGTCCGAGGTAAAGGGGGGGGGGGAGTCTAGTAGTGAGCATAATTTCTGCACTTTCCTCCCCACACCAAAGAGTCATGCCCTTTAATGTAATAGAAATATCAAAGAATTTCCCCAAAATGACACAGTTAGTGTTGAGTGAATGTAAAACTCACTGGGTTTATTTTATTTTGATTGTATTTCTACTCAATGAAATGTGTATAGATTTGTGGCTTAATCCGCGATCAGATTAGGTTATGTCATTTGTTGCCCTGTGTTTTTATTTTCTATTTCACTTTGGGTCCCCTGCATGGACCGTTATAATTTGATCCTGATTAAAGTTTACTGTACTGTAATGATAGAGATGTCACCAGCAATTTAAGAATTCTTATGGACTGAATCGTTATTAACTGCCTTTTAACTCTTCACAATTTAGTCGAATTGGTCCCAGTAGTGGTACAATGACTTAGTGTGTGTCCAGATTTTAAGTCAAAACAAATTTATATTGATTCGTGGTCAAAGGGGAGACCAATCTTGGTGTGCCTGTAATGTGGGCTAATTGCAGCCTTGTTACACTTCATACCAAATCTAGCTTGGACATGTTCAGTTCCAACAGCGTGTGTGAATTAGTTATATACATCGTTATTAGGACAACTTCAGTACCAACAGTTTATTAAATTTGTGGTGTGTGAATTGAATGTACGTCTCTAACGGGACCCTCCCGATAACCATTATGTACTTCATTATACGGACGTCCCAATAGTGCATTAAAACATAGGTGTGTACAATTTAAATAGAAGTAATTATCAGGACGTCCCAGCAGTTCATTAAATCCTGGGTGTGTAACTTGTGTATAATAAGTGTAACTATACCACTTTGACGGTACGGCTCTTTAAGTGTCCATCAACAAGATTTGTCACACAACGTCCCACTAAAGTGTCCCAACAATCTCAATTGCTACTGTTTAATATTAAAGATTTATTATAACATATTTTTCATTACCCGTTGGTACTTTAGACCGATCAGTAATATATTTTAGATAAAAATATAAGAATAAAGTTTAGTCCCCACAAGTGTGGTTACTGTCAAGGACCTGACAAAGACTTAGATGCAGGTATGTATGTGTGTGTGTGTGTATGTATGTGTGTGTGTGTCTGTGGTTCGCCTACAGGCCGCAATTCTTCATGGATTTTCTTCAAACTTGGTATACTTATTCCTTATACCCCAAGGAAGATCCCTATTGTTTTTGGGGCATGCCCGACCCCCAGGGGCCGAGCCACGCCCATTTCTAGTATTTGTTTGTTTGTCGTCTACAGGCCACATTTCTTAACTTATAATTTTGAAACTTAGCATACACATTCTTTGTACCCGAAGGAACATCCCTATCGTTTGGGGTGTATGCCCCACTCCCAGGGGCAGAGCCACGCCCATTTTCTTTTCATGTGTCTTTGTGTCGCCTACAGGGCGCAATTCTTACTGGATTTTCTTCAAACTTGGTATACATATTCCTTATACCCTAAGGAAGATCTCTATTGTTTTTGGTGCATGCCCGACCCCCAGGGACAGAGCCACGCCCATTTCTAGTATGTATTTGTTTGTCGTCTACAGGCCACATTTCTTAACTTACAATTTTGAAACTTAGCATACACATTCTTTGTACCCTAAGGAACATCCCTATCATTTGGGGTGCATGCCCAACCCCCTGGGGCAGAGCCACACCCATTTTCTTATCGTGTGTATTTGTGTCGCCTACAGGCCGCAATTCTTATTGGATTTTCTTTAAAACTTTGTATACTTACTCTTTATACCCTAAGGATGATCCCTATCATTTGGGGTGCATGCCCAACCCCCCAGGGGCAGAGCCACGCCCATTTTCTTTTTGTGTGTCTCTATGTCGCCTAGAAGCCGCAATTCTAACTGTATTTTCTTAAAACTTTGTCTACTTACCCTAAGGATGATCCGTATTGTTTTTTGGTGCATGCCCGACCCCCAATGGCAGAGCCACGCCCATTCCTTGTATTTATTTGTTTGTCGTCTACAAGCCACATTTCTTAACGTATCATCTTGAAACTTTGAATGATTATGCTTTGTACCCTAAGGAACATTTCTATCATTTGGGGTGCATGCCCAACCCCCAGGGGCAGAGTCACGCCCATTTTCTTTTTGTGTGTCGCCTACAGGCCACAATTCTTAATCGGTCATCTTGAAACTTAAAATACTCATTCCTTATACCCTAAGGATGACCCCTTTTGTTTTGGGTGCATACCCGACCCCCATGGGACAGCAACACCCATTTGGTTTATGTATTCCTTATAGCCTGAGGGCGTCCACTATTGAATTTGATGAATGTCCCGACCCCCAGGGGCAGAGCCACGCCCACTTTTTGCCTTTAGTGTTAGGAAGGCACAATTCTGAATGGATTATCTTGGTATAGTTATTCCTTATACTCTAAGGACGGCAACTATTAATGTTGGTGCACGACCCTCAACGCTAAACAAACCAAACGCCTAGCCTTCTTGACAAAGTACCATATCAATCAAAGTAGGAATGTGGACGTATATTGTAGCGTTAGCGTTATGTTTATATTAACCTGGACCTAATGAATTCTATATCCCCCCCCCCCATCTACACTCTTCCATTTTATATTAACCTGAACCTAATAGATTCTATACCCCTCTCCCCCACCTACCCTCTCCCATTCTATATTAACCTGAACCTAATAAATTATATATCCATCTCCCCCACCTACCCTCTCCCATTCTATATTAACCTGAACCTAATAAATTCTATACCCCTCTCCCTCATCTAGCCCTTCCATTCTATATTAACCTGAACCTAATAAATTCTATACCCCTCTCCCCCCACCTACCCTCCTCCATTCTATATTAACCTGAACCTAATAAATTATATATCCATCTCCCCCACCTACCCTCTCCCATTCTATATTAACCTGAACCTAATAAATTATATATCCATCTCCCCCACCTACCCTCTCCCATTCTATATTAACCTGAACCTAATAAATTCTATACCCCTCTCCCTCATCTAGCCCTTCCATTCTATATTAACCTGAACCTAATAAATTCTATAATCCTCTCCCCCCACCTACCCTCCTCCATTCTATATTAACCTGAACCTAATAAATTCTATACCCCCCCCACCTACCCTCTTCCATTTTATATTAATTTAAACCTAATAAATTCTATATTTCCATGTCGTTCCTGGTATCGACATGATGGATGAAAGTAGAAACCTGATATGGAAAATAACAGAATTGAGCGGATAATACTTTGTCATAGAAACGTGATTTACTTTACTACGTTGTCCTGGTGATGTCCCCATAATACGTAATATTATATAATATAGTTACCCTTTAGGATCGGAGGCACAATAATAATACTAATGATAATAATAATAATTTATTGTTTAAAGTAGACTACATACAAATTTATCTCAACCCGCTGTACAGTATAACATACGACATATAATAAAACAAACTAGTAGTATAAAATAATTTAAGAATAGTATAAAATAATTTAAAAATAGTATAAAATAATTTAAAAAATGAAAGGAGACTAGGAATAAGTGGGGCGAAATAAATGAGTTTTCAGTTTACATTTAAAAGTGTTAAAGATTTTAATAGCACGAATAGATTCTGGTAGGCTGTTCCACAGCCGTGGTGCAAAGACTGTAAAAATCTGTCACTGTACGTTTTCAGTGTCCTGGCTACGGGATGATTAAGTTGAATTTCTTTATTATCTCGTAAAGAATGTGTGGGCTCACGGACACTCACGAGCTCAGTCAGGTAGGCCGATACACCTCCATGTATTGCTTTGAATGTGATGCACAGAATTTTGAAGATGATGCGGGCATCAACTTTGAGCCAATGATGACTGTACAGAACAGGAGTGATATGTTCACACATCTTGGTTCGAACAGGAGTCGAGCCGCCGAATTTTGAATAAGTTGAAATTTCTTGATCTGCTTAGAAGGAAGGCCAAAAAGTAGACTATTGCAATAATCTAAACGAGATGTCATACAAGCATGGATCAGTTTTTCAGTCGTCTACAGTACCAAAAGTTTTCCTATTCGCCACAGAGCATGGGATGCCGACCTACACAGACGTGAGTCTCCAAGGTACCACCTGAATCAATCATTACACCCAAATCACGAACAGTTTCGGAAGGATGAACTGTGAAGTCACCCACCCGGACACCACCCGAGGCCCCAGCAGCCCTCTTGTACTTAGAACCAAACAAGTTCGGTTTTGTCGTCATTAAATGCTAGCATATTTGCGCGCATCCAATGACGAATCTCATCCACACAGGCCTCAACACGGGCAGTACAAGAAGTGTCCGTGAGCGAGTCACAGCATAAATTACACAGTTTAGTCCGTGACGACTAATGACATCCTCAATGGGTGCCAAATATAACGAAAAAAGCACAGGACCTAAAACAGATCCATGTGGTACACAGAAATTTAAAGGTTTCGAATCCGACACGACTGAACCGATCACTACTCTCTGCGTGCGTCCCTTGAGATACGAGGAAATCACATGGAAATTATTTGTAATTAGGAAATCACATGGAACTAAGTTGCGATTAACGCAGGCGAATGACAATTACACAACTTTTAACACTAGGTAAATTTCTCTACGACACTAATAATTAATAGAGGGGAGTTATTATCATAATATAGTAATTCTGATATGTTCGATGTGTTTGTTTGCTCTCTTCACGGTATATAATTGTATTTCTGTATTTACCTATGAACCAGTGGTTCAAGTTTAATACAGTTTTTATTTGAATATTTCCATGAATAATTTTATTTCTAATGACACGGATATTATGAGATGGATTTCGACCTTTTTGTTCGTCATGAGAAATCTTCCTCTCTAAGTCGACTGAATAGTTGTCAGTATTAAATACTCCTCTTTAGTGTTATTTACAACAAAACATCATACAAAGTCGTCAGTCAGTGTACTGTTTGTATGAATGTATTAATAACTAGACCTGCATGCAGGAATGACGGGTTTCACTGGTGCCTGGTTAACTTTACACTTATGTCACTTTCGCTCCCATGTTGCCCTTGAACCAATGGCACCGATAAACAGATTTCCACATAAACATTGCACACATCAAATAAAAGGGAAACAGAATCTACAAAAATCCAGCAATATCAATTCATTTTATACATTTGTTACATGTAATTGATCCTGATAAAATTACAGTACTTCCGGTGATAATGAAAATGTTCAGTTAGTTTCATGAAATCAGAAATGGCATAAGATATCAAAAAGTGAAAATTTTATGTAAATCGAATAATAAAAAACTTGAAAAGTGACTTGTAGAAAATCGGCTATTTCTCTGCAACTGTACAAGTTAGAAACCATTTTGTAGTATCTGTATGATCGCATGGGTTCATGCTATTAGTTGATGCGAACTAAATATTATAATTTTAAATATATTACAAATTAGACTCATTTGAAAAAAAATATCTGTTTTGAAGGCTAAAAAATACAGTTTTTGCCAAAATATAATTACTTCCGGTGATACTGAAAATGTTAAATTAATTCTATGAAATCATAAATGACACAAGATATCATATGGTGAAAATTTTATGAAATCGAATAATAAACGACACTTTTATAGACCAAAATCCTCGAAAAGTGACTTGTGGAAAATCGCCCATTTCTCTGCAACCGTACGAGTTAGAAACCATTTTGTGATATCTGTATGATCGTATGGGTTCATTCTATTTGATGAATAGAGTCAAATATTATAATTTGAAAAAATAACAAGTACGACCCATTTGAATAAAATATTGTTTTTTAATGCTAAATATTGAGTTTTGAGCAAATGACGTCATTTCCGGTGGCAGCGTATGAGGTAGAATGGTTTGACCTTGTCCACTATGGCATTAGGCATCCAATGGTGAAAGAAAATTGAAAACCACATAATAATTGATTCTTTTACAGCCAAAATAACGTGAAAAGTGACTCATGCAAAATTGACTTTTTCTCGGCAACTGCGCATATTACAAATTAATTTTCACATACATTCTCTTCGTATGGGTTATTGCTACGAGATTATGAATGTTACGAAGATATATTTTTAAATATGAAGACGCTGGATGGGTTGTAAATAGCTTATTTTGACACCTTTTTTCACCCTTTAATCCAAATTGCCCGAACATGAAATCGAAATTAAAAAAACTGAGCCCGATGTTTTGTGCGCCTTTAAATGGCACATCTTTTCAGTCATATTAGATGTGAAAAAAATAATTTTTGCTTTCAAAAAGTGGTACCGAACTGTTAAAATTGTAGTATTTGCTAAATTTACGTCACTTACGGTGCCGACAGGAAACTTTGCCGGTAACAAAAAAAATTGTTTTTGTCGAGTGGGGGTTCAACCCCCTTTTCTTTCTCTATATACTCTCTTATAATAAGTCTATTGTTTTATTTTTAAAATAATTGGTATAATTGATGAAGGTGACTTATTGTTAATTGTATCGTTAAGGTCACAAGTTATAGTACCAAACCAGTATTTCAATCTTGCCAAAATCGTTTTCATGTGTATTTAGTATATAGTTCTCTTGGATATTGTTTCACTGAAATACTTGTTTCCAGTAAAAACAGATTCTTTCAATCATTGGTGCTATTTCTCTACTATTGGCCATATTTATCAGGCCCGTAGCTAGCGCGGGGGAGGGGGGGCAAGGGGGGCAACTGCCCCAACTCCCTCAAAGGGCGCCAAATGACGCAATACGAGACCAACCACCAACGTTTCCATAATAGTATAGGCGCCACATAAAGTCGAGTGACATTGGTTGGGTGCCCACGACGATATTGGCGCCCATCCAATGCTACTTGGTTTTAAAGGCGCCTCGTCAAATGATCCACACGATTAACACAACAGATGGGGCGCCCAAACGGCTTGATCTGTGGCGCCCATAATGACATGATTGGTGGGGCGCCTTATAATGTTGGGCCGCACATAGTGCATAATATCGAATCAGATTGGTTGGGCGCCCACGACTAGATCAGTGGGGCGCCCAAAACGGCATGATATGCGGGATGCCAATAATGCCGAGATCATGGGCGCCCATAATGCTGAGATCACGGGCGCCCATAATATAATGCTAGTGAGATTTGTTAGGCGCCCACGAATGAATTGGGCGCCCAAAACGACTTGATAATTTTCTAAATTCAAACGGCATGTTTTGTGGGGTGCCCCATCTCAGGGGGACGCGCATAATGCCGAGAGCATGGGGACCCATAATATAATGCTTGTGAGATTGGTCAGGCGCCCATAAATGAATTGGGCGCCTCATCTCAGAGGGACGCGCATAATGTCGAGATCATGGGAACCCGTAATATAATGCTTGTGAGATTGGTTAAGCGCACATGAATGAATTAGGCGCCCAAAACGGCTTGATAATCTACAAAATTCAAACGATATGATTTGTATGGGGTGCCCCATTCAGGTGGGGCGTCCATGACATAATGCTAGTGAGATTAGTTAGGCGCCTACAAATGAATTGGGCTCCCAAAACGGCTTGATCTGTAGGGTGCCTTATCCCGGGAAGGCGTTCATAATGACTTGAATGGTGGAGTGCCTTAAACTGTTGGGCCGCAAATAGTAGGCCTACATAATGCTGAATCAGATTTGTTGGGCGTCCACAACTTGTTCATTGGGGCTTCAAAAACGGCATGATTTGTGGGGTGCCTCATATCCCAGGGGGACGCCCATAATGCTATTGAGATTGGTTAGGCACCAACGAATGAATTAGGCGCCCAAAACGGTGTGATAATCTTCAAAATTCAAACGACATAATGTGTGGGGTACCTCTTCCCGGAGGGGTGCCCATAATGACGAAATAATGGGCGCCCATATTATAATGCTAGTGAGATTAGTTAGGCGCCCATGATATAATGCTAGTGAGATTGGTTAGGCGCCCACGAATGAATTGGTCGCCGAAAATGGCGTGATATCTTCAAAATTGTAACAAGTCGCACTCTAACCCGATTCCTCACTTTTCATTTTTCTCATGAATTATTATAGGTATGTTAAAGTCGTATTCCTTACTTACAAATGTTGATATTGTTCATATCCAAGTATCATAATACGCCAATATCAAAAATTCAGCTTCAAAATTGAAACCCTATTCCCCCCCCCCCACAAAGGCAATGTGACTTTTCGGGCAGACGGGTAAAGTGAAAACCAAAAAATGTTATTTAATCTGGTTGGCAAAATAAAGTGCCCGAAATCTTTTAATTGAATACCGCCAATTTGTACTAAATTGACTATGGATTTAAACATATCTGGAACCACATTTTTCGTCAATGATTATTTTTTGTGAATTCAATTACAACAATGGCCCGTGAAATCCCTCTCTGGTCAGCAACTTGACAGCCCTTCGTTTAATCTTGGGTCTTCCCTAAAAATTTTGGACAGTGATTTAAGGTATTGTATCCGTTCAGATATCCTCGTTTGTCACGCAATTACTTTTTTTGGCAATATTCTGCTACATATACACTGGTTAATTGGATATAACAAAAGCGTGAGCCATGACATAACGTTATATAAACATGTTTGGTCTAAATTGGATATATGTTTAAAGCGTAATGGCATTGCTACGCAGTTAGCTATTGGTTGTTAATCGGACTATTGACAAGTCATAATTTTGAACATAAATTTGCTTCCATTACAACACTGGGAGTATGGTACGCCACCGAAGGTAGACTATATCGGACCACATTTAAGTTGCTGTATTCACGGGCTGGAATATCGGGAACCACGTTTGCGGCAGTCAAAATTTGTTCCCGACGGCCCCGTCTCCATGGAATATAAACGACGGATTGGAATTCGACTCGGCCATCTAATTTAGGCTATATCAGACCACCTACTGTTTCAGGGACTGGGATAGCAAGAAAACGCGTTTGAGGTTTTCGAATTTTCCCACTAGACGTCTTTAACGCTAATCCAAACCCCATGGAGAGCACTCTATAAATCATTCCGCGGTGTAAGCACATGTACATCGGCGCCCCCAGAAGCCCTATAGGCTCCCCCGTACACCTTTGCCCCCTCCCCATTCCTAACAATTTTGGGCTAGGTAGTTTTCATTGTATCACTATCAATGCAACATACAGTCATGCAACATATAGTCATCCCGACATACTTGCAAAAAAATTCTCTATGACAAATGTACACAAACTAACGTGCTCCGTCTCGTAAAAGGTATTCCATGGTCTATTTATGGCTATTGACCCGTGACCCTATGACGTTGATGGCTTTTGTGGTTTCTGATTGGCCTATAATTTGATTTTTTCACCCATTATGGCTACACTTGACAAATATAGTTCGAGGCGTAACTCTAGTGCTAGACGTATTGTTCAATATCGGCGCAGAAATCTGGTTAACTTATGCAACAAAGCGTCATATCTTCACCCGGAATTGGCTGGGACGAGATGAAATGATATTCGGGGCTAAATTACTGCCTCAGTGGGGGGAAACCCGGTGAAACCCCACACGGTTGGAGACGACCCTAATCATTGTCGCGTTCAAGCAGCTAATTGAAACCGTGCCACTTGAATCAATGACAGACCTCACCTTCCCCTACGTCCACGCCAATGTGTAGGCTACCTCCCCCCCCGTTTTTTGTCCCATCCGAAAGATTACACGTTATCCGTTGCCAGGCCGTCCGTCTTCCATCTTACATAACTGACAAGGGAGGGCATCTCCAGAAATAGCCCGACCCACTTCGATGAAGCTAGAGAGCAAACGTCCTACACACTGAGCCACTGTAGTCACCACTTCATTTCGTTTTCTGGCAAGGAACCTCGTTTTTTATTTATACCATTCGAACGACTATACGTTGTCCCATGCCAGGCCTTCCGCCCTATACCACTGACAAGCAAGAACACCGACCGAAAAATCCCGGAGTAGTCGAGATTCTGAAATGGCCGCAATAGGCTTCCATACAGAGTATAGCCTAATGTGTTCTTCGTGTATCAAGATCGTGACCTGATCTCTGATTTAAATCGGGGGGTGGGTAGCTGAAGGGTTAGTGTGCGCGCGCTGTATCATAAAGTCTGTCATTGAGTCAACTGGCGTGGTTTCGATTCCCAGGTAGTACGTGACAAGGAGTAGGGTTGCCTGTCCAGTTTCGTGGGTTTTCTCCGGTCCTCCGGTTTCCTCCCACTGCTAAAGATTGTGAATTATTGAAATAAAATATTAAATCATATGTTAGTCCCGAAATGACCTAGTTTGTGTTGAGTGGACGTTAACCCATTTCTCTCTCTCTGATTTAAATCTTTCAAGGAAATTCACAGACTCTCAGAAATAATGGTGACCAAAATGGCTGAAAAATGCAATTTTTTTTCAATGATTTTTATTGACTCTAAAGGTCAATGTTTTTCGTCCTGAAGAATAAATTAACCAGAACAAAGTAATTACATGCATAACTATGTTAAAGCAACGGAAACCACATTTTAAAAACAAGGACTGGGCGGGTCACTAGAACAGAATTCCGACTTGACATTGAAATATCGACTACTTAATTTTAACCATACTTAAAATTAGGTGGATAGGCCATTACACGAATCATCATAAAAGACATTGAGTCCTAATGTTATGTAGGGCCTATACATGCTATCATAGATCGTATCAGAACAGCTCGGTGATGCTATCAACACTAACGCAAAAATGAATTTTAACTTCAGTCACAAAATAACTTAATTTCTATTGCGAGTACGTAATGAGAATATACAATACTGATATAATGGAAATGAAATAAAATGGGGTTTAACGTCCTACTGTTTTCACCGACTGAGCTGATGAAGGCGGGAATACGAATAGGCCTACTTATTATTTTCTGCATAACAGCACCAAAAAACAGCTGTGACAAAGTGATTTTTACATGGAACTTTGCTTGATTTGACATTATATTATATTGGACGTTTTCAATTGTGGTTGTTATGTCCTTTTGGTACATAACTCATGGGTGATGAAGGAATGTGACAAAGTTATTTTTACATAGAACTTTGCTAGATTTAACATTATATTATATTTGACGTTTTCAACTATATACAACTTCTGCTAATCTGTTCAATATGTTATTTACGGGCAACACACGAATGACCTCTGCTCGTTTTGACAAAAGGCACGATCTCATTAAATATCTTATTTATTTATATGTTATTTATAACCTACACATGATCTATGTGTTTAACACTCGGCAGAACTTCGCGACATTAAAGGGAAGATGCAGTGCAGTTATAGAAACTATACTCTCAATTCCAAATAAGTTAATCTGTCATGTATCATTATTCTTAATGGCTGTATGCTTTATAAAGCCAGAATTAACTGACAGTAAGTCAGACTTGAATAGAGCTCCTTCCGATCTATGTCTATTCCATGTTCTCAATAAAAGATCTACAACCTATGCTGATGGTCTGTTATCTGTAGTGTTACACAGCATCATTCGTCACAGCCGAAATTTCTTTGCTTTTAATTATTTCTTTTAAGAGAGGAGATGGTTTTTCTTGTTAAATAAAAGGAAAATGGCAGTCCTTTTCAAATAAATAAAATATTGTTTAAACTAAACGAAATGAAATGAAATGGGGTTTAACGTCCTGTTGTTCTGTTCCGAATGAAGACAGTCTGCTATGAATAAAATGTGTACACGGGACCGCGGTTTTTCGTTTCATACGAACAACTCGATAGCTGTCCTTACCAGACCCTCCGTCCTGCGTCACTGACAAGGGGGAACCACTCCGGAAAATCTAGCCGTAGTATTCGTCCTTTCCTGGCAACAATACTTCACATGTAGCATCTATCGCGTTTACAAGCCAACTGTCGACGGACTAATGGACAGAGTCACGACATGAAATACCCATACTAAAATGTTAGGAATTATTAGCACGATAATGTCTAATGAGGTATTCTGATGTTTATAAAAAAATAGTGTAATAACCTTGTGTAGTTGGGCTATCAGCCTTAAGGAATAAATTTTTGACTTTCCGTTCCACCTCTTTGATGACACCATCTTTTTCTTCCAGTATCGTTGATAGTTTGTCTTTCAGCTCCATGTTTTCAAGTTTCAGTTCCAGGTTTTCATGTTGTAGTTTTTGTATCTTTGATTGTTGGTCTTTCAGCTCCACGTTTTCATGGTGTGATTCCACGTTTTCATGGTGTAGTTCCATGTTTTCGTGTTGTAGTTTTTGTATCTTTGATAACAGGTCTTGCCCACGAGGTCCGATAGTTTCTGTATCTGAATCAACAATATTATTCAATATCATTCTCATAATAATTATAACATCCGCACAAAACAAGATATGACCGCATTTTGCAATAGATGGAGAACATCGATGCTGCACATCGAACTATGCAAAAAGTGATAAAAACTGTAGCCCTTTTAAGGGCTGGAATGTAATGTCAGAGAATGCTGCATATAGATAGCTTGCTTCAAGTTTCAACTAAATCGGATAAAAATTTTCGCCTTTGGAAGGTGCACAAACTATATACATATTTCGCCCCAAACTCAAACTGATCTGAGAACTTTTGCCCACTTACACTTAGTGCGGAGACGCCACACAATACATTAGTTTCTTTCTAATTTTAACGAAATTCGCGTTCAGTCGCGATTATGGTGTTAGAGTGATATATTTGAACAGTTCTGACTACTAATCGGTTAACCTGCTAAAGATAATCTTGAGCAATTATCCACACAGGAAGTGACCGTCCGATACATGCCAATAATGAAAGGAATCAAAATTCTTGGGATATAAACATTTCTATTAAGTTTCATTAAATTCCGATAAACATTGTGACATCTATATGGTCCACAGGCTAAAATGTGAGTTTCCGCGCAATCAGGAGCCATAATCCCTTTAGTTACGGTCCGTACGTGGCAATCAGGAGCCATAATCCTTTTGGCAAAAAAAACAAACTTAAAATATTCACTGCTGAATGAATTTAGAGGGTGCAACTGTGATCGCCATTTATCATTATACAATAAAAGTCAATATGATTTCAAATCTTTATGTAGAAAGAAGAAAGTTAAATACAATCAATTAAATTGTGAGCGATTGTGTGATAATTTAAAAGATCCAAACCAGTTCTGGAAAACTGTCAAAAGTTTCAGACCAAGTTCAAAAATAAGTAGTCAAATAACACCGGACGATTGGATGGTTCATTTTAAGAATGTCCTTAATCCGAACAATGATATTATGTCTGATTCACCAGATGCCTTGCCAGATGATCAATATGGTGACACCGATGACAGTTTCTTCAGCTGCCCTATCACAGAACATGAAGTTACAAAGTGTATTAAAAACATGAAGTCAGGGACGTCACCTGGGCCCGACGGTATCGCTGTTGACTTTTATAAATCGTGTCCTACCATTTGTGTGCTCATTCTCACTTTGATATTTAATCAAGTTTTCGACAATGGTTGTTATCCAGAAAGCATAAGACGGGTCCCAAATGTGAGAGCGCCATTTACAGGGGAATTTCATTATTGGGCTGCTTGGGTAAAATTTACAGCTCTATACTTAATAGTCGTTTGCAGGAATGGTCGAAGCTGAAGGCCAGTATTAAGCTGGTTACAGACAAGGATACTCGACCGTTGATCAGATTTTTACCCTACAGGGCCTAATCAAAAAATATTTGTCCAAAGCTCGCGGGCGTTTATATGTTTTGTATGTAGATTTTTCCCGTGCTTTCGATTTATTAAATCGGACAAAGTTGTTGAAGCTAGTGCTTGATAAGAGCGTTAAAGGTAAAATGTTCACAGCCCTCAAAACCATGTATACATCTGTAAGCTCTTGTGTAAAGTTCTTACATAACTCCCTATTTTGAATGTACATCCGGTGTACGTCAATGATGTATTTTAAGCCCCCCGTTATTCTGCTTATATATAAACCAAATAATAGATTATATGAATCAAGGGGATATCAGAGGTATCTTCACCAATGAAGATGCTAAAGATATATATGCTGTCGATCTCAGTATTTTATCTGATACAGTTTTGCGATTTACAGCGTAAAATAGATATCCTGAGAAAATTTTATTCTGATTTTGATTTAAAAGTTAGTATTTCAAAAACAAAAATCGTTGTCTTCAGAAATGGAGGTATACTTCGAAACAACGAGCGTTTTTATTATGACGGAAACCGGCTAGAGTGTGTCTCTTATTATAATTACCTTGGTGTCTTGTTTTCGTCAAGGTTAATTTGGAGTAAAACTATTCACATATTAACAGTTAAAGCTAGAAAATCACTTCTTCCAACGAGACGTTACTTGTTAGGGTTTCACACTGCATAGCTTGTGTGAAACACTATTGTTTTTGTTAAAATTCTTCTTATTATTATTCTTATTATTATTATTTTTTTTTTCCAATTTGCTTATATCTCAGGAACTACTTGTCGGATCGATGCAATGTCTTGAGTTTTACTGCGAAAGTGGGTGTGACTTAGAGATTAAAGCTATTTCCGGCATTCTGCGACAATGCGAAATGTCCGAAATCACCGAAGTTGTCGTTTTTTGAAATACTGCCGTAATATTAACAACAATTGTTGGATTTTATCGTTTGATAGTTTTTGACATAGCCAGAGACATGGCACATAGCTACGGGTCTTTAGATTTTTAAATTTCGCCGAATCTTCGGAACAATAAGGCGCCAAATTTTGCAAATTTAAATTTTTACAAAAAAATATTTTTTTATTAATGAATATTTTTTAATGACCTTTCACCAAGGGTTAAAGGGTCGTCTGATTTGGGCAAAAATGTGTACATTTTTTTTCTGGATAATTTTCCTTGGTCGCTATTGGCTAATTCAGTTTATCGTTTCTATATAATTATTAATTGTCCGATTTTTATAAAACAAAGTTTATATGCTCCATGGTCCAAAATGTCATTTTTTTTGTTACCGGCAAATTTCGGGACTAACACATGGTTCAATTTTATTCCAATAATTCGCTTGTGCGTAGTGGTCTTTGGCATTGGGAGAAAACCGGAGGACCCGGAGAAAACCCACGAGGGTTGGACAGAAGACGCTATTCCTTATCTAGTACCACTGGTTAATCGAATCCACGTCAGTTGAATTAATGACAGGCTTTGTGATACAGCACGCACATGCCAACCATTCAGCCATGCACCCACCTACCCCACCCCTCCACGAGGTTGGACAGGCAACCCTCCTTCTTGTCACGTACAACCGGGGAATCTAAGCCACATCAGTGGATTCAATGACTGATCTTATGATAGCACATGCTAACCATTCGGCTAATCTACACCCCTATAAGAAAGTATTAGATATGTAGATTTATTTGAAGAGAGAAACAAATAAAAAAAAAATTATAAACAAATGCAATTATATAAATTTCCTCATACACAACAATACCACACACTACTAGTAAATGAAATGAAATGAAATGGGGTTTAACGTCCTACTCTTCTGTACCTAACCTGGGCTAATGGAAGACGGACATACGCTATACAGTGTGCTATCAAGGAAATTTTGACCGGCAGGCGGTGCTACGGCCTACTCTTATATCGAATTCCAACTGCGAAGGGATATTTTTACGTGCACACCAATATACAACAAGTCGAGATTCTGAAATGACCGCAATAGACTTCCATAGCTCTGAAACCCACTTAAGTTACGGTTCTATTTAATCCATTGGAAATTAATTGACCCCTGCTCCTATGATTGTGATTGAGGGTGACATCTGATCATTGTGTATTTGTGATCATTGACTTGATATTTTGTTAATACGATTACGTGCAATCATGTTCATTCCGATAGGCACAATATTAATTTTAATGTTTTCTTCTCATAAAGTCACCACAATTCAATTTCGAGATCTCACAAAATATTCAATTTTTTACTTTTTTTTTTCAACATTTCAACAATAAGTCATCTATAACATCTTTCGACATCTGATCAATATAAATTCTTCTGGCAGAGAGACTGAGTAGGCCTAAGTGAGATTCGCTGTAAAATAAATGAATAGAAACAATCAAGTATCACAAATCAAGAGTTTCGTGGATTATTTATCGTCAATAGGCCTACAATATGTAGTTATCTCCCTTGAATCAATATTTCTCATATTTTTCTCAGCAAAAGGGTCCTGCAGTGGTCACAAAATTATCCAATAACTTGATATTTTACAGCTTGTCTACGAAGCTTTAGCCTACCTTAATTCTAAAAACTAAAAAAGTATGTTCCAAATAGATAAGAATAGTCCTATTTAACTCAAATGTAGGCTAACTGGTGACTTGTCCTGGACTCAAAACATATAGGCCTATTGATCTATTATATAAATTTCTACAACTTTTAATATCTCTTAACAGTGATGTGCCTTGATTTCCAAGAAAAACATTACGGCGGTGTATAGCTAAGCAACATCGTATTTAATACATTGGTTCTAGCCTACCAATGTATTAAATACAGTCCTTTGGTAGGCCCTACTAATAGATTGCTCAAATAAAAAATATACGGTTGGACTCATTATGCGTAATGGTGACCGCAATATTCAAAAATAATATAATCTGATTCGAAAAATGAATATTTACAAATGACCAATCAAACAAATCAAGCTAAATTGTATTTTATTTTAATTGTCAGGTAAAAGTCGATCTGGCCTTCAAATGAAATAGTCTTAAGCAATCACGTATGTTGTGTGTATAGGCTACGTATGAAATAATTATCATTTATGTTGGCTGTTAGATTTTTCCAACACATTTCTAGGTCCAACAAAAATTTCAACGAAGAAATGTCTAGGAAGGATTTTGTTTTATTTTTTGGACATTGCTTTGCGTCCTGTCTCCAAACTCCTAGGGGAATCCGACAATCCGCCCCCTCTATTTAGACAAGGCCTATATGACTCCAGAGTGGTAAGAAATCAAGAAAGCAGTGGAAATACATATTTTTAAAAACGGCTGATCTGTTCAGCGATAACTTTTCGTTTATTGAAAAATAGCACATGGCGTCAATGTGTTTAATGTTCTAATTTAATTACGTCGTTCGTGGACGACCGTCGTCAAGTGACGTCATTCAGCAGACGACAGCTAACAAGAATTTCATTTAGCAGAAGAATGTGGCGAAGACAGGTTTGCCCCAGTTGCATAATATCTTCTTTCTTGTACATAATGTTGTACATGGTAAAGTGGTCGTATTCCTGTCCGTCCATCAATCCATCCGTCGTCCACAATTTATAATTTAATTACTTATTAGGAATGTAGAGTTATTGTCCGTTTTTCACATGTAAAATAAGCCTATTTATTCTCTAGCCCATGGCTGGACCATGTGGAAATTTTAACGACAAAACTTGTCAAAAGTATATTTAATACATAGGTTACAGGTAGCCTACATTTTTATCATTTGGTTTGATAGTGTTTTTATTGATTACAATCTGTTCTGTAATCTGTATCTTGTCAGAGTGGGGTTGTTTTCTGGGCTTTTATTTTATCAAATCTGGTCGTATATTGTCGTCACCCCTGTCCATCCGTCTAGTAGAGGTTATAATTACTGCCAGAGTTAGTATGTTGTATTGTACATCTAAATGTTTGAATTACCGACACAAAAAAATATGTCTGCGCGGACGACTTAGCTGCTGTGTGCAAAGGGTGGATTCCGATTAGGGGGGTGGGGCGAACGCGGCGCCCCCCACCTCCCCACCCACACACCTCCCCACACCCCTCATGTCGATCCACAGGACGCACTTTAGAGCCCGATTCGTGTCTCAGGTCACTGGAAAAATGGCATTTCCGGGCTTTTTGTTTCAATCTGAAATACTCCACGGGCGGCCACATGCAGGGACCCCTTTTGAGCGCTTCGCGCCTTCGTTGTTTCCACCCTGCGACGTGCGCCCCCTCCTATCCGTGTTCTTTAGTCCCGCCCTTAGTCACGTTAGTGTGCGTATGTTTTGTTGTCTGGCAACCTATTTTTGTTTATATATGGTACGATTCTTCTGTACTTACTAATATATGTTTCTATTACAGATACTGATGATAAATATGAGCACTTAGTAATAGACGAAGAAAACAAAGGGATGACAATTCCAGGTATGTCATTACGTTTTACCCACTTTAATTAATAACTTTTAATAAGTGAAGAAATGGCAAATAATTTTCTAGTGAAAGTGTTTTAGGCCCGGGTTGTATATCTTCACGTGTTGTGACATATTAAAATAACTCGGGTGTATATCCTACCTGGAAATCACGTCGGCTAAGTGGGTAAGGCGCAGGCTCGCTAGTCTGGAGGTCGGGTGTTCTATCCCTGCATTGGCCGAGAAAGTTTGTCTCGATTTTCCGGCGTGGTTTCCCCCTTGTCAGTGATGCAGAAGGAGGGTCTGACAAGGACAGTTGTCTAGTCGTTCGGATGAGACGAAAAAACGAGGTCCCGTGTACACATTGGCATCAACGTAAAAGATCCCTTGGCAGTTGGAATTCGATAAGAGTAGGTCGTAGTGCCGCTGCCCGGGCAAAAATTCCCCTCATAGCACACTGTATGACGTATGCTTGTCTTCCATTAGCTCCGGTCAGGTGCAGAAGAGTAGGACGTTAAACCCCATTTCATTTCATTTTAATTTCATTTCGTATATCCTACCTGAAACCACAAGGTCAAGGATTAAAACTATAATTAAAATAACTCAGGTGTATATCCTACCTGAAACCACAAATTACCACAAATAATACGGAAATTTACCGGCACAAAGCTAACTGAAGTCGATAAAGGTGGCCGCCATAAACCAGCTTAGATCATGACTAAGTTGTTTTAAAACTGGTTTATTTACCCCACCTGTTCGTTCAGACAACAAAGATAACCTAGTTTAAAGATGGCCTGGGTTTTTAACCACCACCAGAACGGTGAACAGGTAATCAACTAATATAAATATTATATAATTTCAGATGATAAAACAACCGATAACATTATAATGGACGTGGATTCAATATTTAATACCTATAACAATACAAAGGACGTGAGATCAATATGTAGAACTTGTCGAGATGGTACACTTGATGGTGTCAAGAATTTAATACTTCATAATAAATATCTAAATATTCGTGACAGGCGGGGACAAACACCTTTATTTCATTGTGTCTGGTCTAGAAATCAACCAGTAGAGAAAGTTAAACTCCTCGTCTCTACTGGTGCCAGGTTAGATGTCAAGGATGAATATGGTTATAGTTTATTACACTGGGCTTGTCAGTATAGTACAATAGAGTGTATTAAATACCTATTGGAACAAGGCCTTGATAAAGATGCTAGAGATAATAATAATCAGACACCTTTATTTTATTGTGTAGAGTCTCCCTGTCAACCAGTAGAGAAGATGAAACTCCTCGTCTCTACTGGTGCCATGGTAGATGTAAAGGATAAATATGGTCGTAGTTTATTAGACTGTGCTCGTTTCTGGGATAGAACAGAATGTGAAACATATTTGCGTGAATTAGGCCTTGATAAATAGAATATAAATAATCATACAACATATTTATTTTACTAGTTAATAATTATATTACAACTAAATTCAAATGTTTTGTTTTATTTTGATGTAAATTTAAAGATTTGCTATAAACCATTTTCTGTACACAAACTGGCTACCTACCAGCCATTAAAACTAGTAACACGTGATTACAACGTCACAACGGGTTATTACGTCATAGGTTAAATCTATTTATAAACAAATTGAAAGTAGTATTACCAGGTTGAATAACATGAATAGAAAATCAACTCATGTGATGTTTTGGTGGTCATGAAAGTCAACTTTAACCACAACTTAATTCAGGAAATAATATATTTACAATAGAAGGTAAGAAAAATTTATTTATTTTTCATTTTATAAATTGACATCGATCCACTTTCATCATGTCAAGACTCCGAGTTAAATGATTAAATCCTATTTGATTTCTGGAATATATCTCTCCAGATTTCTTTGTTTATATTTGTTCACATGGAACTTGACTTCGACTCATCTTTTAAATTCTGGTTTAAGGCGAGTTTTACTATATTATTTAGAAATATTTGTCAATTGTTTTTATTGAGTGATGTATAAGGCAGACATGTTTTCAATTCTGGTTTAAGGGGAGATGAGTCATTTACGATTTTATTATAGGAATATTTTTAAAAAAAACAATGTGTGCTGTTATCCTTTCTGGATGATATAGAAATAGGATTATATTTTTTAAGAATTGAACCTTATAATACAATAAATTGATAGTTGTTATGTGTAAAAAAAACAACAAAATATTTCTAAAAAATTAGATTAATATTAAAAATTGTATAAAAGACACCTAAAAAATTGGAATCGTGTTAAAAATTGTATAAACAATACCGTCAATACCGTGATGAGTTTTTAGCGTCTTGTATATTATATTCTCTCTATTTTGTTTATGTTTTTCAGAGCTGCTACATTCGAACATAAACCCTCATTAAAAGTTGTTTGTAATTATTTCCACTAGAAAACTGTCCACTGTGTAAAAAACATTTTTTAGCTGAAGATCCTGAGGTAATGAGTTTTTTATATTTTATTGTCTAATAACCAAAGAGTATTAATTCTCTAACAACTAGGGGTGGGCGATATAACCGGTATACCGGTGTATTGCGATTCAAACTTGCCAATACATCATATCGTGATACACGTCCAAGAATCGGTTCAGTCAATACGATCGGCAACTTCCGTAATAATCATCGGAATATTCCGTGAGATTGTCAATTCTATTGAAAACTTGAGAATTTCCTTGACGCATTTTTGACGGCACGTGCCTGGCGGTAGCGAATCAACTCGTGAACCCTTCATACTTGGCAACGGCATTAGCGAACCCAAGCGAGAAATCAATCAACTTATTTCTATTGTTTCTAATTCATTAATTAATGGTGATTGGGTAATAAAAGTAAAACTCGCGATGGAAAGGAATGTTTAATTCGCTAATCATTCAATAAGAAATATATGTTTCAACACCGGATCTTTCAGTATTTACGTAATAGGTCAGAGGTGAAAATTCACACCGTGCCTATCACTTTGGCGCTATTCCAATATTTTCACGCTGTCACTTACAGCTAATAATTATATGATTATTGAGAGTGAAATAGAAACAGATTTTATAATTTACTGCCAGGCATATTGTGGAATATGATAATGTCGAAGAAATCAACTATTTATTATTTTTTTTGACGTTATGATGCAAAGAATGCGTATACTCGAGCCGAGATCAACCGTGTCGCCGCCATCTTGGATACGTTCGATCAAACAGATGATAACAAAACTTACGGCTAATAATTCTAGACTTTGGAAAGCTAAATTGAATCAAAACTTTTAGGATTTAATACAAGCTAAATTAAGGAAAATTACACTGTCGAAGCTTTCAATGAAGCAAAGAAAACGACAATTCCCGTCATAAATCCAAAGAAAGGCAGAAATGTTCAATGCCGTAGGCGATGAAGTAGGCTAACCGTTATTTGGGTGATGTTTCTTTTTAAAAGTTATATTTATATTTACTTTGAACACTGCTGCCAACACGAAGTACTATATTTTTGTTTTATTTTTAAAAAAAAAATCGTAAGGGATACTTTTTCACGTTATTTTGCCGATATCATAGAGAAAAGTCATAATTGGCTTTTCAATATAATTTATAGTAATATAAATGCTACGGTACTTTGTACAATTGAATTTTATATCATTGGGAAGAACACGACAATGTTTACATTTTTATGTATAGAAAATATTTTTTTAGTTATTTTCAATTTTGTAGAGGGTATTAGGATTAACAATAATCCTCTAATTGGCTTTGGGAGATGGGCCCTGCTGATTTAATGAGCTTAGGGGTAGGGTAGCTAATCTTTTAATTGGCTCAGGGCGTTTAATGTTGAATGTTGCATTATGCAATAAATGTAAGCAGAAGTGGGGTAAATAAAAACATGGGTTTTGTGGATATCTTCTTATTGTAGTTGACTAGTTGTACAATAGAGGAATTGCATGTTCAAAGACCTTCATATGAGTTTCAGTGTTGCTATGAGATTACATGTAAGGCTGTACTTTTGCAATAAATCGGGAGTTAACACTTTCACAATATATTGCAATATGTATTGCAATACGACAAATCGTATCGCAATATATCGCAATACGATTTTTTTGGCAATACCCACCCCTACTAACAACAAACTTGACAGACTGTATAATATTAATAATGGTTTAATCTAGGATACAGCCCTTTATAGTTATAGATATATTTATAATGCTGCACCCTTGTACACCAAAAAGTACAATTTGTTTCCATGGAAACACAAAAACTATTAAATCCGTGAAATTTTTGAATCCAGGAGATTATACCACTGTTAATATTCTGATTTTATTTTCTTAATTAAATTAAATGTGAAATAATCAATTTGAGTGCTGATACATTTTAGCATGGATCAAGCTGTGAACAATTAGATAATGTGTGAAAAATATTTTATTTCAGAATCAACTGAAAGGTTGTAAAAATCAAATAGAGAGAGTTTATTGTGGTCATCTGTTTCATAATGGTTGTTTAGATACGTACATGAAAACACCTCCATTTATAGGTAAATATTTATAATACTGCTGGGAGTCATGGCGACCGTCTTTATTACCTCAGTTGGTGAAGAAAACTAAAACTTCAAACCCAATTTTATACCATATAGTTATAATCCTGGTTAAATGGTATTGTTATAATCCTGGTTAAATAGTATGGCTATAATCCTGGTTAAATGGTATGGTTATAATCCTGCTTACTATACCTCACTTTAGATAGTTGAATGAAAATAAAAAGTTGTATTCTCTTATTTGACTGAGTCAGAAACGCAATGTTCCATATTGTACACATTGTCGTGCACTTAATAGAGCCGTAACAAACAGTTGGAATTTCATGGACGTGTTTTTAAAGACGTAGCTTATGTTTGTTTGGTTTTTTTTCAGGAGGTAAAAAATGTCCTTCCTGTGATGAACGAATTTATCATGAAAAATGGAAAGTGTCAGCTGAAGTAATGGAGAATAGATGGGCACATAAACAAGCTAAACAAAGATAATGCTTATTGTACATAGACTAGTATTTCATCTTGTTTGTTATAATAATTATGTTTTATGGCCAGGGTTGACGTAGTTCAACTGGATTATATTGTTACCTATTACGTCTTGAATAGTCACGTATGGTCTCATTTCATAAAATTACTCGGTTCAATATTTCTTGTCCATTTTATCTGTTTATAATCAGTCTTTTTGTTGTACATCTCAAATTATTCCTGGTCAAATTTAAGTAAAAGAAGTGCCGACAGTCAGAAAAAGGACAATTATTCATTGGTTGATAAGGTCACGTGACACTCTAATATTCCTATATAAAGGGTGCTAACTGTATTGTCTGCGATATCACCTCGATGGAAGCGGACGTTAAATAAAGCTATTTCACACATATTATATGTGATCTGTGTCAAAGGACTTTTTAACTAACTTTTATTACATGAAAAGAACGAACCACACGGACATTTTTATTTGTAAATACTCCACGGATCCAGCTAATTTAATTAAATCAACCTGTCCATAATATCATGCCTTTATAACAACTACCGTATAATCACAACCTTTTAACTAATTAGAAAGGTGAGAATCGTGTCTGTGATGGAACTTGGTCATACATGTTAATGTTACAAATATCATCATTAGTCGGCAGAGTATGATGCCATTATCACCGGGTTAACCAATGTGCAACGTCAAGGACGTTAAGGTTTTATGAACGTTATTTCCCACCACGCCGGACATTCATATTTAATATATTATGATTCACTAAATGTATTTTATTGTTATTCATGTCATGACATAACCTCGAGTTCTTGCTATATCAGTTCTTGTTGCTTGTGGTGAACCTTGTCTATAATTCATACACCTATCTCACAAATTATAAATAGTATTTATTAGTGAATAAACAAATGTAATATTGTTTTTAAATCATTTATATATCATGAAAAACCGACAACCATCTGTGTACATATTGTTGTGCAAGTAAAAGAACCATTGACAGTTGGAAATCGTGGAAGAGGTTCATGGAAAGGCCACTGTCTGGGCAAATTTCTCCTACCTCACATTGCCCATAAAACCATAGACATAAACCTTGCTAAATGAAAGTCAGCAGTCGTTTTACATGCTTGCCACTGTATTCACATCTGGACTCCGATTTGTCATCCCATCCAAACTACTTGTCAGCTGCACAGGTGAAGACGAGGCTTGGTATTCTAAATGGGGTTCCATTGTACAGCTGTGGTTTTCTAGTATAGATAATGCTGATACGAAATGCTTTGTGCTAGAATTTATCCGAGAGAATTCGCCTTGCCCATAAAACCATAGAAATAAACACACTAACAAAATCTGTGTAGCTAAATGAAATGTTGTTTGCATTAGTGAGATTAAGAAACCTATTTCATTTTAATAACTTCCGTTAATTTCTTCTGGAGTTATGGCCCTTGTTGCAATTTGTGAATGCTCTAACGACAAAAGTTATCAACCAATCTGTATGAAATTGTCTATTAAATACCACTATATAATTACTTACAAAAGAATAAATATGCGATTTAGCAACAAACATATCGTAAGGTTTATGTCTATGGTTTTATGGGCAATGTGAGGTAGGCGAATTTTGCCCCGACAGTGGCCTTTCCATGAACCTCTTCCATGCTCTAGTTTGTGTCTATTGGACACGCCATTTCTCCCGCTCATTAACATTTAAGAACAAGATCATGAGAAAAACGTGTGAAAATTACTATCCCTGTCTAATATCAGCCTTCAGAATTAATACTACTATTTCATCCACAACGTTTTATTTATTTCCTATCCGATATATTTTAGGTATAAGAGAAATTTGTAATCGATGTGGTCCAGCCAGTAGTAAATATAATGCATTTAGAAAATAGAAATCATTGTACAAGGAAACTCATGATCCTAGCATTGAATACTATTATACAGAAATATAAATCATTGTACAAGGTCCTAGCATTGAATACTATTATACAGAAATATAAATTACCACATGTTAGTATGTAAATTGGTAAATTATTGTGATGAGGATAGGTAAAAACTCATTTCATTTCTCAAGTTGGCCAAACATCCATGACACATTATCTCTAGAAGCTAAATCTCGATTAATCTTTAGTGTATATAAACTGATTTACATTCATTTTAAAAACTTTTCTTGTCATTTCTAATCAGTTTTCTGTACGTGTGTAGTCCAAATATAATGACAGTCTCTCACGTCTGGTAAGTCCTGTCTACATAGGAAGTACGGATTAACCTTTCTCTTAAGCACTGACGTTTAGCTTCATTTATCAAGGCGTCTCACTAGAGGGCTGGGGGTGGTCTAGTGGTCTAGATTGTCGTTTAGCGTCATGCATCAAGGTGCCTCATTAAAAGTTGCACTGAGAGCATATAGCTCTCACAGTGTTTTAAATAATGATATGGGGTCCATATTCAGGAAAATGCTAGGATGGAAGCCCCCCCCCCCCACCACCACCAATCAAGAATTGCTTTCGCCGGCCCTGCTGGTTAAATTGTATTTGTCAATTTCATATATTTTTTTTTACAAATTGATGGCACGGCGTGAAAAACTACCGTCTAACTGACCTGAGTTATGATTTAAACGAACTGAGTTGCCTGAAATAAAAAATTAAATAATTTGATTGAGTCAGAAAAATGATATTATGACAACAAAGGAGACATACAATGAATATATGACCCCTCATGTTCCTGCAGTAATGGCTGCGAGTTTTACAACAAATGGACATTGCTAGATATTTACTTGAATACTTCACAATCACAGTTCCGGAACTTAAAGCAATGTTATCTACAGTGAGAGAAAGAGAGAGAAATAGGGTTTGAATTCCACTCAACACAAACTATGTCATTTAGGGACTAACATGTATGTAATATAAGGCCTATGTCACATCATTATTTACTCCATTTTCCAACACGAGTACAAGGTTTTTTCTATCTGCACTGATGATGCCAAACATTGGTCAGTTGGACTACCTCTTTTTATTATGACAAAGTGATACGATGATTCGCCCTCTCTTCTCACGACAGATTTTCTGAGTGTGCTTGAAAGTGATTTTTGATTTTACCAATTTTCGGGCCCGAAGCCTGCTCATAAAATTTGGGGGAGCTATGAAATTTTTTGAGGGGCTGAGGATGTGGCCGACTATATTATTACATGTATTAATGATTGTGTATTTGGTGTTCTATCAGAAAGTTATATTCAACTAAGATTTAAATTTGGTCGAAGAAACCATTAATTAAATTATGTATGATCCAATTATGATTTTAATATCTATCGGTACCTCGAATTCATACAGAGCGTCGAAGAACTAGGAACCATGATTTTTTAGCAAAATGCACAATCCATGCCGAGGCATGACTGTTATTGTAGCTAACAAGCAAGTTGATTGACTACCTAATGAAAAAGGTAATAATTAACCCGTAAAATATAACCGAAGGTAGATTGATTTATGATACCATAGTTTTACCAATCGATTTCAAGCGACTGAAGCCAACAAAAAAAGACATGTACAAATCAGAGGCTGGTTACACGAGTCATTGTTTGGATAAACAGCAGCTTCCGTCATGTTAAGTGCCAGTCCACGAGAAAACCATGCATAAATCGGGAAGGTGAGGGGTCGGCCGATTCCATTCATATTGATAGGGTTTGGTCATGCCCATGAGACTACTTGATAGCCAAAACCGCCGATCTCAGAAATTGACCCTAGCTGAGATACGGCAAACAGGTGTTTTTTGGGGCTTTTTGCTCATTTTTTCGTCAATTTTAGCAATGTTAGCTGCTGTTTTTCAGGTTGTAAATGAGTACTTATGAAACAAATTATGATTCGATATATTAGGCTAGGTAGTAATGTTTCAAAAAAATAATAAAAAAAAAATCTATCTTTCCACTGAGGGGTGCCATCAATCTAATTAAAATATAGATCTATATTTCGTTTCGTTTTTTTTATACTTTCGATGGCCTACACTCATGTAGATCTAACTAGTTATAGTGGGAGCTCACGTTCTATGACGTCAGGTATCAAGCACGGGACATTTAACCCGATAACGTCAGTCATTCGATTAACCAATTAGCGACCGCCATGCTTTTTAAAATCTACTTTTGTTTTGTTTTGATTTCTATCCGCTGGTAATATTTACCCACAGTTCCACGCATGAAAAGGTCAAACGGTCGATTCGACAGACCATTTGATTGGCTGACCCCTCATAATTTTAGGCAGAACACGTCTTAAATAAGAAGTCTTCCAGATCCAAGAGTAGTAAAGACAAGTAAAAACGAAATTTTGAACTATAAAAAACGAAACGAAATTGGATCTGTGTTTTAATCAGATTGGGGTGCCATTTGTTTTTTCCTGAAGGGTATAAATCAATTTTCCAGCCTGGATACCGGAACTGATAGTTTTGACAGAGCGGGTCTACGACAGTCTGAGCGGGTTCTACGACAGTCTGAGCGGGTTTGAAACGCTAGTCTGTCAATTGCCAATGGTATCGAGTCGTTTAGCATCCATATTTTGTCACTATATTGATTAGAACATATAAATATCAGATGATCCAATATCAAAATTGTCAAAACTTAGACAATGTTATCGCGCATGCGTATGAAGATATATGGAATTCTATTTTTTTAATCTAGAGACCTGATACCCAGTTACTAACAACCATAAAAAAAATTCATGAGACCCCGCGGCAGTGGAGATATCGGGACATAAAGTTGGGGTACTTTATGGGGGTTGATTTATACCCTTCAGGAAAAAACAAATGGCACCCCAATCTGTTTGTTTGTTTCACCCCAATCTGTTTTTTTGAAACATTACTACCTAGCCTAATATGTCGAATCATAATTTGTTTCATAAGTACTCATTTACAACTTGAAATACAGCAGCTAACATTGCTTAAAATTGACGAAAAAATGAGAAAAAAGCCCCCCAAAACACCCGTTTGCCGTATCTCAGCTAGGGTCAATTTCTGAGATCGGCGGTTTTGGCTATCAAGTAGTCTCATGGGCATGACCAAACCCTGTGAATATGAATGGAATCGGCCGACCCCTCACCTTCCCGATTTTGCATGGTTTTCTCGTGGACATGCACTTAATGACAAGTAAACAATGACTGGAGGTTGCGTTTCTAGGATAGTTCTGCCATATCCAGAATTGTATGTTGACACTAACTATGCTAGATAACAAGGCGAAGACCCGGCAGATCCGAGTGAAATAGGCAAGCGGGAGTCCTCCGATAAATCAGTCGGTCTTGGGCCTACGAACCGACGTATGTGTCGAACACTGGTTGTGGCTATCATTCCTGTTTTTGAATATCAGATACAATATGAAATTAATATAGGTTTTTAGGGGTTTTTTTACCGTTTCACTAGTGCAACCGAACAGTGAACGGTTAACTGTGTAACCATATACATCTTTAATTATTAAGCAATCAAGTCTACAATCTTTATAGTTTCAAATCCCCGGTTATACGTGGTAAGGAGTTGGGTCACCTGCCCAACCTCGTGGGTTTTCTTTAAGTACTCCGATTTCCTCCCACTGGTAAAGACCCAACGTGCAAGCAATTTATGGAAATAAAATTAAACCATATGTTAGTCCCGAAATGACCTAGTTTGTGTCGCATGGACGTTAAACCCCCTTTTTCTCTCTCCCTCTCTACGCTCTTTATTAAAAAAAGATAGGTTGGCGGGTAACATATGCCCAAATATTGAAGATAAAATCTTGTACGTTGTCGAACTATGGACTAGTGGATATTAATGCCTGGCTAGTGTCTGTCAGTATACTACTAGTAACTAGCCCTGGACTAGTGGATTATTTATGCCCCTGCCCTGTATACATGCACTATTTTCCGATAAGTATCCTCTTATCCTTATTAAGCACCATACATACTGGGAGGTAGGTTGAATTATTTCTGACAGTATGCCCATCCTCATTAGCCCGGGTTCAATACAGTGCTGAAAATAGAATTATGAAATTGAAACTCTGATTTGTTTTGTTCAGTCTATGCACCCTAACCCACACCACCAGAGTGAAAATGACACGGGATTTTGATTCAGCAGTGGATGCGATCAAATGTTGCTGGATTGTAGATTTTAGTGCATTTCTTTCATTTCAGCTAAAACACCAAATTGTATTCTCCTAAATCATCTGAGGGAGCAGTGTGGTTTCCTCAACAGTAACCACCTACAGCTATTGGTCGATAAACTATGTGCCATCGGTGTTGAACAGTCACATGATTTAAAAGATCTAGAAATAAGTGACCTTTTAGACATAAACATAATGTCACTCATTCAGGCCCGCAAGGTCCTTACAAAAATGAAGCAGACAAGAGAAACAGGTATGTTATAGCAACTGTATTTAATTTTGTAAGAAATAAATCTCTTGTCAAATTGCATTGAGAGAGAAAAACCAAAGTGCCAAAAAGGAGGAAGGTCTTGAGTTCCGTCCGATGTGACAGAGACAACATGATGATATTTTCACACATCAAAAGATAATAAAAACCTACTCAATCTGTTGTAAGCATCTTATATATTACCCCATTCACAGAAACAATGTGCGAAATGTTTGTTGTAATATGTGTGCATCATCAGCCTAAAGACAATAGGGACGTCAAATTGTAATTAAATTCCATACACGAATCTCTATACAACATGAACTTGGTTACTAAGGAAGTAAGTGTAGTAGGGGTGTTAAAAATGTGGTTTAATGCACGAGCCCAGGACTAGGAGTCTACTGTCAGACACTAGCCTGCCATTAATTTCTACCAAGTTATTTACTTAAAGGACAGTGCAGAAATTGCCTGTGAATCTGTTATCACTCGTCACTTCAGTTAGTTATATGGAAGGATAACTCCTGTTTTACTTTTGAGTTCATCACTTCCCTTTCTTGATATCTCCATAACGCATCTATCGTAGCAATTATCTCACGTGTTAAAATTACTGTAAAGTGTTTAACCAGTTCTATCACACGTGATAATAACTGACACCAAAATTATCCTTTTAAACTGAAATTGATAGTGTAAACTTAAATTAATCTACAATATCTTATATTTCTTATTTGTAGAGGTACCTGTATGCCAGGATGGTTATAATACACTTTTGCTAGTTCAGTAACATCAGTGGGCGTATCTGATACAAGTACAGATGAAAGTCCAGGTCCTTCACAGTGCCCATATACATCTCAAACAGCATGGGTTATTTAATACCAGGGGAAAAATGTCCAAAGTCATTTTTAACGTCTTGTAAAAAAAACCTGTCACCATCACAGTCAGATAAACGAGATGTGGTTCGTATTCTTGTCGATGACGTAACTGGTGTATGACGTAACTGGTGTATGCAGCAGACTCAGTGCAAGAGATATTTACATAGAAGCATTAAAACTTTGTGGACACTTATAAAACTTCATTAATGGATAGTTTTGGAGACACAAGAATTGGAAGTGGCAATTTCAGTTTCATTAATCGCATTCAAGACGGGTTAAACAATGTGAACCGAAAAGATCATCTTCAGACTTCATCAACTCTGGACGTGGCAAGTCTCCCACCACAAAAAGGGGCTATGGATGGTCACCAGAATCTATTCTTGGAGAAATCCCTCGAGAGGAATATTTGGAATCAAAAGAGTTTAATAAACGACAAAGTAGATTCACTGATGTTGATTTTTCCCTTACTACAGAAGTAATGAACAAAAATTATCCTCTCCAAAGGGAAGAAATTTCTGGTGGTAATATGTCAATTTCTGAAATAGAACAAAAATGGCCAGTTCTTTTTACCAAAACACGTGCACTTAAACACTTTGAAAAACTCACAGGTGTAAATCTCCCACGCGAATTTTTGATTAATTCGTCACCTAAAAAGAAAACACTTTTGCAATATATGAGAAAATTAGAAGAGTCCAGGAAAGAAATAAAAGAAATATTTCAAGAAGTAGAGGAATACAAAAAAAAAAATAACAGAGACAAATTACCTAGAAACACAGTGTTTTGTGAAACTTATCTCTGCTTACTTCAAAGAAGATGGATTTCTTGAGTATTATTTCTTTTCATCACTACACTGAAATACTACGTAAAGCAATGTGATAGTCAAAGTTAGGATTTGTATTGTGTATTGATAGACAAGGCTAAGAACTGATTCATTTATTGTTTGTTTTACAAAATTAAGTTCATGTACAATATTATCGAAATTTTATCAAAACAAAGAAAAGCCGTTTTCATTTCCCCAATTTTATTAAAGGAGCTAAATCGCTAACATTTGAGACCTTGAAATTGACACAAGTGGGTCGCAACGCATATAATACTGTAATATGAATGTATATAAACTGATTTACATTCAATGTTTTCCGTTATGTTCGGCGAAATAAGCCATTAGTCTCAAACGAATGCAAATTTCTAGCGTCTGGTTATTCCAACCTACATACGCTGTTTGATTTGGTGCAATGTTTCTAGCCTCCTCCCGAGTATCTTGCTAGAACTGGGGCTGAAACGCATGATAGTCCACGATTCGTGTACCAATGGTAAAATGTTTATTTTTCTTAAATATTGGATATCAGAAGCCAATCTATTTCAGTTAAGATCACAGCATCAATGTTGATTTAAATTGACAAATAATTTTTGTTTTGAATGTTGAAGATTTTGGATGATATTGAGTTGGAGACTTAGCTATTTTAAATTCTAATTTTTTGCTTCTCAAATCCTACAGGTTACGTAGACGTTCTCATAAAAAATACAATACATTGCTGAAAACCTGATAGTTTACCATAAATAATTTTCAGACAGCTTGTGTAGTAACGTGTTACCATCTTGTATTTTGTGGTAATCTGTAACCATATTAATTAAACAGCATAAATGAATAAGCAATTTGACAGAAACTATCAGCATATTCTGTTTATATTACGGTATCTCTATTATGGGAAGAATTGTCAGCTCTAATCTCTGTATCCTCGGTTATTGGTTCAGATTTTACTTTTAAAGACTTAGATCGTTAGATGTACACACATGTACGGTGACTCTGAGTGACTATCTCATACCAATTTCATTTTCTTTTGAAAGTTATTTGGTTTTGCAAAATGTTTTTTCAATAATTTATTGAAACAATTCCCTTTCAGAACAGGAATTTCACTTGTAGCTTAACTTAGAAAGAGAGGAAACTTGCAAAATGTTGTGTGCAATCTAATCAAAATGATGTGTATAATTCACTCATAATGATGTGTATAATTCACTCGAAATGATGTGTATAATTCACTCAAAATGTGTATAATTCACGCAAAATGATGTGTATAATTCACTCAAAATGATGTGTATAATTCACTGAAAATGATGTGTATAATTCACTCGAAATGATGTGTATAATTCACTCGAAATGATGTGTATAATTCACTCGAAATGATGTGTATAATTCACTCGAAATGATGTGTATAATTCACTCGAAATGATGTGTATAATTCACTCAAAATGACGTGTATAATTCACGTATTAGACCAAAAAACTTGAGGAGTTTGCAGAACATTTGTCCCATCATTTTAAACATTAATTTAGTATTTAATTCCAAACTGTAATGAAAAACCCGACAAGAGGCTCGAAGGGTGGAAAACGAAAGAATACAAGGAACTCGGTCAACGCTCGTGTATTACAGATTATTTCAGAATTAAGACGGTTTGAATTAGATCAATTGGTTGACTCTTAAAACTATTGTGAATTTGAAAACATTAAATAAGTTGCTGCATTTGATAATTTTGCATGATTGAGTCATTATCAGCTACATAGAAATATTAAGATTATATCTTGTTGCAACAGTTTGAATTAGATAAACTGAATTAGGTGGACTCTTAAAACTATAGTGAATTAATTTGAAAACATTAAATAAGTTGCTGCATTTGATAATTTTGCATGAATGAGTCATTATCAGCTACATAGAAATATTACGAATTTTTGCAACATCCAATAAGAAATGGATTTTATTTGTCAATTTTGCACCAAGGAAGTTGACATGGTATTAGCCATTAGTTGAGTCATTATCGGCTACGTAGAAATATTAAGGATTTTTGTAACATCCAATAAGAGTAGGCCGTAGCGCTGCTGTCCTGTCCGTCTCGATGTCCACAACTTTTATCCGCGTTTGACAAAACGTGAAATACAGGTCCATCTCCCAAAGATCTAAGATTCTTTCGATATAGGCATGTATCAGACCATTACTTTTATGAATTATGGTCCCTGATTATCTGGTGGTTCCTCTAGAGGTCACAAAATACTATTTGATTTAAAAAAAAAACGCTTGAACATATAATTAATTGATGTGTGTCATCTATTTATTTTGGGATTTCCGTGGAGAGACATAAGCTTCACAGTTAGCTTGTTTCATTTGAGAAAGTTCTACACAGAGTTGACTGTGATTTTATTTTTTATTTCCATATCATCATTTCAGTGGCAATGTTTATGGGAATTACAGGATTTTAAGTCCCTGGCGTGGATGGAACAAGCCCGTAAACTTAAAAAAGTCACTGGCGTGGATGAAATAAGCACGTAAAGTTTTTCCTGTTGCCATCAGACATTGTCACTGAAAAGATAATATAAAAAAACCCAACAAATTTGTGTAAAACTTTTTCAAAAATGAAACAAGTCAACAGTTAGGTTATGTTACCCATTGATATCCCAAAATAAATAGTTGACACATATCAATTGATTGAATTAAATTTTCGTCATTTTATCAAACATGCTTTTCTATACTTAATCCAAGAAGAAAATGTAACACCATTCCACCATAATGAATGTTAAATTAAATTTTGGGAAAATCGAAACTAAATTCCCAACAAAATGACTGCTCTTTGTATGCAATTTGTGTAAAAGTATGCAATACAAAAGTTATGGACCCTTTAGAGGTCCCCATTTTTATCGGATTTTGATGAAACTTAAAATAAATGTTTATAGTCCTAAAGATCTCAGCCCTTCGACATTTGCGCACTTCAGGACATAAATTTCTGAATTATGGGCCCTGATTAAACCAAAAACGTCTTTTGTTTTTAGCTTGGTCTCTATCCATCTCTTGCGAAATGTGTGGTCGTATCTTGCCTGGTAACTGCTGATTTACTTTGTTGTGAATATTGATGATTAAATTGAGGAACTATAAGAATAAACAGGAATTAAGGAAAATAAACCTTAATGATAATTTCTTTGGGTGTTGATATTTTATTTAAGATTAAAATGTTTTAAAGTATTTTGTGTTGTTACTGATTAATCAGTTAAAATAATCCACCTGCAGTGAAATGAAAGTATTAATATTGCAGACCTACCCTTTCCATCACCTGCAATGGTGTGGTAAAGTTGGTAGATTGAACCTGCTTAGTTCGGGAAAATAGATTTCTTGATTGATAACACGATATAATGTTTAAATAAGTTTATATAATCCACAAAATGACACATGATACAGTTAAAACAATTAAATAAAACGCGTAACCGCGTAGTCGATGTTGGTTGATCTACATGTATTTCAATTCACCATAACCATTAAACACCATTTCTGTTGGTATTACACATAACTAGAACACAAAATACATTTATGCTTGACAAGTTGGCCCTGAAAATATAATAGTTGCCATTATCCATATATTCGTAACCAACAGTTCTATTGGCTATACATCCTATAATTTTTACCTTACAGTATTTGAATTACATATATAATTATATCAAACACTCATGAAACTCACAGTCCACTTGCAGGGTCATCTATTTAAAGAAAGTTAAACTAAATAACTTACCCATTTGTGGAAAAGAGCCGGTATTGACCTTCACTAAGTCTGTAACATGTGGTACTGATGCATGCGTGTAATTTAGTTTTATCCCACCTAAACTTCTGAATAACCAACCAGGACAAAGAATTACTAATCACCTGATAAACAATATTTCAGAAAGAGACCACCTTTAAAACTGTAGAGAGTCCAACGAGTTATCCTTTCAACTATACCAAAAAAAAATTAAAACTAAACCCATATAAGAACTAAAACATTTCAACGACTAAAATAAAACACCATAATCCGGACAATACAATTCCAGACCCATACAATTGAAAATCCACCACCCAAAACATTTAAACGAATTTACATTATCTCACAACCAAAACTATAAACTCACTAATTCAAAACTTCCAATAATCAAGACGCTGACCAGGACATTCTTCACCAACATTAATTGACAAGAGTCCCAAAATATGACCCTGTTACCATTAAAATGGTTAATAAAATATTTCGACAATACATACACCAGTATCTGGAAATCAATTATGATATACTATTTAAGGAAAACTGCTAACTTAAATTTAACTCATGAATTATTTACTATATACTATGACCATAAAGATTTAAATAAATTGCCAGAATTCTATAAATGTCTACTTTTAGCATGGGGTGACCTCAATAAGGGTACTAGGCCCGAACCGGCTACTTTTCAAGATATTGTGTGTCAACCCATTTTTAATAATAACTATATCAAATATAAAGACAGAAAAATTACCTCTGAAATATTTAAATTAGCAAATATTAATAAGATATATGATATAATTTACTATGTTAAGCCTGGATTTATCCCTGTTCATTCTATCATTGATTTGATACATAACCATATACCTGATTATAATGTTAATACAATTATCAGAAATTATGAAGTTATATTATTGAGTATTCCCCATCTCACTGGACCAAAATTATTAATAATGAATACTATGATGGGTTAATTAATGTTAGAAATAAATTTCATATTGTAAATAATACTATTAACTACTGAATAAAATTCTAGATTTTGTTATTCTGAATTAATTAAGAATATATTTGTACAACCCAAATCCTTAATGTTTTGGGATAGACTAAATGTAACTGGTCTGTCATCTGGAAAAACATGTTTGGAAAGTATAAAAACCCCAAACAAAGAGAATTAGATTTTAAGATTATGCATAATGTAATTTGGACTAAAGAAAAATTACATAAAATTGGCAAAGTAGACAATGATATTTGTCCTGTATGTAAATCAGAGATTGAAAGTTTACTTCATTTATTTGTATATTGTCCATCCTTAAAAGGGTTTAAAACTTTAATAAAGGCTATCATCGATGATGTAATGCCAACAACTATACCAGAAGATGAATTTAATAAATGTCTGTTATTTGGACTGCAGTCCAGTGATAGTCGAACCCCAATGATCTTGTTACACAACACTGAGTTGTGCACGACAGACAATCTACAGCAGACGAACTATGCTTCTGGATAAAAATAATATTAAGATAGATGTCATAAAACTATTCCATGCTATCTTTAGACAGCAGCTATATTGTATAAGTCAATTCTATGTCAAAGATAAACCAAAATTTTTAAAGAAATATATTCTACCTTCTGTATTGATTAAAATGGAATTGGATGGCAGCATTAAACTTGATGTCTAAATACATGTAATTGATGATAGTAGATGCAAACTGTTATAATTGCCTATAATGCTTTGTTCATTATTATTATTTAATGTATATATATTATTCTCTCACTTCCAACTTCCTAGCGCTTCTCCGGCTTACTCCCACTGCTAAAGACTTCCATGGCCAGCTGCTAACTATTGAGGAAACTCGGAAATTATATATTAGTCCCAAAATGACCTAGTTTATATGGAGTTGGCAGTAAACCGCATCCTGCTTCCTGAGATTTTCGGATATAAACTTTAAATTAATCAATTAAATACTAATCTAATCAATAATCTTTATTTCAAGGGAGATAACCAATTTTTAATTTCTAGAACATAATATTTATACATATGATTTTTATTCCAGTCCAAACTTAATCAAGTAGAAGTTTAATTTATCTTTATTTCAAATAGCGTTCGGGACCCTACATCACCTCGAAACTTTTAGACCTTTTTCGATCTTCGAGGTTAAGGATCCCCGAACTTAGTTGTTTCGAGGTTTTGAAAGTATGCCATAGAATGTCTGAAAAGCTTGGAAGCCACTTCTTAACCTAAGCTTCAAATTCTTCAATCATGAAACCATTTTGAGTCAAAATCTCCAGCCATGTATCCCTTTTTTATCTCTTACTGTTACTCCTATTAAACGATTTTTGCCTTGATCACCTCGTCCGAAGAACTTTAACTAAATATTATATACTAGAACATAATATAATATGTCAAAACCCTTAAACATTTGTATTTTCTTTACCGCCTGATAATTTACCCTGCGAGAATAGTTGGATATTCCTAAACACCCCTAAACGCTTATTTTAACACATTATCCGAAGAGCTTGGAAGTCATTCATCTATTCCTATCTAATATAGAACAAATCTTATAAAGTCCTTATCTAATATACTTGCTTTTCATCTCTTTTTTCTTTTCCTGTATTTATTATAAAATAAGACTAAAAGAAATAACTTAGTTAAAATCACAATAATCAAACTCAATTCTAACTATAATATATAAAATTTAAATAAACTGGATACTCCTAAAGTATTTAATCGAAAATACTCACTGACAATACCGCTCTAAAATAGCAGACGAACTGCCGTCTGCTAGAAAGCGACCTACATTTCAACCTATAACATACACACCGAATGTGTGTCTCTATTATCCAGCTCTGCCTTAGCTATACTAACCATAGCAAGTCTTGCACATCCAGCCATCTCAAATATTTAACATGGGAATTGCCTATTGCAAACCTTTTCACAGGGTTTCCTTAGCCATTTTTGAATCATAGACAACTTTTTGGCTCACACTATCTTAATTCAGTATTGAAGTCACCAAATATAATCATTTTGAATCATTAAGTGCCATATTTTAAAATCTGAAGCATATTCTCTGATAGACACTGTGTGCTCAACATCCAAAAATCTCTAAACTCTAAAATCCTACTACTAACCTGTTTATTTGAAAATATCTACAAATTACATAGGTAATACACTTCTCTCTCTATATATAATCCCCATTTATACCCAAAGTCATCATATATTGCAATAATTGAATCAGCGAAATTAATAATTAGTATTTAAGAACAAGTTACCTAATAGACATTATGTACTAAAAATTTGTATAGCTCCACTTATTATACATAGGCATACAGGCAATGCTTTTACTTGTATATATTATATTTTTACTTTCTATCCTTTTATACATACTTAACTCCTAGACTTTATATATTATAAATAACCAAAAATAATTGTTCTTATGATTGTATATTACTGTATATATATTGCCTGTGCATCTTCCATAGTAGCAGAGGAAAAGTATGAAATTGTGAAACTATGAAATACTGTAAATATTATACTATGTGAATAAACATATTACAAGAAAAAAAAAAGACCCTGTTACATTAAAAATTGTGTTTCCAGTTTAAAATGTTATACATGTAATTTTACATATAAAATGACTGGCATCAAAGTTGCCAGTTAATTCAACTGTATTTTTACTGTAGCTGCATGTTAAAATCTCATGTAATTTTACTGTATAATGTGTTAAAAATATTTGATCGCAAGTTCTTTTTACATGCAGTAGTAAATTTACAGTGTCAAATATTATCACAGAATAAGTGTAAATATACAGGTGTGTGTAAAAATACAGTTGATGGATCGGGCAACTTTGCTGCCAGTCATTTTATATGTAAAAATACAGAATTACTTCTAACAGTGTAGTTAGCCGAAATCATCCTGGCATACAATAAGTCACCATAAAATAATGAGGATCGGGCAAGCATACTATAAGTAGAGTGGTTCAGGGACACTTCTATACACTGACCCACTTATCTACCTGGTTGCTCCTTCCAGAAATTGTCTGAAGTGAACAAAAGTCAGCTCCGCGCACGTGATTTTGGATGTCGCAGCAAATATACGTCACACGAGGTATTTTAAACACATGTATTGTCATATAAAGCCGAGTAAAAAATTCACTCATTACCGGCTTCGACTTGCATGTTTATTTAAAAACGAACGTGAGCAAAAATTTCAACTGCACTCTTTGATTTAATTTTTGATTTTGGCGATTTGGGTGATTTCGATACAGATCGAGAGCTAGCTGTAATAGCTTCGTTTTATTTCTAACTTTCAAGCCCATGATTTTGCCGAGATAAATTCATTACAACATTTTGGGATATACTTTTATTTAGTTGTTACACCCTTCGTTTACGGGGCGATCTCTTCGTCTAAAGAAATAAATATTTGCTAGCTCTAAATACGCAGAACTATTTAAGACCGGATAATAACCGAAACAAAATTTTATTTGTAGTCTTTATTTTCCAGACACTTTTCGGTAACTTGGTGTAAATTATTTTCATAATCATGGTATCTTATTTAATTATTGTGTAGATTTAAGCCTTGATCGAAGGAAATAGTTGTTAATTCTGAAATGCGTTACATAATGAACAAAGTAAATGATCAAATTAAACTTTTACAATAGTATTCTCCTTTAATAAATTCCCGACAACTACGGAGTATCGGTCTATCATAACTGTACACGTGACGTGTGCTCTGTTTTGCATGTGTATTTTTTATATTTGTCTGTGATAATTATTGGAAATATAATATGATTATTAAAAAGGATATTTAACGTCTACAATGTGTACTGTAAGTACTTTATGTATATTGCGTTTATAAGGTCAACTGCCAATTTAAAGTGTTTTGGCTAGGGTTAAGTGCATTGATAAAAATCAGACGAAAATATAACTGTTAAGTGTGACTCTATTTCTGTCTCTTCTGTTTAAAAACTAAGAACTGTGCATGCGTAGAAGCGTTAAATTTAATCGTTATTTGAACGTGTTCTAAAACCGAAGAATTCCGAATTTATTATTCTTTCCAGAGAAAAGATACAATTTTTTTTGTAGCCAAGAACCATAACTCGTTTTGTCACCAGGCCCGTATCTACAGGGGGCGCGGGGGGGTGTGTGTGGTGGGCTGGGCTGCCCTGCCCCCACCCCCGCGTGAAATGCTCGCCCCCCCCCCCGCTCAGAAATTGCTAACAATCATTATTAAAGTATACACTGTTCCTTATATTAACCTAAATATAGGCTACTATTTTTTTTTGTTTGAATACTTATTTTAAAATGCTTATTAGACGCATAGGTAACTACATAGCATGATGATTACAGCAGTCTGTTAGAATGACCTTTCCGAAAATTTCCTCAAAATGTTCGCCCCCCTACCGAAAGGTAATGCCCCCCACCCTTAATGGGGTCTAGATACACGTCCAGATGGTTATATCGTCGAAAGTCAAACATGGCACGACATTCGTTATTGATGAATGAAGTTATTATGGTAAGCCTTGTCATATTATGTTAAAATAGACCCCAAATATTCTCTTCTGGACCTGAACCACCCTACTATAAGAAAAATCGCTCCTTGATCCTGATTGTAGTGAAATCACTCGCATGGTATGGCTAATCGGGGCGGGCCTTCGATAATAATAGATACATTGAAAGTAGTCTATTTTCAGTAAGGTAACTGTCAAGTGTTTTGATTTATTGCTAGATCGGATTAACCCATATATATATATATATATCCAAAAATATTAGCACAACCGTAAATCTGCATTACTTTGTTTCACGGTATACGATGAAGAGATAAAAGGTATAAAATCATAGTCTGATCTTCTTACTTCGTTGATTGTATAGCTTATTGTGCTACCTGACAGGTGTGTGCTATCTTACCTACAATAAATCATATAGTTTATTCAGCCCCAAGTAAGACTTAAAAATAAATAGATACAGTTGGTTTAACTTGAAATAGGTATTAAATATATATGTTGCATACACATCACCTTTCAGTTGAATCATAATATATATCTTATAGTCTGGGAGCCTAGTGAGATTTAATCAATTTTACCCCTAGATCATTCTGGAAAGGCAAATCTTCAGTTTTGTAACCTGTGCATATACCCGGGACGTTATAAACAATCTTTTAAGCAGTGTTTCAAGCTTTATAAAACATGGGGGTTGGGATAGCCTATTTGTCTAGAGCTTTATAAAACATGGGGGTTGGGATAGCCTATTTGTCTAGAGTGACGCGCTTCGACCTCTAGCTGGCCGGTCACCTCCATACACCTCGCGGGGGGTTGGGATGGCCTAGTGATCTAGAGTGCCGCGCTTCGACCTCTAGCCGGCCGGTCACCTCTGGCTTGCGGCTGTGGTTTCGATCCCTGGTGTGAGCGTATGTGGCATGGAGATAGGGGCGCCTTCTCAACCTCGTGGGTTTCCTCCGGGCACTCCGGTTTCCTCCCACTGCTAAAGACCTCTACGCGCAAGCGAATTATTGAAATAAAATTAAACCATATGTTAGTCCCGAAAAGACTGTCTTTTGTTGATGGACTTGAAAAGAGTGATTGCTATATAAAACAAATGCCAGTATTCTTGTAATGATTTCTTTGTTGATATTTGGACGTGTTTTGAATGTTTTTGTTTATTCAGAACTGTCTGAAAATAAGCCATGACCTTTCCGTCGTAAACATCAAATATCAAGCCAGGTTGTTTAACTGTTGTGCCAACCAGCAATTCCATTCTTTTTCCACCATTCAACTGTGACATTAAGAGAATTACCATAACCAGCTAGAGACATACCAGTAACATCACCACCACCACCACCAACAACAACTAATCAGTACCAGTATTAATTGCCAAGATATGACGTCAAAATACGGCAATTTAATCCTTTGGTCGTGTTTCTGGCAACAACCTAAGACAGTACAAGTACAAAATACTGTGTATTCTAAGCCATTTCTAGTGCCTCTACAAGCAAGCGCACTGTATGAGGTGTCATTCTTTCATCAAGATCTGATTAGACACATGACAGACCCTAGAGCAAGTTGATCGCTTGTAATGTTATCAATTTAATATCCTTCACCGAGCAATAGAGTTCTGGATCAAGTTCCGACGGATTACCATCTTCCAGTGAACACCATGTTCATTCAATGAACAAGACTTCCATGTTTGAGTGGCGATGATGACTTTTGGATGTTTCAGGCTTGATTTGCTAGAACTATGTCCATATAAAGCTGACAAATATACAGTGGCCTGTATATGCACCGATTCTATTAGTTCGACGAGTGATAGAGAATACAATCAATGTAGCAGAATGTAACCGTGTCATATCGAGTAAGAAGAGTATGGGCTGACATGATTTCAGTGATAACTGACATGTGTTTCTCCGTATTTTGACCAATACCAAAGGTAGTTTTTTCTTTGCGGCGTGATTCTTGTCAGCTTGTTATGGACAGAACTCTTGCAAATCGACGCCTTGAACACACTGGGGTATAGGCATCCGCAACTGGAAATATATGGTCATCATCCACACTTAAACCATGTAGTCTTCCTCAAACGAAGGATGCATTCGTAGGGAAAGTATCAAGATGTCACCACCATGCTGTTATGTAACGTTCACTGGAAGATCGCAATCCATCAGTTAAAGGATCATATTGTCTGGCATTTTTTATTTTCCTGTGATCTAATCACTCCACAACATAATGAATGATTTCAGTGTATTCCTTGGCCCTCAAAACATACGGTTAGACAACAAAATTACATCCTAGACAAAACAGCATGGGGGTTATAGGGGGTTATTTGAAATGACGGCCATCTTGAATTTTTCAAAACGCCGAGGACACAGGTTCAACCGGTAGATTCTTAAAGAGGACACAAGAAGCTACTAATAAAAAATTGGAATACAATTTCCAGGTTCAGCCATTGTTCTGCCAAACTAAGTGTTTTGATGTCAAAATAACGTCACAATGACGTCATGACGTCACGCCATGACCTGCTGGCGTCGCGATAACCTTTTTTCTCGATTCGTTGGTATCATTTTTGTACCTAATGATATACATTTATATGCTCTAAAACGAACCGTTTCCGTCATATGGAGGACAAAAAGTCCAATTGGCGGCAATCTTGGATTTATGCTAATTATGAAAAACGCTACAGGGTTTCAGCGGACAATTTTGAGTTGGGAGTCCTTAAGACATCTCTTTACTATATTCCAGTGAAAGAAATTCGTTTGCAATTTGTTCTTGGTATTTTTTTTATTTCTCTCCGTTTGTATGTTGAAAGTAGAATATAATATATTCATTTATTGATATTCTCTATGAGATTGTTCATATCTAAATATCATAATACGCCAATATCACAACTTCAGCCTCAAAATTGAAATTCACACACACACACCCTATTTTCCAAAATTTTCTGGGAGGAGAGCATCATAGGGAATCTGACTTTTCGGGCAGACGGGTAAAGTGAAAACAAAATATATTATTTCATCTAGTTGGTGAAATAAAGTCCCCGAAAACACTTATTTTCCTGTTCTTTTACTTGAATACTGTGAATTTGTATCGAATTGACTATGGGTGCAAACCTTATTTTCCACAATTTTCGGGGGGTGGGGGGACCACCTTAGACAATCTGACTTTTCATCTAGTTGGTATTAAATTTCCAAAATTTGCTCCCGACGGTCCCGTCTCCGATTGATTGGATGATCGGAATTCGACTCTGCAACCTAGGTTAGGCTATATCAGACCACTTACTGTATTCGGGGACTGAAATAGCAAAATAATGCGTTTGCGATCGTCAAATTTTCTTTGGGAGGGGGGTGGCTGGACGTCTGTAACCCGACATTTTTTTAGGGCATTTCTGTTTCTGCCCATGGAGAACACCCTAGACCGCGTATCCACGGTACCATTCGCCGTTGACCGTCAAGTCTGGGTACATCGGCGCCCCCAGAAGCCCCATCGGCGCCCCCAGAAGCCCCCATCGGCGCCCCCAGAAGCCTTTACCCCTTTAACAATTTTGGGCACGCTACGGGCCTGATAACAAGATGATGTGTGTCTATATGTATATAAAACTACAGGTCTGTTTGTTATAATGTTATAGTTGATCAAGTTACATCATAGTTTATATAGTAGGCAGGTATATAAAAGGTGGATATATATTAACACACGAGCTGGTATATTTATATAGTAAGCAGGTATATGAAAGGTATATATATTAACATATACAACTGGTAGTAGTTTTTTTTCTTTGATGTCCATAGCAGTTATATCTTATAACAACCTCTCGTGACGTCATCAGAGGTTGATATATTCGGTTCATATCAACCGCTGATGACGTCATTACAGGTCGATATATTCGGCTCATATCAACCGCTCTTGACGTAGATGATCGAAATAATACAAAGAACACAGAAATAAAATTTTATTCTTTTGACAATAAAAAAAAAATTGTTTTGGTACAGTTTGTAGCATTCAGGACCTAAATAGACGGCGTACTTATCGGCTTATTTAAATCGGTTATCCACACTCCAGTTCATGTCTAAGATATCTTTCAGAATTTTCTTTCTGCCCAAATCATTTCTCCACACATCCCAAGACGTGAAAGTATTTATCACCCAAGAGTTCCTTTGTAAAGTATTTTTGGCTACCGCTACAATCCACTCAAAACAGTCGGTCAAATCTTTCTCTGAACATACCGAAAAGTAACCTTCAGTCACGGTTCATTGTCAGAATTATCGGAAAAGATTGCCTTTTGATCCAAATTTTCTTCAGGCTTTGTATAGATCCTCATCATAGTTGCATTCACATCTATTCTATCGTCAATATGATGACTAAAAAGGATTGATTATTCGTCTGACTTCGTTTTACTATCCATTTTGTTTTAGCTTTCTTCAGATCAATTACTACAAAATGGCGTCCTATAAACAAACACGTCACGTGCTGTCGAGCAATTAACCAATCACTGTTGCCTTTTTTAGAAGAGTCCATTAAATTTAAGGGTGAACGTTGTATATGTCAGATATAAACCTACTCTCCCTCGGATTGATATGATAGAGAACACTTGGGCTGCGCCCGCGTGTTCTCTATCATATCAACCTCGGGTAGGTTAATATCCTATACATACTAGCAGGTATATAAATGACTTATACAGTAGAATGATCAAACACAATCTTCAGTAATAGATCATAACACTGGTTTTATCAACAACTAAATTCTCCTGGTAATTCGTCATTAAAGGTAATATTTTATAATTTATAATTTTATTAGAGTTTTACACCTACCCAGTGTGAAACACTATTGTTTTTGTTCAGATTATTATTAGGGTTTCACACAAACTATACGATGTGTGATACTATTGTATTTGTTAAGATTTTTATTAATAGTTTTAGCCTACTATAAAAACTATTGTTTTTATTTAAAAAAAAGTATTAATATTATGATTATTTGACCTCACGTTTTAGTATATCTTTATAGTTTTGGAAACTATTAGTAATCGATTAGGGAAAGCAGAATTTTGATATGTGGCCTAGATATATTTTAGAGGTTTTTTTTTCTTAAAGTGTAAAGCTTTGAATTCAGTTACGAATTGACGCTTATTCTAAAAGTTTTTATCAGAATGGAAATGTTTTCCGGGCTGAAATACTTTTGGTTAAAGCAAAGCGATTTTTTGGCGAAATTTAATCAGTCTTTATTCTTTAAGATTGTTGAAAAGAAGCCAGGTGAATGATGTCTGAAACGCAAAGCTGTTGTTTTTTTTGTTTTTTTTTGTAAAATAATTCCGTTATATAAACAATAATCGTCGGAATGTAAAACTTGATACATAGCCGAAGACAGTCCACATAGATACGGTGCTTTAGATTTTTTGAATTTTGACAAATCTTTATATAAAAAAAAATTAATTATGAATATTTTTTATGGTATTCTCTGGTTATAGGTTCATGTGATTTGAGTAAAAATGTCGATAAGTATCCTCCTATCGTTATCAAGCACAATGACATTTCATGTTGTTGTCGTTGTCATTTTTTTCTTGTAATCATTAAACTATCCTATCGGCGCCGGAAGTGACGTAATTTTACAAAGCGTTACCATTTTGACAACTCGGTATCACTTTTGAAAGCAAATATTATTTATTGTATATAATATGATATGACGTGTCGGATGTGCCCTCCTGTATGCCGCACCAAACATTTTAAATATTTATTTCAGTTTCGGGCCATTTCGATTAAAAGCTGAAAAAATGTGTAAAATTAAACTATTTACAACTCAAGCGTCTTCATATTTTAAAAATATTATTTCGTAACTCTCATGATCGCAATAATCAATACGGAGAGATTGTTTATCATAATTAGTTTGTAATATGAAAATATGACGAGAAATAGGCAATGTTGTATGAGTCACTTTGAACGTTATTTTTTTCTGTAAACGAATCAATTGCTATTCGATTTTCAATTTTCGTTGATTGTTTGATGCCCAATGCCACTTTTGACTAGGTCAACCAAATTAACATTTTCGCTTTCACCGGAAATGACGTCATTTGTATTGTTATGTTTCAAATGAATCGTATTTGTTATTTGTTTTGAGAATTATGACCTTGGATTCCAATCAATAAATCAACAATTAGACTGAACCCATAAGATCCTGTAGATATCGCGAAATGCTTTTTTTTAAACTTCATCAGTTGCGGAGAAATAGACGTATTTACCTATTATCCTCTCAAGGGGTTCGGTTCATAAAAGTGTCAATTATTATTCGATTTTCATAATATTTTCACCATGGGATGGCTAATATCATTTACGATTTCATAATACTAATTTAACATTTTCATTATCACCCGCAGTAATGTCTTTTTGCCAACACTTGTATTTAAAATCTCCAAAACAAATATTTTGTTGTAGTGAATTATATTCATTATTTGTTTAACCTTATGACATTTGATTTCAATTGACATATAGACACATAGAGTCTTTACTCTTCGAGGAATAACCAATTTTATCAGGATCACTTTTAAACATTTTTCGCTATTTTAATTTCAGTTCATGGGTTTTAGGTTAGTTATGCTCGATTGTATTAAACTAAGTTCATGTGCTCCATGATGCTTCTTCGCAACATTGTTTATTCGTTAGAAAGTTTTCTGTCGGCAGCGGAAGTGACTTAATTTTGCAAAAAACAACAATTTTGACGGGCCGTTGCAGGTAACTATTAATGTTTACAAATCTCATAGATCAAGAAGAATGTCCCTTGTGGCAAGCGAAAATAAAATCTGCAGCCTCAGGGTTTTTTTTGTTATATTTTGATTTTGTGTTTGCGCTATTTCGATTTTTAAGGTCAAAGAGTGTTTGCGCTATTTCGATTTTAAGGTCAAAAAATATGTAAAATTAAATAATTTACAACCCATCCACGTTTTTCATATTTTACAATATTTTCATACGTTCATAAACTTGTAGCATTTATTTATACGAATTCAATCCATGTCAAAATTATTTTGTCATATGAGCAGATGCCGAGACATAGGTAATTTTGCATAAGCCACTTTTCTCGGCGTCTAAGATTCTCCCAAAGTTAAATAGTGATGACATTGATATAATGTACATTTGCTTTATGCATCAAATGGTGTTACTTTTATGAGAATCGAATACTAATTGAATCTTTTACAGGCAAAATAATGCGACAAGTACGGTGTATGTGATTCTCCTAAAAAATACGTATAATGCGACTTGGTAATCGGGATTACTTTATTTCCCGCGATTTTTTTTTATTCTGCTTTAAAGATTAAAACTCCCGGAAAATTTATTACGGGAAGAAAAAATGGTACGTACTGATAATACGAGAGGATTCTATTTTAAATACTATTGAATGACAAGGCGTCTCCTCTCTGAATTAAATATTATTATTCGTTGAATATTCGCCTATCTGTTTTTATACATATACGCTGATGGAATATTAACAATTATTATTTACAAATTTTCGACCAACATTACCTTTGAAGAAAATTTTATACGTCATAAGACCTAATATTCCAGGCTATAAATACCAGAAAACCATATAAATATATATGGATCTCTAATTTTGATAGAAAAACTGTAAATGATAAATAAATGAATAAAATAGAGGCACTTTTAAAGAAAAGGTCTGTATATTTTCTTTGAGACGTATTTCTAATGATTCTGTTTTTAAAAATTCACTCTTTATTATTATAAATATTTTTAGTTTACGTTTGAAGAAAATAAAACTGACACAAATTCATGCTTAACAAGAAAAGTATCGCATTGCGAGGAATGTGGGGTTTAGGGGTTTTTTTAACTTATTTTTTTTATCAGTGTATAAATCTATCAAAGGGCGATTTTGTCATCCGCACTGATTGGCAACGCTTTTTGTTTTTTTTCTTCATTTAACTTCGCGGTTTAGTCGGACATGTTTACATTACAGAGTATGCAGTAGCTCAGACGAATCTGTCAATTCATATTTGAGAGATTTAATTGTCTTGAAATCTTATTTTGGTCGAAAAACTATAAATATAAATTATCATTTCATCAGTGTAGATTCATTAGCATAGATAAACCAATGTTTAATAAATTAAATGAATAGATTACGTATATTTAAATAGCTTTTAAAATCGACGCTTTCTCGTACTATCAGCACATAGGCCTATCATTGTTTCGTTTCGTTGTGGATTTTTCTGGTACTCCCGATTTTTACCTCCGACGAAAAATAGGCGGAAAATAAAGAAAAATCCCAATTAGTCACATTTTCCCTAATTTTTGGCGTTCGCCGTTTTTGGGGCGCATTACAGAGACCGCACTTCTCATATTATTTTGTCCGTAAAAGAGTCAATTAATATTCTATTCTCATAAAAGTAACACCATTTGATGCATTAAGCAAATGTACATTATATCAATTTTATTACCATTTAACTTTGACAATGGAAAGGACGCCATTTTGTCAAAAACTGTTTTTTGAAACTCAGAAATCAATATTATTTTAGTTTAAATCAATTCATCAGTTTAAATCAATTCATCAGTTAAAAGACTGGTTCAGTTCCGGGTAATTAGAGGATTTTCAAGGTTTTTTGGTTCTTAAAACACGGGTACATGGGGACAGGAACGCCTTTATTAGACTATGGCACACCAGACCTAGCCTATAATAGAGTCTATGTGATTTTTCAATTTTTGAGTTTCTGTTTTTTTTCTATACATTTTTTTAAATTTTTACTCTTATTTTATCCATATTTGATGCTAAATGATATAATATTTACTGTCAAACATGTAATTCATATTTTTAAAAAAAATACCATCTACTCAAATGTCGATGAAATGTAAAAAAATCTCGGGTGATTTATGGCAAATAAATTGAAACGTGTGTTTTTATCGAAAGAAATATATATGGAAAGGAACTGGGTGATTGATTTGTATTGTAACCCAATTGTATTCACTATTTTGAAGTAAATAGCGACAGAGGTACCTCACGGAAAAGAAACGTCAACAGAAAAGTGGTTAATTGCCTTTCTCTTTTATAAATAGATCTACATCAAAAGGTTTGTTTTTTTCAAAATATGTATTACATGTTTGATAGTAAATATTATATCATTTAGCATCAAATATGGATAAAATAAGATTAAAAATTTAAAAAATGTTCAGAAAAAAACTGAAACTCAAACTTTTTGAAAAATCACATAGGTCGGGTGTGCCATAGTAATAAGGGCGTTCCTGTCCGCATGTACCTGTGCCTTCAAAGTGTCAGTTATCATTTGATGCATGTTGCCACTTGTGATTTCATAAAATCAATTTAAACATTTATTCTCACCGGAAGTGGCAACATTTTGACAAAACAAATATTTCCTGTGGTTCAATATTCCTTGAGAATTATGATATTGAATTCCATCCAACATGTAGAATGAATTAATACGGTGACATAGATATCAAAACAATGTTTGTTTGTTACGTCTTACCATTTATTTTTAGATTTTCTCACATTTTAAATTCCCATTAGTAAATCTCACCAAATCCATTGAGCCATTGGCATTAGTATGCTACTACTCGGTCAGACAGTATGATATTATTAACATGCCAGTGGCAAGTAAGTTATTCATTTTGTCAGGATCACTATTGTGACATATGGTTAATTATTGGTTAATTCTACGTCCATTTTATAACACGTATGCGTTGTTCATGTGGAAATCTGATTAATGGTTTCATTGGTACCGGAAATGACGTAAGTTCCAGGGAAACACGGCCCAAGTGAAACCTCTCAACGATGCTATGTAGAAAGCGTGAAGAACAAATGAGATGTGGCAGAGCGCAAATGTAAAATGTAATGAGAGAAATGTGAAATGTACACACGTCAATACAAGCATTTTCTAACAAAACGTTTGTCATTTGACACTTAACAGTTGATGTTTTACATTTAACACATGCCTTAGAGATATTTTGACTTTATCTTTACCCGTATTAGGACTTTGTACATTGTACGTTTTACATATAATCAATGGAAACGACATTGTCGCAGAGCATTTAATATTGGCAGCGATACCGTTCCACAGACCGGACACTTGTGCGGGTTGCTGTAAACACCGGAAAGACCGGAAAACTACCAGAAAACTACCAGAAAACACCAGAAAAACACTAAATACAGGAACACACACTAAATACCGGATAACACCCTAAATAGGCAACTCGGACACTGGTCCTCCGGAAAACACACAAAAAACTAAACCTAACCCTAACCCTAACCCACAACGGAAAAACCTAACCCTAACCCATAGAGGATCAGGCTCCGGGTCACCTATATATAAGCGTAAGGGTAAAAACATGATTAATATATAATAGTATCTGATTAAGATTAAAATAAATTTTATGAATTCAAAATAATGCAATTGAATTTTCCCGTGTGATCACAAAGGGTAGTTGTAAACCTAGTTTGTGCTTGTACTGAAGGTACGGTCTGGGATATATGGTAAATTATGCATAGCAGACCAATGGTGACCTTACTCAGAAGTGGGTTAATTGCCAAAAGTGACAACTCAGAGGAATTCATATTGCCCTAAGTGTACAGAGAAACATTTTGACACCAATTTTGTACTTGTAATGAGAATTGTATTTAATGTATATTGGACGTGGCCAACCAATTGTGACCTTTGAAATACTCAGAAGTGGGTTAATCCCAAAAATTGAGTACGCAGAATGATTTATATTGTCATAGAGGATCCGAAGGAACGTTTTGACTTAGACTTCGAAGATGTACACGAGATTTGTGACAAATTTTGGTGGAAATGTTTCATATTCTATATTCGGTTCTCGCACGCTTTCGATAACACTGGCACTACCCTGGCCCCGACTTGTTCCCAGGAAAGTAACTTACCTCATACTGCGCATGCTCAAAACGAGCTGGAGCCGGGATTTTTAAGCCAACCCGTTCACACGGCAAAGATGAACCAGTTGAAAATAAAAAAAAGCCTTCTTCAAGACAGGTCGTGAGCTGGGGGTTTTAAACTGGTTTATTTGACCCATATTTGCATTCATACGACAAAGTTAAACTGGTTAAAACCAATTCAACTGAAGCGTCTGAATGGGCTATCATATAACTAAAGTAGTGTATAGTGTTTGACAAGTTGTTAGTATTACGTTGCCATAGTTACTGACGACTTCCTGTAATATTACGCCTGTATATTCTCTGGGATTTTCAGGTTGTACGTGTCACGTGTCAGTAAACGATAATCCCCGGGAATTCCCGATTCAAACTAAATTGTAAATGTAATGAGGGAAATTTTGTACAGGGTCGGCGCTTTGGCCTACTCGTATTTCAACTTCCAGCAGTTATGGGTTCTTTTACAAGCACGCCCATATTTACACTAGACCTCGGTGTTTCTTCCAATCCTGACATTAGAGTAAGGCTTCTTCATTTTAAATTTATAAAACCGCAAATAGTGTAAAGGTATGTAATACCAATGTTTTTATCTGATTTTGATGAAATTTCAAACATATGTTCATATTCCACTGATCTCGGTGCCTTTTCATATTCTCTCATATCAGATCACAGCTTTCTTGATTATGCCATGGCTCCTGATTGTTCATAAAATCGCGTTTTGTTCTTTTGTACCTGTCGTAGTTATAATTTTCACCTGATTTTAAAACTCGTTCAAATATATCAATGTTCTACCTAATGAAAGTTGAGTTCGAATTGCATGTTTGATAATCGGACCGACAGTCCGACAAAATGGCCACCCCTTGTACGCAAATAATGTAAAACTATGTAATACCAAGGTTGTGATTTATCCGATATTAATTAAACATAAAATGTATATGTATATCCGAACGATATTTTCGCATGTCGGACAGTAACCTTGTGGAACATGGGCCCTGATTGTACAAAGAAATCACGTTTTTAGCTTCTGGACCCTCTAGAGGTGACAATTTTTATTCGATTTAAAAACACGTTTAAATATACCACCGTAATGATAATAATAATAATTATAATGAGGGTTGGAGATTAGGCTTTAATAGCCTTTCTAACATCCTGCCCTTCATAGACAATATAATACAACAGATATAGAGTGATAAATTAACAAACACACCACAATAATTTACAAATGACGAGAAAAATAAAAATAGAAATCAGTTAAAATATTTTAATATTTCAAATATTTTAAATTAAAATTTAAATACATGCTCATAGATAAAACCTGTATTACCACATATAGAATATGAACATGCTTATATGTACTTGGTATTCGAGACTGAACCTTGATTCACTATAAAGACCTGTAATAGTCAGATTTAGATTAAACATAATACATCTTCATATATACTAATCAGTTTGTCCATACTTATCTGATACTTTATAGTCTCGATGTTCCAGGTAAATATAGACTATTATCTTATTTACTGTTTTAATTGTGATATACCATATAGCTGGGTGTCTCTTTAATATAGATTATTATCAATATGTTCTAATTCTGATATACCATATAGCTGGGTGTCTCTTTAATATAGATTATTATCAATATGTTTTAATTGTGATATACCATATAGCTGGGTGTCTCTTTAATATAGATTATTATCAATATGTTTTAATTCTGATATACCACGTAGCTGGGTATCTCTTTAATGTAGAGTATTATCAATATGTTTTAATTGTGATATACCATACAGCTGGGTGTCTCTTTAATATAGATTATAGGTTAATATTGAGTATGAAACCAAATACATAAATCTAAGGGTAATCATTATTTGTATATATATCATTTGTAAATTTGTGGTTACACCGAACTTCTGCCATTATTTGATTATTTGTTGATGATATGTCTCATTAACTGAGTTGAGATCCACCGGGGGTGATGACATTACTTCTGAATTGTATCATACAATAATTGTATTATAAAACATACATGTTCACAATGTTAAATGAATTATATATTCAAACAATACACGACAGATTTATCTAGTACATAGTCTACCTCGTAATTCATACTATAATATTCTTTCTGTTGGCGAACCATGCCGATTTAACTTAACGTGTCTGTGGTTTTGGACGACCTACAATAATTCTAAATTTATTGCCTTCATATTTTCAGCAATTTATATCCCCGACTTATCAGTAAAACCAACTGAATCTGTAAAAAATATAGGAGTCTTATTTGACAGTAACTTTGATTCAACATTCCTATTAACTTGACGTGTAAGAAAATAAATTTCCATTTATATAATATTAGAAAACTACGTCCATTTATTCACATCGACACTGCTAAAATGTTGGTGAATGCCTTTGTTTTATCGAACTTGGATTACTGTAACTCTCTTCTCTTCAATTTACCTGCTTTGCAAATCAACTCCAAAAGATCCAAAAGCTCAGATTGTAACTGAAACAAAACCACGTGAACATATTTCTGCTGTTTTTAAACAGCTACACTGGCTCCCGGTTAGAGAAAGGATAATATTTAAGATATATATGTTATTGTATATATAATACACTGAATAATATGGACTCTCCTAAATATCTTCAAGAACTTATTACACCCAACACTCCATCGCGTCCGCTTCGCTCACAGAATGGGAACCTTCTCGTATATGTCCACCAGTGAAAACTAAAAGTAGTGAGAGAACTTTCTCCCATATTGGGCCAACAACATGGAATAAGCTATCAAAAAAGACCAAAGACGCTAAAAACATGACATCTTTTAAGAAATCTCTTAAGACTGAACTATTTTGTTTATGATAATTTTACCAACTCGGACATTTACTCTCTGTTCATGCCTTCAATGTACGTGTATTTAAAAAATTATCGTGTCATGGTTATTTTCATCTTTTAAAGATATCTTATGTAGATAGCGCTCTTGAGCAACTAGTTTGTTGGATATTAAGCGCTTTATATATAGATTATTATTTTAGATCTTCCTATATAATTTTATATTTGTCATGTCTTCTTAGGAAATGAGCAATAATGCCTCTCGGTGACACTTTCCCACTATCTCGTCTATGTAGTTAACATGTCATAGTGGTGCCGTGTACAGATCGAATGCAATGCATAATATTAAATCAATGGGAAACGAAACGGTTATGTGATATAAGTTATGTTGGTGTTTTTTTTAGAAACGAGTTTATTTGTCCAGAGGCTTTCTTCAAGCCAACTGTTGAGTATTTGGCTGTTTACAAATCTACCAGACCTCAACCTGTGTTTTACCCATCTGTAAGTTTAATTTTTTTTTACATATATTTCCTGTACAAGATATTATATATGTTGTCAGTTTTAATTATTTCGTTTGCAAGTATAACTGTAGTTCACTATTGGACCAAACTTACAGATAGTTGTCGAGCGACCCTTTCAGAATATTGTGAAAGAAAAAACATCAGCAGACTTTTCACCATTGATACACGCGTGCTCGAGAAACATTACCCGCAAATTTCAATTTTTGTCATAAAATACTGATGGGATCACCTGTCTCTCGCTATGAGGCGTTTACAGTCCAAACACTGAAAGCACTAAATAATATTATCACTAACATATCAATACATTGCATAACATTTTGTAACTTGTAGAAATGGGGAAATCCCTATATTAAACCTGTCACTCACTACTGATACTTACTGTTCACACTGCGCATCAACATAGTCATGGGCTGTCACTAATCCATACATAGTAATGGGCTGTCACTAACTCCCTGAATGGTAGGTGTTGTCTGTTTCGGATTGTTTATTCGCAGGAGCAGAACTTTGATGTAAATGATCGTCGTGTTAGGTAGGCGTACATGCTTAATTATATATCATATGAATGCATTGGATAAAATGGTGTAACTTGTAGAAATAGGGAAATCGTTAAATCCATATATGGTATTGGGCTGTCACCCACTTGGTGGTGCTTACTGCCCGCGCCGTGTATCACCCATATATAGTAATGGACGGAGTCTGTTTGGGAGGTTTTTATGTATGAAGAGTTGAGGAATTTGAAGAAAATATATTATAATTTAAAGGGTAATATTAGTTGGGTTTGCCGAGGAAATGTATCAAACGTTACTATGGCAACGTAACATAGAAACGATGAAGTATACCCTGTTTTCTGCTTAACTTATTCTTACAGATAACAAAGAAGCAGTAATAAATGCATCGCTAAGAATTAATTTAGTCGTGGAGAACACACGTTGACGTCACGTGTCATCTATTGTACCTTGATATAAGCGGCTTCGATAAAGAGTAGGCTTCACTGATCTGTATAAATCGGGATATAGCAGATATAGGCCCATAAAATATAGTTATATAATGCAATCCTATATTTATTTTTTACAAATAAATTTGTGTAATTTTCTCTTAGCATTTATCACTGAAAAACAGCATTATAAATTGTACAGAAGAGCATGAGATATAGGCCTATAATTAGTTAAATTTTTTTAAATAAAAAAGATATAGGCCCACACTATAAGTATTTTTGCTTTAAAAATGATTTAGGACTATAATATAAGTACAGTTTTTTAAAGAAGAAAATAGGATATAGGCCTATGCATCAAAAGCTGTGTAATAAACAATTTAAAGACTTCAAAATTACAAGAAGGTAATGTAAGACCCACAAAACATTAACTACGAAGAAAATATTCAGAAAAAACAACTGCGCATTTAATGTAAATCTTTTTATAAATACATAGGCTCTAGTATTACAGGCTATGAATATCATATTATTTAAGACCACATAGTATCTTGACGCTTGTGTCTCTAAAATACAGTCAAAAAACCACATATTTATATAAAAGCCCTAAAAGTTAAAAAAAAGAAAGACGATCTAGGTGTGTGTACGTAGAACAGGTTATACAATTACATATTAGGATGAAAAAAGACCACACCAAAAAATTATCTGAACCAGTATTTAAATTTGAATATTGCAGTGCGCCATTGAAAAGACAACTTGGTAATGTAAATACTTGTATTATTTTATCATGGATCCTATAATAGATATTATATACTTGTTTTACCAAAGGACATGATACAGGTTTGGAATTCATTAAGATCTAAAATAAATAACACAAACTTCTGGACGAATACAACTGGCTTATTTCCAAATATTTTTAAAATCCAAAGTCAAAACTATAATAGAATAAACAAGGGGTGACATCTTACGTTTCCTTTGCCATCATAGGATTTTATTTTTTCCACACAATAGCGACAAGTTTTACATTTTATGGTTATTTCATAATTCAATTTATATAGTTTTTCTGCCACAAAAATTGAAAATAATACATGATGGAAAATGGCATATTTTAGACAAAAATTGCGATTTTTAGATCCTGAAAAATGGCACAAGTAAAAACATATTTTATTAGAATTAAATAACAAATGAAAAACATGTTTACATTGTTTTGATTAAATACAACCTGAAACACCATATGAAATGATAATTGTATTGTAGCTAAACACATAATTAAAGAACACGTAACAATATTAATACATCAATTAAATAATAGGCCCACTGAAAAGAAAACATACAAAAATTAAACAAAATGTAATGTTAAGTTATAAAAATATTAATAACAGTTTATTTTGCAGAAATCAATTCAAGTTTATAAATATTTTAGCATTGTGGAACAATGCAATTATTTGTTGACGTTGCTTGACATAAGCGGTTTCGATAAAGATTAAACACGTCGCTGACGGTGCCTGCCACGAAATATGAATAATATTCTCTAGGCCGCTACAATCACGACACAATGAGCTCGCAATATTTACTTTTTGCGTGCTGCAAATTAAATTCTAGAACATTTTTTTTTGAATCATTAGAAAAATAAATAAAGCTGTTTGAAGTACACCTGGATAAAACAATTATTTTCTATTTAGTGTAAATGGGGATATAAAGTAAGAAAAAGACCAGCTTATGTTCTGTAAACAATACATACGCTCTCGAGCCACTGTAATGTGACCTCACTGTCATCTCAGACAGAGGCATCCGGAGGATTTTGCAATCATAATCACACTGGTGTCAAGGGGATAATTTTGAACTTTTGTTCGTCATGGCGTGAGAAATCTTCCTCTTAAAGTCGACTGGATAGTTATCAATATTATAAATACTCCTCTTTAGTGTTGTTACACCAAAACATCATACAAAGTCGTCAGTCAGTATGGCTGTATTAATAGCAAGTAATGACTCATATTATATTATCCAATTCGATTAACGGTCGTGGATAGAGGGGATTGCCTTTACCAAGGACGACTATTGCGGCCATGTTATCATCTCGATGTCAAAGATGCTTTCTTGACTTCTCGCTCGGTCAACTTCTCGACATTTACTTCTAGCCCCCTTGTTCACTCGACTTCTCGCTGGTTAGAATGCACAACTCAAAACATCCCCACAGCTGACGTGTGACGCATACTCTGCTACAGATTTGTCAGGCCATATTTTCAATTCTCTCTTAGGACGTCTTTTACGTTGTGAATTTACAGCCTAGTATCTCAATAGACATTTGTCTACCAGGAACAACTATGTAACAGTTCGTGTATCAAGCACTGGATATATAGGGTACACATTTTATACCAAGCACTGGATACACATCCTTTTTGCGTACCATCCGAACAATTATACGCTGTCCCTTGCGAAATTCTCTGTTCTGTACCACTGACAATGGGTGAACCACTCGTGACGCTCTGAGCATATCAGTTATTTATAACACGTGATGAAGGAAATATATCATCAAGCTTCAGTTTCATTTCATTAACGATGAGATCTTCGAAGATTGGATATTTGAACAGATCTCCTCTCGAATACAACTGTGGTATAATCCAAGACCTTTATCTTTCAGCAAATAAAGCGAGAACAATGGCGTCTTCTTCTGGTAATTTCACAATGCCCCGCAAAGATTTCGAGAGAATTCAGCGCCATTACGACTACATTCTCGACAGTGTGTTCAATCCCGACGACTTGATCACCACGTTATTCTGTAAAGGTGTTCTTGACCTCGACCAAAAAACACATATACTGAATATAGAGACCGGTAAACCGAGAGTTAAAAAGCTACTGGACATGCTAATGAGAGAATGTGGCGATTGTTATCAGCTATTCCTAGTGGCTTTAAGAGAAAAGGGTTTTGGACCCATAGCAGATACATTAGGTAAGATATGAGTTGTAGTAATTAGCCAAACGATCCTATATTTGTATGTCAGAACTATATAATAAGTCAGTACCATGCTAATGATTCGATATTCGATAATGTAGTTCCTGATATCCAGTATCAGGGCAACATGGTCTCGATACATTTGAGGTTAGCTCACCTAATCTGATAATCCGAGGGTCTTCATCTATCTTAATCGGGCGTGTATATTATTTTTGGTATGTTTCTTTAGAAGGCTTAATCCATTATTCGTTTCAATAGAACGTCCAAAAATACTGATGGTCTGAATGCCCGTATCAATTGTAATTTCAATATTTAAATCATTTCAAATAGAATATACATCGTCTTGGAATCGTTTTGATTCTACAATTGAGAATAATTTCCCCTCTAAAAATCACATTGTTAAATTACTTAATTGTGGTACCGCATTGGCACCCTTCGCTATACCACGAATTTGATTGTATGTAATTTGTTCACAGGTAAACATTACAAAGGTAATTACCCTTTATTATTTTTCAGGTGAACAAACTCCATCATATATCAGAGTGGCGATCATTGGCAGGACCGGAGTTGGTAAAAGTCACGTGGGAAATTTACTTCTACAAAGAGATCATTTTAAGTGCAGTGATTCGATGCATTCGTGTACATCAGTTTGTTCAAATGGAGAACGGGTATTAGATAAAGATACTAACTTGACCGCCATGGACACCCCCGGCCTATTTGACACCAGAGACGACAATACAGAAACTGTTAAAAAGTTTCTCTCCATCTTTAAATTTACTGGTATTCACATATTTTTGATGGTTGTCAGAATTGATGAGAGATTTACAGAAGTGGACGAAAAGACCGTGCGGTCTCTGTGCGACGTGTTTGGTGAAGACATGAATGAACATCTTATTGTAATATTGAATAACAAGGGCCGGAAGATTAAATCCAAAGAACAGTGGCTTCCAAAATTACCAACGTCATTAAAAGATATTTTAGATCGTTGTAAACACAGATGTTTAGTTGTGAATTATGTTAGTGATGTCACGATCGATGACAACCCAGAAATCGAGGCCATTATAAACACTATTAAAACAACAGTTACTAAAAACAAAGGACGCTCCTATACACATCAAATGTTCAAGGAAGCTGAACAAGCATACACTAAGACACTAAAACAACAAAAAAGTAATTTAGAGAAGACAATTAGACAACTCCAGCGGGAAAATAATGAGCTGAAAAAATCTAGTAGACAAAATATAAAACCAAAACCTGAACGTGTAAAAAGTAAATACGAAACAGGTTGGTTCTAGAGTTTACATTGTTTAATAAATAATGTAGGATTTTATGATATAGTTATCAGGTCAAAATGATATAGTTATCAGGTCAATACCACCATTAGAAATATATTAAATGATTTAAATATGGAATATAATCAAGATGCACTATCAACCCACCCTTATTTTATGAATGCATGATCAAAGAACACAAAATAATACTGTCGATATTATTTATCAAGTCCGTACAATGGGAGACCACACTCAATATTCGGAAGGGGTGGGGGTAAAATGCCATATAACTAACCAATCTTGGCATAAGGGTTCAAGCAATGTATTAAAGCCAATCGATAGCTGGATAAAGAATGACGCTATCGTGAAAACCAAACGTTCCGCCAAATAGCCACACAACGACATATCTTATCATAGCATTCTAGAGTTAGGATTTGGTGTACCTGTTATCTCCTTATCTTTTGATCTCTGTAAACTATGGTGACACAAAAATAGATCACCTAGCACGTGTGGTCGGTTCATATAGAATTTCACCGTTCCCTGGAAAATGACATAAATGGGTATATTTCCATCTCATTATGAGAGAGAGCCTTGACGTTTTTATAGCTAAGAGACTGTTGTGTGGGAAATGTTTTGTTTTAATTTCGTTTTTATACCATCATATTTAATATTCATTTTCCTTTCTTTAAAGATGCCGAAAATTTACTCGGTGATTCCACAAGTAAGCAGTTTGTAGAGACAAGGGCCTTCGGAGAAGGGAAACGTATTTTGGAAGAATATTTTATCTTGGGTATAATTGGCGCTGTTGGGGATGGTAAAACAGTATTATGTCGGATGATCGCCAATTCGTTTTTGAAAGCCCATAAACATTTTATTCCATTGGAAATAGGACATCCAAGGGACATGGATTCCATAACTTTCACAGATGAGGATAGCTACCTCCTGATCATTGATGATATGTTTGGTATTTGGACACGTAAAATAAAACAACAAATGCTAGAATGGCCAAAACATTTTGAGTTATTTTTCTTAAAAAAACAAAAACGAAAATCAGCAATAATCTATGTTATGAGAAATGATGTCTATCAGGCTTGTCAGCATGTTCTTAGGAAATATGAAATATTCTCTTGGTCATATCAGTTACAGCTTCATGAAAAGCATTTCCAGTTGTCAAAGGATGAAAAGGAAAATATTTGCCGATACCATTTCAGAGACTGTTCCGAAAAACAGCTGAAGAAGATGCTGGAACACAGTTCAGGATGCTTTGGTTTTCCCGGTATTGTGAGTCTTTGTAGTAAAACTGGAACAGTAAATGCACTTAGGATGTTGAATGGTCTATTTGAATTTTTGCACAGGGAATACGATATATTCTGGAATGAAGATAGAATTAAGTATATGGCTCTATTGGTTATATTTAGTCCACTACCTATCTCTGAGGATGAAATCCGACAAAAGACGAATCACTTAATACAAACTCAAATAGAACATGAAATGGGGAATACCTGTGGTGTAGAAGATATTCTGGATTCATGCAAACATTTAACTGGTTCGTATGTAATATGTGATGAGGACAAGGAGAATTGTATGTTTTTACCAGAAAAGGTGGTCAGGTGCTTTCTGCTTCATGTCTCTCAACGATTTATGAAACTGGCGATAAAATACTGTCCTTTTGATCTCTTAATAGATCATGTTTCTACCGTACCAGGTGATCAAAAGGTTTTTATACAACCACGTTTTTATGTTGATCTATATGAAAGATTCTCTCGTGAGTTGCAGGAGGGAAATGAAGCTGTGTTATTCCACCAAGCATTTCTTGACAGTAATTTCTTGTATGGATTTCTTACTCTAGATAGTGCTAAATTGCTGCTACACCCAGAGTTGAAGATGCAACTTGGCAGTGGTCCAATTGATGAAGGACATTTTCTACACTATGTATGCTTATTTGGATATTTAAAAGAGCTGCAAGTAGTTTTTCCATACTACATCAAACATATTGCCAAGTTTTCTTACATAAAAACAAAGCTTGGGTTCGATTTATTAATCCTTGCCGCTAAATCCGAGAAAGATGCAAAATATAAAATAAACTATTTACGTGACCAGAAATGTGTTATTGAAAGCCAGAGTAAAGCTTCCATTCAACAACTTATTAGAGCAGCAGTCCAATCAAACAGTTTGGATACCTTGAAACATGCTAGTTCTTCTACTGATTTTGACATTAGCTTTGTGGATCTTAACCAGCGAACATATTTACACTATGCCTGTGATTCGGATTATGACATCCCAGAAATCGTCACATATATCGCTGAAAAGGGTGCGGATATCGATGCCAAGGATGAAAATGGCCGCACTCCTCTATTTCTAGCCATTCAACAAGGAAAGATCTTGACAACAAAATGTCTCCTAAAACTGAATTCTTCTGTTAAGGTTTCGGACAAAGACGGAAAATTACCGATTCACGTAGCTGCCAACTCCAATGCTGGTCGTTTGGATATTGATACATCTGCCATAATAGAACTGTTGGTGGAAGCTGGGTCACCTGTGAATGCTAAAGATGCACGCGGTAGAACACCACTGATGGAAGCCCGCTCTATATTTGACGAAAAGATGGCTAATGTGCTACTGGGAAAAGGAGCAGGTAAGACCCTTTGTTATACGCCCATATTTCCATGTGGACGTACATTGTCAACGCCCCTGTCCGTCCGCCCACAATTGGTTTGTGGACACTCTACAAGTCACAATTTTTATCCGAATTTGATGAAATTTGCAGTATAGGTTTATGTATAACCGATTTCAGTTCCTCCCAATATTGGCATATATCGGACAATAACTTCGTGCATTATGGTCCGGATTGTACGGAAAATCACTTTCTTAGCATGTGGACCCATAGTGATTGTCTTTGCTGTAGATTCAATGTTGAATGTAAATTAATTGATTTGTTCATGTGGAGAGAATGGATTCCTCATCTGTGAACTGAAAACCAGTAAGGTCCATTCTCTGAACACAGGATTCTGTTCAAGGTACCCCTTGCCAACCCCGTTATAGTGCTAATCAAACGAACAACTATCCAATAGGCGAAATATGTAGGCATAATGAAAACTCGATAAAATAAACGATTTGTAGATAATCTAAGGTTTCCCATTTAACCTAGATTTAGGTCATCTAAAACAGTTTATCTGTTTATTGTTAACTACTGACGTTAAATACTTTATATAATCGCCCCAGTTAACTTTTGACGTTAAATACTTTATATAATCGCCCTAGTTAACTTTTGAGGTTAAATAATTTATATGATCGCCCCAGTTAAAAACGACACCGATAATCGATACATTGGTAACCAGCGGCTGCCAGGCAGGATACGCCCGCATTTTATATCACCATTTTCTTGTATTTTATACCAATAATGTCCTTTTGAACCGCAACAGGATTCAAAGTATGAACACAAAAGTAGGACAAATGTTAGTTAGCCATGGAAAATTCTCAAAGGAGAAATGGTATGAGGTGGTGTTAAAATAAAAGGCATACTCTGCCCAATTCAGACACACTGCACTTATCATAGCTAAATGAATGTACAGTTAGGACCAGTATTAAATTTACGTCTTGTTTACGCTCTGTTTCACAACCCCCATTCAACAATTATTCAGAATGTTATTCAATATCATACAACACGGTGAAAAACACAAACAAATATTTCAAAAAAGAATTATTAGAATGGTGTAATATAGGGTATTGTTTTCTATGTTTTTTACTTTTCGGAACCTTTGGTGATGAATAACCACCTAATGGATTCTAAATTCTAAAAAATATTTCTGACAGATGAATTATTTATGAAAACTATTCATTTACAAATCCGGAAAGAACATTTTGGCCTTCCGAGAACTGGAAAGATTTTGTTCAAGAATTAATATGTATATTTAACAATTGGAATGATTATAGATTACTCATTTCCGCTTCAATTTATGCACAAACCTTATGTAAATCATTAACATGTTGTTTTGCTTAACCTTTCATTAAACCATAATATTTTAAGGCATATGTTTTTTTGTGATTTAATCGCAAGCATATTTATGCTGGTTAGTTTAAACGTGGGTCCACGTGGCTCAGTATGGAGCGGAATTTCCCCCATAATTCTAAATCCTAACCTAGTAATGCGGATGCTAATATGCTTACTTCTATGCATGTAACTTCTTACTAACAAATGTGAAATTGGCTATTTAAACATCTCAAAAGGATAATTTATATTACTTATTCTTAAATATTGCAGTTAGAATTTATATTTTGTTCTCTTTCCATTATTAGTTTTAATTTATTGTAGTCTGTTTAGTTTCGTTAACATTTTGACATTTCACAAATGTTGCGCGGTAAAGCTGTCATAATTCTAAGCCAAATTTTGCCAACAGACGGCGCTGTTTACAACTGTAGGGAAGCTGATTGGGGACATGCAAAACTCGACATAGACCAAAATCATAAACTATTCTATATATGTTTAAAATATATAAATAGGATTCTCTGTCGTGCATTTATCATAATACTGCTAAATCGATCGATTTAGCATATTGTGTTTCTTAAAGAACAATAAGGTATATAGTTAGAACTAATTACGTCATGCACGGGAGTGAATAAATAAATATAAATGGTAATCATTTTCCCCTCAAATTTATAAAATGTTTTAGGCACATCAGTAAAATTTTTTGATATTATTTTAGATTTTTATCGGGTCAAGCTTCCAAATTTTCATGATCCTCGGTGGCTCGGGCGGTATGTCCCAGACTCGGTCTCGGGTTCGCTGCCGGTGTTGGAAGAGAAAGTCCCTCGGGTTTTCCACGGGTTTAATGTCCTATATTCTTTTGCACCTAACCTGGGCTAAGGAAAGATGGGCATACGCCATACAAAGAACTATGTCCCAGACTTGGTCTCGGGTCGCTGCCGGTGTTGGAAGAGAAAGTCCCTCGGGTTTTCTACGGTTTTAACGTCCTATATTCTTTTGCACCTAACCTGGGCTAAGGAAAGATGGGCATACGCCATACAAAGTGCTATGAGGGAAATTTTGACCGGGTAGCGACGCTACGGCCAATGTGTACGCGGGACCTCGGTTTTTCGTCCCTTCGGTTCCTAACGTGGAACAATGTCTAGTCGTTTTAATGGCGTGCATGTAAATGAACCCCGGACGTTGGAATTTGAAATAATAATGGGCCTTGGCGCCTCTGTCCGTGCAAAATCACCTCACACTACACACTTCATGGCGTTTTCTCGCCTTGATGCTGAACGACGGGACGTTAAACTCGATTTCGTTTAAAGATAAATTAAGGGAGAATAGATAGGCCCAAAAAGCTGACTAATGTAAACGGAATTTGCTGAAAATTTCAGTTTCACTCTGACCGAGAATTTAGCGATTGAATTTTGCGCATAGCCTCGATCATCATTACTAAAGTTAGTAAGATAAAAAAAAACCCACATAGTCTCGATTATCCATTTTTTGATTTAATCATGAATCAGCGTTGAGCATCAGATCGGATCTTTATACAGTAAACATCGCAGGCTAAAGGTGACATCGACAATTTGTAATGCAGATTCTGCTCTTGCATAATGTATGTTTAATTTCCAAATCACCGGGTTGTCTTATGAGGTAGAGGGTCTCTTTGGGGATTGGGCGAACGATTCGCCCCTTAAATTGATCTTATTAATCTCATTCCAAAGTTTGGGTGTGTGGGTGGGTGAGGTGTGTCTGTGTGGAGTGGGCGGGATGTGGCTTTGCTTTAATATTTATATCTGAATTGTCATTTCCTGTTTCTCAAGCCAATCTCAAATAAAATAAAATATGGTTTGTAAAACAAAACAATCACAAAATAGCTTTTTTCTACCGGTGTAGTTCTATATTATTTAAATAATATAAGAATAATTTACTTTTGTATGTAACATATTTTATATATCTTTAGCCAATTACTTCTCTCAAAAATATTGAGAACGAATATTGCAAAAAAAGGAGAGTAAATCAATCGATAAGACCGTATCGGGGGCATAAGTATCATATTTATTCATCTGAAAAATATGTAGAATAATTTGCCTTTGTACGTAAAGTATTTTAGTATTTTTGACATAAAAATGTCGTCATGGTTGACGGGTAATGAAAAGAGCGATATTGTACATGTCCCCAATGAACTACCATATAGTACACAGCGCCACCTGTTAGCATAATGCGTGTTAAAATTATGACTCCCTTTTAACCCGTTATGATAAGTCATAATTCTAACTATCATTATGCTAACAGGTGGCGCTGTTTACTATATGGTGGCCCATTATGAACATGTACATGCTTTGTAACTGAATGTATTTGCGTAAAGGGGCGGAGCAATTTTAACGAGAAGTTACGGACCGATTTCCCCCAAAATCGAATTTACCAGTGATTGTTGTTTATGTTTAAAACATATTATATATAGCTAATCAAAATTATGATCTCTTCGGGGCGCACAAGCAATTTTGGCTCAGCCAGGGGTTAAAATCCAGGAAAAAACGGTCCAAACGCGCCAGAATTGAACCTAATCGAGTTCTTCGTTTATAACATACAATTTTAGTTTTAAAGAAATTGAATAAAAATTGTGATCCACAAGCTGTTTGTGCGACTTTCGTGCGATCAGGAGCTACACTACTAACTGTTATCGAAATCTTTGGGATATCAATATACAATTTAAGTTTCATCAAAGTCTGGTAACAAATTGGGATCTTTAAACACACGCACGGACAGGCATGGCAACATTAATTGGGGGGGGGGGGCGGGGTCACGATGGCTGAGTAAGTAGGACGCTGGCTCGCCAGCCAGGAGGTCGAGTGTCCGATCCCTGCATTGGCCGAGAAAGTTCATTCAGATTTTCCGGCGTGCCCCCCCCCCCTCCTCCTAGTCAGTGATGCAGGACGTTGGGGGGGGGGCTGGCAAGAACAGCTGTCTAGTGTACGTAAAAGATCCCTTGACAGTTGAACTTCGATATAAGAGTAGGCTGTAGTGCCGCTGTCCGAGCAAAATTTCCCTCATAGCACACTGTATGGCGTATTAGCTCAGTTCGGAGCAGAACAGTATCATGTTAAACTCAATTTCATTTGGAAACATTAAAATATAAGATGAGAGGGGCGGTGGCAATTACCTCGGAACCCCTCAACGGGCGCAAAATATAGAAATTTGAGAGGGTGTAAACAATGTAGAACTATACTATTTTTAAATTCGTGCATATTAATGGCCCAGTCCCCAAAACCCCTACCTCCAGACACAAAACCGGTGATTTAGAAATGAAATAAAGTTTAACACCCTGCTATTATGCACTGACTATGCTAATGAAGACGGGGAAACGTCATGAAGTGTGCAATTTCTGGGGATTTTATACGGACAGGGGCGCTATGGCCGTCTTCATTCGGAACAGAACAGTAGGACGTTAAACCCCATTTTATTTCATTTCCATTAAAATAAAAAATGAGGTTATTATATGACTGAAGTTAAAATCCATTTATGCGTTAGTGTTGATAGCATCATCAGGCGATGGGGCCAGGATTTTTTGCAGGGGGGGGGGCGTCTAGGTTTGATAATTGCTTAACTGTATGACAGACTTTATGATACAGCGCGCCAACTCCCCTGATTTAAATCAAAGATTAGGTCACGATCTTGATACACGAAGAACACATTAGGCTATGCTCTGTATGGAAGCCTATTGTGGCCATTTCAGAATCTCGACTTCTCGCGGCGAGAACACGAGGGAGCGAGAAGGCGAGGTAGAGAAGACGAGAACACGAGGGAACGAGAAGTCGAGTGTGAGGGAGCGAGAACGCGAGGAAACAGGGCGAGAATACGAGGATCTCGCCCCGAGAACACGAGATTACTTTCACCCCCACTACTCGTCCCTCAACTTCTCGCTCCCTCGTGTTCTCGCCCTCTCGCCCTCGACTTCTCACTCCATCGACTTCTCGCTCCCTCGTGTTCTCGCCTTTGAAAAACCTCGACTTCTCGCTTCATCGCCTCTGGGTCAGTCTCGTCCTCTCGTGTTCTCGCTCCATCGCTTCGTCACAATCTTGTCTTCTCGCCTAGGAAGTGCAGTTTATACGCATGTCCACTGACTACAGTATCGGCATTTGTATTTGGAAATGGATTATAATAAACGGAAATGTTTGAAGTTCTAGACAAGTAAATAGTCCAAAACAATTTTAATCCCCTCTTGTACAGATAGTATTGTATTCTGTAATCGATTTTAAGTCTCCAGTCGAATCTTTTTCCTCTCTAACTTAATCAGCCTACATCGGGTGTTTTCACTTGATGCGTGGTATTGTCAGTGCTGTGGGATGGAGAGCCTGACAAGGGCCAATGTATAGTCGTTCGAATGGTATTAAAAAACAGGTCCCGTGCCCGGAATCGAAATGAAGTTGGTTCTACGGTGGCCCAGTGTGTAGGAGGTTTGCTCTGTAACTTCATCAAAGTTCATTGTGATTTTTATGGCTATGTCCACCCATGTCAGTGGTGTAGGACGGAGAGCCTGGCAAGAGACAAAGTATAATCGTTTTGATGAAATATAGATAACCGGGGTGACGTGTTCGGAATCTAAATAGTCGTTCGAATGGTATAAATAAAAAACGGTGTGAAGTGGTGGCTATAGTGGCTCAGTGTGTAGGAAGTTTGCTCTCTAGCTTCATCGAAGTGCGTCGGGCTATTTCTGGAGATGTCCTCCCTTGTCAGTTGTGTAAGATGGAGGACGGACGGTCTGACAACGGATAACGTGTAATCTTACGGATGGGACAAAAAACGGGGGGGGGTAGCCTACACATTGGCGTGGACGTAGGGGAAGGTGAGGTCTGTCATTGATTCAAGTGGCACGGTTTCAATTCGCTGCTTGAACGCGACAATGATTAGGGTCGTCTCCAACCGTGTGGTATTTTTCTGGTTTCTCCGGGTTTCCCCCCACTGAGGCAGCAATTTAGCTCCGAATATTATTTCATCTCGTCCAAGCAAATTCCGGGTGAAAATATGACGCTTTGTTGCACAAGTCAACCAGATTTCTGCTCCGATATTGCACAATACGTCTAGCACTAGAGTTACGCCTTGAACTATATTTGTCAAGTGTGGCCATAATGGGTGAAAAAATCAAATTCTAGGCCAATCAGAAACCATAAAAGCAATCAACGTCAAAGGGTCACGGGTCAATAGCCATAAATAGACCATGGAATACCTTTTACGAGACGGAGCACGTTAGCTTGTTTACATTTGTCAGAGAGAATTTTTCTGCAATATGTCGGGATAACTATATGTTGAATTGATAGTGATACAATGAAAACGACCAATCCCTGATCTGAGGAATAAATATGGCCAATAGTAGAGAAATAGCACCAATGATTGAAAGAATCTGTTTTTTACTGGAAACAAAAGTATTTTTTTTCAAAACTATTTCAGTGAAACAATATCCAAGAGAAATATATACTAAATACACATGAAAACGATTTTTGCATGATTGAAATACTGGTTTTGTACTATAACTAAATATACGGTTGAGAAAAAACAAAAATAATACTACCATGTGACTTTTACGATACAATTAACAATAAGTCACCTATATCAATTATACCATTTATTTTAAAAATAAAACAATAGACTTATTATAAGAGAGTATATAGAGAAAGAAATAGGGGTTTAACCCCCACTTGACAAAAACAAGGGGATTTCGGGACTAACACATGGTTCAATTTTATTCCAATAATTCGCTTGTGCGTGGTGGTCTTTGGCAGAGGGGGGAAACCGGAGGACCCGGAGAAAACATCACATCCGAACGACTATACAGCTGTCCTTGTACCTTGTCAGCCCCCACCCCCACCCTTGCACTGACAAAGAGAAACCACGTTGGAATTGAAACAGAATCAAAAAAAATAAAATGGGGTTTAACGTACTACTTACTGCTCGGTTCCTAAGTTGGACTTTATGAAGACGGGCATACGCTATACAATGTGCTATTAAGAAAATTTTACCCGGCAGGCGGTGCTACGGCCTACCCTTATATCGAATTCTAACTGCGAAGGGATCTATTTACGTGCACACCAATATATACAACACGCCGAGATGCTGAAATGGCCGCAATAGGCTTATTGAAAATTAATTGACCCCTGCTCCTATGATTGTGATTGAGGGTGACATCTGATTTTGTGTATTTGTGATCATTGACTTGATATTATGTTAATACGGTTACGTGCAATCATGTTCATTCCGATAGGCACAATATTAATTTTAATGTTTTCTTCTCATAAAGTCAACACAATTCAATTTCGAGATCTCACAAAATATTCAATTTTTTTATCGATAACATCTTTCAACATCTGATCAATATATATTTCTTCTGGCAGAGAAACTGTGTAGACCGAAGTGAGATTCGCTGTAAAATATAACAATAGAAACAATCAAGTATCATAAATCAAAGGTTTCATGGATTATTTATCGTCAATAGGCCTACAATATGTAGTTATCTCCCTTGAATCAATATTTCTCACATTTTTGTCAGACGGTCCTGCAGTGGTCACAAAATTTTCCAATAACTTGATATTTTACAGCTTGTCTACGAAGCTTTAGCCTACCTTAATTCTAAAGAAGAATGGTCCAAATAGATAAGAATAGGCGGATTTAACTCGCATGTAACTGGCGACTTGTCCTGGATTCAAAACATATAGGCCTATTGATCTATTATATAAATTTCTACAACTTTTAATATCTCAAAACAGTGTTGTGCCTTGATTTCCAAAAAAACATTACGAGGGTGTAGCTAAGCAACATTGTATTTAATACATTGGTTCTAGCCTACCAATGTATTAAATACAGTCCTTTGGTAGAAACTACTAATAGATTGCTCAAATAAAAAATATACGGTTGGACTCATTATGCATAATGGTGACAGCAATATTCAAAAATAATATAAATCTGATTCGAAAAATGAATATTTACAAATGACTGATCAAACAAAGCAAGCTAAATTGTATTTTATTTTAATTGTCAGGTAAAACTCGATCTGGCCTCCAAATAGTCTTAAACAATCACGTATGTTGTGTGTATACGTGTGAAATAATTATTATTTATGTTGGCTGTTAGAGTTTCCCAACACATTTCTAGGTCCAACAACAATTTCAACGAAGAAATGTCTAGGAAGGATTTTGTTTTATTTTTTGGACATTGGTTTGCGTCCTGTCTCCAAACTCCAAGGGGAATCCGACAATCCGCCCCCTCTATTTAGACAAGGCCTATATGACTCCAGAGTGGTAAGAAATCAAGAAAGCAGTAGAATTATATATTTTTATAAACGGCTGATCTGTTCGGCGATAACTTTTCGTTTATTGAAAATTGTAACATGCTTAAGGGTGAATCTTGCGTTTTGATTGGTTGATTAGACACCGTCGATTGGACAATAACACCCCTCTAAATTAAAAAAAATCACTGCGTATTAATATCATGCGTACTACTTTAATGGAGATAACCACAATGGAGACAATCAATTTTGATCTCGGTACTTTAGAGGAAATATTTGGAGATATGTCCGAAGATGAACTTGAGACGCCAACGCCCATGTCAGGTAACAGCTACAAACAACAAAATATACAATAATCTATTATAAAAACATGAATTTTATTTTAAAATGAAGTGAGAATTTTTTGTTTGTTTCTATACTAATCATATTGCTACTATAGCAACCAATAAATCTTATAAATCACATTCAATCAACTAATTTAGAAGAAAGTATATCAAAGTCTTTTTTTAAAAATCACAAAACACAATTAAGTTCCTTTTCCATTCAGATACTGCATCAATTGTTCAAAAAGATCAAAACAAAGTGACGACAGCGTCTGTTTCTTCGAAATCCACTACAGATGGCAGTAAACACTTCGTTTCCATTAATCCAGCAGATTTAAGCAGAATTGTTGACGATTCCTTGTTCTGATATTGTTTGTTTTCACTAGGCTATTAGTACTATCGAGTTCGATGAAAACAGACCACTTGTCATAATGCATTTTAGTCACAAGCTACAATACAGACAAATGCATCTTTTTTTACCAAAATGCTACGATCTAGTCTACTTATAAATAATGAATTAAAAACATAACGCTAACGCTACAATATACGTCCACATTCCTACTTTGATTGATATGGTACTTTGTCAAGAAGGCTAGGCGTTTGGTTTGTTTAGCGTTGAGGATCGTGCACCAACATTAATAGTTGCCGTCCTTAGAGTATAAGGAATAACTATACCAAGATAATCCATTCAGAATTGTGCCTTCCTAACACTAAAGGCAAAAAGTGGGCGTGGCTCTGCCCCTGGGGGTCGGGACATTCGTCAAAATCAATAGTGGACGCCCTCAGGAATACATAAACCAAATGGGTGTTGCTGTCCCATGGGGGTCGGGCATGCACCCAAAACAAAAGGGGTCATCCTTAGGGTGTAAGGAATAAGTATTTTAAGTTTCAAGATGACCGATTAAGAATTGTGGCCTGTAGGCGACACATAAAAAGAAAATGGGCGTGACTCTGCCCCTGGGGGTTGGGCATGCACCCCAAATGATAGAAATGTTCCTTAGGGTACAAAGCATAATCATTCAAAGTTTCAAGATGATACGTTAAGAAATGTGGCTTGTAGACGACAAACAAATAAATACAAGGAATGGGCGTGGCTCTGCCATTGGGGGTCGGGCATGCACCAAAAAACAATACGGATCATCCTTAGGGTAAGTATACAAAGTTTTAAGAAAATACAGTTAGAATTGCGGCTTCTAGGCGACACAGAGACACACAAAAAGAAAATGGGCGTGGCTCTGCCCCTGGGGGTTGGGCATGCACCCCAAACGATAGGGATCATCCTTAGAGTATAAAGAGTAAGTATACAAAGTTTTAAAGAAAATCCAATAAGAATTGCGGCCTGTAGGCGACACAAAGACACACGATAAGAAAATGGGTGTGGCTCTGCCCCAGGGGGTTGGGCATGCATCCCAAATGATAGGGATGTTCCTTAGGGTACAAAGAATGTGTATGCTAAGTTTCAAAATTATAAGTTAAGAAATGTGGCCTGTAGACGACAAACAAATACATACTAGAAATGGGCGTGGCTCTGTCCCTGGGGGTCGGGCATGCACCAAAAACAATAGAGATCTTTCTTAGGGTATAAGGAATACGTATACCAAGTTTGAAGAAAATCCAGTAAGAATTGCGCCCTGTAGGCGACACAAAGACACACGAAAAGAAAATGGGCGTGGCTCTGCCCCTGGGGGTGGGGCATACACCCCAAATGACAGGGATGTTCCTTAGGGTACAAAGAATGTGTATGCTAAGTTTCAAAATTATAAGTTAAGAAATGTGGCCTGTAGACGACAAACAAACAAATACTAGAAATGGGCGTGGCTCGGCCCCTGGGGGTCGGGCATGCCCCAAAAACAATAGGGTTCTTCCTTCGGGTGTAAGGAATAAGTATACCAAGTTTGAAGAAAATCCATGAAGAATTGCGGCCTGTAGGCGAACCACAGACACACACACACACACACACATACATACATACCCACGGGTGTACCTATCTGAGGAAGGGTCCTTGTTGGGAGACCCCCATGTGAGGAATTTGACTAAGGAGGACAGCCTCATGTAGGCAAGCCTTTCAAACGGCCTTATGAGGTTTTTAAAAATTTCCAGTTTGCACACATTTTGTGCAGCTCATCTATCCATTAAGAGGAAAAAATGGGTTGTCTCCCCTTTGACCACAGTTGAAGAGCTGACTTTCAAAAGGGAAGCCTTTAAACAGCCTTATGAGGTTTTTATACGCACACATTTTCATGTGGACGTATTATGTGGGCGGACGTCCGGACGGACATGGGCGACGGCATAATACGTCCACATGAAAATGTTTGTTTGTGGACACTCTAGAGGTCACAATTCTTATCCGATTTTGACGGAACTTGAAATATACGTCACCATTAGGAGATATTGTCAGAAAATATGGTCTAAGCTTTCATTTGTATGCCGATGATACTCAATTATATATTTCATTTACACCTAATTGTCCATCTTCTTTCAATTTATCAAAAATTGCAACTTGTGAACTGTATTAGTGAAATTAGAAAATAGATGTCAAAGAACTTTCTAAAATTGAATGATGATAAAACCGAATATTTGTTATTAGGCCATCAAGGCATCAATTAAGTAAATCTGCACAAGATAACCCCCCTGTTGTAATTGGTAATTGAGATATATTATTATCTTATTCTGCTCGTAATATTGGCGCTATCTTTGATAGTTTTATGCTTATGGGAGCTCAAGTAAATAATATTTGTAAATTGTGCTATTTTAATATTAGAAATATAGGTAAAATACGTAAATGTGTAACTGTAGAGGCCACTAAGTCACTTGTTAATTCTCTGGTCACTTCTCGATTAGATAACTTTAATTCACTTTTAGTTGGTTTACCTTTAAAGCTTATAGATGAATTACAAAAAGTACAGAATACTGCGGCTAGACTTGTTACTTTAACTAAGAAATGTGACCACACAACTCCTGTTTTATATAATTTACACTGGTTACCTGTTAAATATCGAATTGATTTTAAGATTTTATTACTTACTTTTAAATGTTTAAATAATTTAGCTCCTGTTTACCTCTCAGATCTTTTAGAACTTTATACACCTGGCCGAACATTACGTACATCAGATAAACTACTTTTAAAGCCCAAAACTGTTCAACTAGTCTCTTATGGTCAGCGTTCTTTTAGTTATCAAGAACCTGTTTAACCCAACCCTAACCCTTTTTGTGGGTGCTGCATCACAGGCGTTCGACCTGAATCTGTTTTTCAAACATTCAAGGGGTATAAAAACAGTTCTAATTAAGCTAGGAAGCTGAAATTTGGAGGGCGACCCAGGAATACATGTAGAAAGGTGCTTCCTAGCTCCAATAGTTCCAAAAATAGGGGGGCTGATACATGCGCATAGGCATGCTGTAGGAAGCGTATGACGCAAAATAACCTAAACTGTAGAACCTCGGAATCTCTTGATTTTGCTCCAATCAGTCTGAAATTTTAACACAACCTTGCTAGCCGTCGTACCTTCCGACATGCAAAGTTTCAGATCCCTAGTCCTACGGGAAGGTCAAAAACTGAAGCCTTTTTGGGGGTGCTGCATCACACGCGTTCGACCTGAATCTGTTTTTCAAACATTCAAGGGGTATAAAAACAGTTCTAATTGAGCTAGGAAGCTGAAATTTGCAGGGCGACCCAGGAATACATGTAGGGAGATGCGCTGATAATTCCAGCTTCCTAGCTCCAACAGTTCCAAAAATAGGGGGGCTGATACATGCACATGAAGGCCACGACGCGAAATAAGTCGACTTATGCATAAGTAGAAAGGCCCCTTTTTGTCCCTTCCAAACATCCGATCCCCTCGAACTTTTCAGGGCGAGCCCGGGACACATGTACTAAGCGATTCTGAGAATTTCAGCCCTCTATCTTTAATAGAATGCAAACCAGAGCTTTGCAAAAATGACATTTGGACGGTCCAAAACATAACGTTCCATGGAAATTGCATTTTTTGACAACTATTGAGCCCCTATCTCCATTTTGACTGAATGGATTGGGCTGAAATTTACAGGGCCACCCCGGAATACATGCAGGATGATGCTCTGGCAGTTTCAGCTTCCTAGCTCCAATAGTTCCAAAAATAGGGTTGCTGATACATGCGTATGAAGGCCACGACGCGAAATAAGTCGACTTATGCATAAGAAAGAAACAGTCGTAACGCGCTCAAAATACATGAACTGTAGAGCCTCGGAATCTCTTGATTTTGCTCCAATCAGTCTGAAATTTTAACACAACCTTGCTAGCCTTCGTACCTTCCGACATGCAAAGTTTCAGATCCCTAGTCCTACCGGAAAGTCAAAAACTGAAGCCTTTTTGGGGGTGCTGCATCACACGCGTTCGACCTCATTCTGTCGCTCAACCTTGGAGGGGGTATAAAAACAGTTCTAATAGAGCTAGGAAGCTGAAATTTGCAGGGCCACCCCGGAATACATGCAGGATGATGCTCTGGAAGTTTCAGCTTCCTAGCTCCAATAGTTCCAAAAATAGGGGGGCTGATATATGCGCATGAAGGCCACGACGCGAAATAAGTCGACTTTTCAGTCCTCTATCTTTAACAGAATGCAAACCCGAGCTTTGCAAAGATGAAATTTGGACCCTACCACTTTGAGGAAATCAAAAATGTGCACAAAATTGTCGGCTTTTCTTAATTCTCGTCCGATCTGGCTGAAATTTTAACACAACCGTCTCTTATGTCATGCGAAGAAACCGTAAAAATTTCAAGGCAAAATTCCTACGGGAAGGGTGTTAATTATGCAAAACAGTTTTCAAGAAACAGTCGTAACGCGCTCAAAATACATGAACTGTAGAGCCTCGGAATCTCTTGATTTTGCTCCAATCAGTCTGAAATTTTAACACAACCTTGCTAGCCTTCGTACCTTCCGACATGCAAAGTTTCAGATCCCTAGCCCTACGGGAAAGTCAAAAACTGAAGCCTTTTTGGGGGTGCTGCATCACACGCGTTCTACCTCATTCTGTCGCTCAACCTTGGAGGGGGTATAAAAACAGTTCTAATAGAGCTAGGAAGCTGAAATTTGCAGGGCCACCCCGGAATACGTGCAGGATGATGCTCTGGAAGTTTCAGCTTCCTAGCTCCAATAGTTCCAAAAATAGGGGGGCTGATATATGCGCATGAAGGCCACGACGCGAAATAAGTCGACTTATGCATAAGTAAAAAGCACCTTTTTGTCCCTTCCAACCATCCGATCCCCTTGAAATTTTCAGGGCGAGCCCGGGACACATGTACTAAGCGATTCTGAGAATTTCAGCCCTCTATCTTTAACAGAATGCAAACCCGAGCTTTGCAAAGATGAAATTTGGACTCTACCACTTTGAGGAAATCAAAAATGTGCACAAAATTGTCGGCTTTTCTTAATTCTCGTCCGATCTGGCTGAAATTTTAACACAACCGTCTCTTATGTCATGCGAAGAAACCGTAAAAATTTCAAGGCAAAATTCCTACGGGAAGGGTGTTAATTATGCAAAACAGTTTTCAAGAAACAGTCGTAACGCGCTCAAAATACATGAACTGTAGAGCCTCGGAATCTCTTGATTTTGCTCCAATCAGTCTGAAATTTTAACACAACCTTGCTAGCCTTCGTACCTTCCGACATGCAAAGTTTCAGATCCCTAGCCCTACGGGAAAGTCAAAAACTGAAGCCTTTTTGGGGGTGCTGCATCACACGCGTTCTACCTCATTCTGTCGCTCAACCTTGGAGGGGGTATAAAAACAGTTCTGATAGAGCTAGGAAGCTGAAATTTGCAGGGCCACCCCGGAATACGTGCAGGATGATGCTCTGGAAGTTTCAGCTTCCTAGCTCCAATAGTTCCAAAAATAGGGGGGCTGATATATGCGCATGAAGGCCACGACGCGAAATAAGTCGACTTATGCATAAGTAAAAAGCTCCTTTTTGTCCCTTCCAACCATCCGATCCCCTTGAAATTTTCAGGGCGAGCCCGGGACACATGTACTAAGCGATTCTGAGAATTTCAGCCCTCTATCTTTAACAGAATGCAAACCCGAGCTTTGCAAAGATGACATTTGGACCCTACCACTTTGAGGAAATCAAAAATGTGCACAAAATTGTCGGCTTTAATTCTCGTCCGATCTGGCTGAAATTTTAACACAACCGTCTCTTATGTCATGCGAAGAAACCGTAAAAATTTCAAGGCAAAATTCCTACGGGAAGGGTGTTAATTATGCAAAACAGTTTTCAAGAAACAGTCGTAACGCGCTCAAAATACATGAACTGTAGAGCCTCGGAATCTCTTGATTTTGCTCCAATCAGTCTGAAATTTTAACACAACCTTGCTAGCCTTCGTACCTTCCGACATGCAAAGTTTCAGATCCCTAGCCCTACGGGGAAAGTCAAAAACTGAAGCCTTTTTGGGGGTGCTGCATCACACACGTTCGACCTCATTCTGTCGCTCAACCTTGGAGGGGGTATAAAAACAGTTCTAATAGAGCTAGGAAGCTGAAATTTGCAGGGCCACCCCGGAATACGTGCAGGATGATGCTCTGGAAGTTTCAGCTTCCTAGCTCCAATAGTTCCAAAAATAGGGGGGCTGATATATGCGCATGAAGGCCACGACGCGAAATAAGTCGACTTATGCATAAGTAAAAAGCACCTTTTTGTCCCTTCCAACCATCCGATCCCCTTGCAATTTTCAGGGCGAGCCCGGGACACATGTACTAACCGATTCTGAGAATTTCAGCCCTCTATCTTTAACAGAATGCAAACCCGAGCTTTGCAAAGATGAAATTTGGACCCTACCACTTTGAGGAAATCAAAAATGTGCACAAAATTGTCGGCTTTTCTTAATTCTCGTCCGATCTGGCTGACATTTTAACACAACCGTCTCTTATGTCATGCGAAGAAACCGTAAAAATTTCAAGGCAAAATTCCTACGGGAAGGGTGTTAATTATGCAAAACAGTTTTCAAGAAACAGTCGTAACGCGCTCAAAATACATGAACTGTAGAGCCTCGGAATCTCTTGATTTTGCTCCAATCAGTCTGAAATTTTAACACAACCTTGCTAGCCTTCGTACCTTCCGACATGCAAAGTTTCAGATCCCTAGCCCTACGGGGAAAGTCAAAAACTGAAGCCTTTTTGGGGGTGCTGCATCACACGCGTTCGACCTCATTCTGTCGCTCAACCTTGGAGGGGGTATAAAAACAGTTCTAATAGAGCTAGGAAGCTGAAATTTGCAGAGCCACCCCGGAATACGTGCAGGATGATGCTCTGGAAGTTTCAGCTTCCTAGCTCCAATAGTTCCAAAAATAGGGGGGCTGATATATGCGCATGAAGGCCACGACGCGAAATAAGTCGACTTATGCATAAGTAAAAAGCACCTTTTTGTCCCTTCCAACCATCCGATCCCCTTGCAATTTTCAGGGCGAGCCCGGGACACATGTACTAACCGATTCTGAGAATTTCAGCCCTCTATCTTTAACAGAATGCAAACCCGAGCTTTGCAAAGATGAAATTTGGACCCTACCACTTTGAGGAAATCAAAAATGTGCACAAAATTGTCGGCTTTTCTTAATTCTCGTCCGATCTGGCTGAAATTTTAACACAACCGTCTCTTATGTCATGCGAAGAAACCGTAAAAATTTCAAGGCAAAATTCCTACGGGAAGGGTGTTAATTATGCAAAACAGTTTTCAAGAAACAGTCGTAACGCGCTCAAAATACATGAACTGTAGAGCCTCGGAATCTCTTGATTTTGCTCCAATCAGTCTGAAATTTTAACACAACCTTGCTAGCCTTCGTACCTTCCGACATGCAAAGTTTCAGATCCCTAGCCCTACGGGAAAGTCAAAAACTGAAGCCTTTTTGGGGGTGCTGCATCACACGCGTTCTACCTCATTCTGTCGCTCAACCTTGGAGGGGGTATAAAAACAGTTCTAATAGAGCTAGGAAGCTGAAATTTGCAGGGCCACCCCGGAATACGTGCAGGATGATGCTCTGGAAGTTTCAGCTTCCTAGCTCCAATAGTTCCAAAAATAGGGGGGCTGATATATGCGCATGAAGGCCACGACGCGAAATAAGTCGACTTATGCATAAGTAAAAAGCTCCTTTTTGTCCCTTCCAACCATCCGATCCCCTTGAAATTTTCAGGGCGAGCCCGGGACACATGTACTAAGCGATTCTGAGAATTTCAGCCCTCTATCTTTAACAGAATGCAAACCCGAGCTTTGCAAAGATGACATTTGGACCCTACCACTTTGAGGAAATCAAAAATGTGCACAAAATTGTCGGCTTTTCTTAATTCTCGTCCGATCTGGCTGAAATTTTAACACAACCGTCTCTTATGTCATGCGAAGAAACCGTAAAAATTTCAAGGCAAAATTCCTACGGGAAGGGTGTTAATTATGCAAAACAGTTTTCAAGAAACAGTCGTAACACGCTCAAAATACATGAACTGTAGAGCCTCGGAATCTCTTGATTTTGCTCCAATCAGTCTGAAATTTTAACACAACCTTGCTAGCCTTCGTACCTTCCGACATGCAAAGTTTCAGATCCCTAGCCCTACGGGGAAAGTCAAAAACTGAAGCCTTTTTGGGGGTGCTGCATCACACGCGTTCTACCTCATTCTGTCGCTCAACCTTGGAGGGGGTATAAAAACAGTTCTGATAGAGCTAGGAAGCTGAAATTTGCAGGGCCACCCCGGAATACATGCAGGATGATGCTCTGGAAATCAAAAATGTGCACAAAATTGTCGGCTTTTCTTAATTCTCGTCCGATCTGGCTGAAATTTTAACACAACCGTCTCTTATGTCATGCGAAGAAACCGTACAAATTTCAAGGCAAAATTCCTACGGGAAGGGTGTTAATTATGCAAAACAGTTTTCAAGAAACAGTCGTAACGCGCTCAAAATACATGAACTGTAGAGCCTCGGAATCTCTTGATTTTGCTCCAATCAGTCATAGGGGGGCTGATACATGCGCATAGGCATGCTGTAGGAAGCGTATGACGCAAAATAACCTAAACTGTAGAGCCTCGGAATCTCTTGATTTTGCTGCAATCAGTCTGAAATTTTAACACAACCTTTCTAACCCTCGTACCTGTCCACAGGACCAGTCCCATGCAAATATTCCTTCGGGAAGGCCCAAAAATGAAGCCTCTTGGGGGGGGGGGGATCACACGCATTCAACCTGAATCTGTTTCTCAAACATTCAAGGGGTATAAAAACAGTTCTAATTGAGCTAGGAAGAAATTTGCAGGGCGACCCAGGAATACATGTAGGAAAATGCTCTGAAAATTTCAGCTTCCTAGCTCCAATAGTTCCAAAAATAGGGGGGCTGATACATGCGCATGAAGGCCACGACGCGAAATAAGTCGACTTATGCATAAGTAGAAAGGCCCCTTTTTGTCCCTTCCAAACATCCGATCCCCTTGAAATTTTCAAGGCGAGCCCGGGACACATGTACTAAGCGATTCTGAGAATTTCAGCCCTCTATCTTTAATAGAATGCAAACCAGAGCAAAAATGACATTTGGACGGTCCGAAACATAACGTTCCATGGAAATTGCATTTTTTGACAACTATTGAGCCCCTATCTCCATTTTGACTGAATGGATTGGGCTGAAATCTACCGGGCCACCCAGGAATACATGTAGGAAGATGCTCTGAAAATTTCAGCTTCATTGCTCAAAAATTAAGGCAAAGTCTGAGGCCTGACAGGTCGCAAAGAAATGACATTTTATTGTGAACCCTCTGGAATTACAAAATATACAAATATAAGTACAACTAATTGTCTGGAATTACAAAATATACAAATATAAGTACAACTAATTGTCTGGAATTACAAAATATACAAATATAAGTACAACTAATTGTCTGGAATTACAAAATATACAAATATAAGTACAACTAATTGTCTAGAATTACAAAATATACAAATATAAGTACAACTAATTGTCTGGAATTACAAAATATACAAATATAAGTACAACTTATTGTCTGGAATTATAACTCGGTAAAAATCTTTATGTACGTTGATGTTGTGTCCTAAATGATTAGTAATCCATCCAAGTTGATTCTCAGAAATATTAAGCACCTGCAAATATTCAATAAAAATAAAAACTTCTTAAGTGTTATCATTATGACATTTTATCAAACTGGATCAAAGGCTATAGGGGGAATTTTACCAAAATAGAAATATTCTGTATTTGAATGGAAGGAGCTCACTTTTAAGTCCAAACCATGTGCCCAAGAACACCGGAGATCAGCCCCTTCTATTAAATGTCATATGATACACAAAAAATCTCAGTTACTTAGTGACACCCTCTTATTTTTGTCCTGTGCGCGCTCCATTTGTGTATTTCAGGGAATCCAGTATTTTTCTTGTAAAATTGGGTGTCTCTACTTTCGATATACCAAAATTGCCATACTTTTATTGGAAATAACCACCCGATAAATGCTTTTGTGGGAATGCATCTTTAAATTTCATATGATACACATATGATTCCAGGTCTGACTTACCTGTGTTGTTGTAGCAATGTATTTCCTTAGTAGTGTTGATTTGATAAAAATAGCATTTTCTAGCTTTAATTCACTCAAGACATTCTCTAACGCATCATAAGCACGTACAGCTCCTTTACCTAGAAGTAGTTAAAGAGGAGATCACAATGTTCATACATTTACCAGCAGTCAAACTGTTTGATCTGGAACTGTATTGAAATGCTTTCATATTATAGGGATAGTGAGTATGTATTATCAAAGATTTATCTAACTGGAAACACTAGCACTTGGAAAATAACAGATGAACCATTTTAATATGCAAATTAGCCTCTCATAAGGAATGGTTGACACAAGAAGGAAAAATATTAATTGACAGAAAGGAACCCAATGTACCAAGACATGTATAAATCAAGATATTCAGAAGTACTAACCAAAATTAGCAAACAGAAATGAACTGTTGGCAACATCTGCTAGCTCTCTAACATCTTCATTGACAATCATATCCATGAGAACTGTCAGTTTTCTTTGGCTTTAACTCAAGAAGATCGGCTATCTCTTTTTCATCACCATGTTTTCTCTCCATATGATCGACTGGTTTACAAACAAGAATTCCACAATATAAACAGCTATGCTTGTTACTAAAAACGCGGTCACCTTTTTTAATTTGTCCATTTTTACCCACTTTCGTTTTTTTGATCCCTCTGAAGTAAACCAAGGGCATATACCGGGTGTGTGAGCAATTCGGATAGTCCTGCACATCCAGATATATATTTCCCTTACAGGGCCAATGTACAGAATGTCTTGATATTCTAGACAAAATGATTGGATAAGGGAAGTAACTCCAAATAAAACTTGGCTAGCATGGGAATGTGTGTAAAATGTTAAGTGCATGTGCACATATATATGATATGAGTGCAGCCTAGTGAGGATAAATCTATGACCACCAAAAACATTCTCCTAAGGGGTTGTTAGGCATTATGATCAGGTCGTCACTATGAGGAAATCCTCTCTCAGAATTTTTTACTCTTAGGGGTCTGTTCAGCACACACTTTTTCTCACATGGGATGGCTCGTCAGCTCACACATACACACACACACACACACACACACACACACACACACACACACACACACACACACACAGACAGGGGCGACGGCATAATACGTTCACATTATGAATGTGGACGTATAAAAAAGGCAAACTTATCTGCTTTGTGTAATTGTATTTCCGTATGATGTTCATCGGAACAATCCATTTTCTTTCTTCTTTCAGAATGGCTAGGATTTAGGAATCATTCCACTGCATTTGAAACACTCAGCTCTCCTGAACTAAATAACTTGTTAAGGCTGTATTATGCCGAAGTACGGAATAGCGATGGGGAAAGATATTCAAAATCCACCTTTGTTAGTCTTAGGTCAGCCATAAATAGGCATCTAAGGGCACCTCCCTTCGAGAGGGTAGTCAACATATTTGCAGATAAGAAGTTTCACACTGCCAACAACGTATTTATGTCTGTTCTGAGAAACTTGAAAAAAGATGGCCTTGACAAATCGAAGCACCAGCCACCCATTGCCGAAGGGGATCTTCGTAAAATTAGGAATTCCTTCAGCACGGATAATCCCTTGAGTCTCTTGCAAAAAGTATGGTTTGACATCACTCTTGGGTTTGCTAAAAGAGGGTCTGAGAACCAGAGGCAATTTACCCCCAAATCTTTTCAGATTAACACTGACGATGTTGGGTTTCTTTATATTGAAATCGCGCATTCCCTTCTAACAAAAAATCACAGGGGAGATTTTTCAGATCAGGTGGAGACAAATAAACGCATATATGAAACAAAAGATGAGCTTTGTCCCGTAGCCAGTTTCGAAAAATATTTATCTAAATTATGTCCTGAAAATCCATCTTTTTTTCAATTTCCAAAAAAATCTGTCTCACTCCTCGACGATGTGTGGTACACAAATAAACCCATGGGGGAAAATACATTAAAAAGTATCATGAAAAATATTTCGAAGACCGCAAGAACAAGTATCATTTACACAAATCACTGCGTCCGAGCTACTGCTGTCAATCTTTTATCCCATGCTGGCATTGAATCACGAGAAATTTGTAAAATTACAGGCCACAAAAATGAACAAAGTCTACTGTCATACACTCATGATTCCAGCGCGGGAATTGATATATTCAGAAAATTTCTATATTTAATTATTTGTACAGATAAAAAGGAAAATTTCTGAATTTGTCTATCTGTATAATATACAAAGCTGACAATTCAGAAAATTTCTGAATTTGGCGAGCTGTATAATTATATACGAAGCTCAAAATTCAGAAATTTTCTGATTTTGGCGACCTGTATTAATAGTATTATATATGAAGCTGACAATTCAGAAAATTTCTGAATTTAGCAACCTGTATTATATACGAAGCTCACAATTCAGAAATTTTCTGAATTTGTCGATCTGTATAATATACGAAGCTTACAATTCAGAAATTTTCTGATTTTGGCGACCTGTATTATATACGAAGCTGACAATTCAGAAAATTTCTGAATTTGTCGATCTGTATAATATACTAAGCTGACAATTCAGAAAATTTCTGAATTTAGCATCCTGTATTATATACGAAGCTGACAATTCAGAAAATTTCTGAATTTGTCGATCTGTATCAAGGAGTATTAATAGAATGGAGGGGCATGACGTCAGAATCTTGAAGCATGTCACGTTAGCTGGCCGCCATCTTGGTTGACCAAAACAAAGGAAAGCCTGCGACTATTAGTATTAATACTCCGATAAAGATCGACAACATTCTGTTACTTTTCACATGTAGGTTTTACCATAATATTAAAAGTACAAGTTCAAGTTCAATTTTGAAGACGAGCTTTGTCCATCCTCGTTCGTCGTTGTCGGTCTTGCACTTGCAAGTTGCAGTACACCTGTCTATTGATTGTCATTGACATTCATTGTTGTCAATGCTGTTGCCATTCTTGGTAAACTATCGTACTTAGAACTAGACATACTTGTCTACCGACCATTGAGGCAGTCTGTCTACACTAACTTATCCAATTTAATTGTTCACTTGTCATTTTCACAATTGTCCCCTATCGTAAGTTAATAAAGTAGTAGGGCCTTAGTATTAACCAAGGCTAAGCCATCCACTTGACCCCCTTCACTTGAGTTGACTGTCTAGCCTAGGTCCGCTGAACTGAAGACGTGGCGTAAGTACAGGCCTATATATATAAGATTAAAACAATTGATGAAAATATTAATAATACTTTATTTGACATTAAGACTACTTAATGACAATTTGACAGAAAGAACGGTATATTATTAAATATCGATATAGATTATTGTGATATCAGTTGAAATAAAAGTGGATTTGGGTAGAAAAGGGTGGATTTGGGTAAATCGTGCTACCGTATATACAAAGATGACAATTCAGAAAATTTTTGAATTAGGCGATCTGTATTAATATACGAATCTGACAATTAAGAAAATTGTTGAATTTAGCGATCTGTATAATATACGAGGCTCACAATTCAGAAAGTTTTTGAATTTGGCGAACTGTATTAATAGTATTATATACAAAGCCAGGGGTGGATCTAGGCATTTTTAAAAACAGGGGGGGGGGCGCAAAATGAGGGCACGTTACTGCACAGAGACGGGACACTACGCTGCGAGGGGGTTGAGGGGGTTGATGGGGGGGGGGTCACCCAAGACAATTATCCGTCATTTCCTTGTATCTGTAGACATTCCATGAGCTATTTGACTGATATTTTTGTCTAAGTAAACGTTCGGAGAGGACACTTTCAGCAGAATTTGGCGACCGTTTAACAATAGAAAGTAGTAGGTAATATTATTATTCTAATCGCCAAATTCAGAAATTTTCTCAATTGTGAGCTTCGTATAGTATACCGATCGCCAAATTCAGAAAATTTCTGAATTGTGAGCTTCGTATATTATACAGTTCGCCAAAATCAGAAATTTTCTGAATTGTGAGCTTCGTATATAATACAGGTCGCCAAAATCAGAAAATTTCTGAATTGTAAGCTTCGTTTATTATACAGATCGACAAATTCAGAAATTTTCCCTTTTATCAGTACAAATAATTAAATATAGAAATTTTCTGAAGTTATAATTGCCCTTCCAGCGCTGAGCAAAAAAGACACTACTCTGCCATATTACAGGCCCCGAAACACTTTACCCCAAGTTCAATGCAATCAATTCAACCATCTTTCTTCCGTAATAATAATAATTTCCATCAAGAAGTGGAATCACAGTCGCAAACTTTCCAACATTCATCCAACACTAGCGGCTTTTTCAATATTTCTAATTCCACTGTAACTGTCAATAACTATGTTAAATGACTTTATTCGACACGCACTATTAAAGCTGACCACATGTTTAGAAGTTCCCGGGTAACTGTCACCCGCTGAATATTTAGACCACTGCACTGTTCGAGTGGGGTGTTATTTGCATATATTTACCAATTGTAACATGCATAGTCTAATATTTTCGTGTACATATTATTTGTATGATAGTATAAATCAGATAAAGTGTCTATTTAAATCTTACCAATGTGGCGTTGTTTGTTTTTCTTTTTAAATTGAGTTATTAACACTGAAGTATGTGGCTGTTTACCCCCAATTAAAATGGATCCGGTCACTCAGGAATGTGTAGTCGCGATCTTCGCGGCGATTTTAACAAACGACAGTTGGTTTAAACCAAACGATAAGCGAGTCAAATCTAACGAGAACATCCCGTTACGTCATGGCGTCTCATTACGTCAAAATTGATTTCTTTGATTTTTACGTCATTAAAACCGATTTGCAGTTTGACGAATTTTAAAGTTTACACAATAAAATAAGTCCTTTTAAAATCCAGAAAAATAGCATGTTACAATGTCGATAAACACCTCCTGTTTCGCATTTAGAGGGGTGTTATTGTCCAATAGACATGTCCTGAGATTTTATATTAGAACCCGCAGCGTCTTGGGTCCTAATGATCTCAGGACATGTCTATAGGACAATAACACAACGCTAAATGCGAAACAGGAGGTGTTTATCTCCTAAATAGCACATGGCGTCTGTGTTTAACGTTCTAATTTAATTACGTCGTTCGCGGACGACCGTCATCAAATGACGTCATTCAGCAGACGACAGCTAACAAGAGTTTCATTTAGCAGAAGTATGTGGTGAAGACATTTTTACCCCAGTTGCATAATATCTTCTTTCTTGTACATAATGTTATAACATAATGACTTATGTCATAGAGGCGTCCTGCCATATTAAAATACGTGTTAGTGATTGTAACATAAACCTGTCGCTATCAATACCCGGCTGGAGATCTTGGTAGTATTCCCTATGTCATTGCGTAACTATAACTTGTTGTTGGCATGTCTTATCTAACTTTCTTTGTCTGATAAACTATATTGAATGTTAAACCTTCATATGATGCTTGATACATTAGACAGGTGTCTAATGAGCTCCTTTGTCTCGAATACGTTTATAAACTCAGAACAGAAACGAATCTTCAGGCAGGTCCAGGAGGCCATGCTAGGCGGGCGCCTAGTTAAGGTACCTCAGGAGTACTATAGTCAGGTCTAGGAGTCGGAGACGAGACGAGAGCTTCTGGAGTTAGCACACTCGTGCTAAGCCAGGCTAATTAATTCATGACTCCCTCCATATAGATAGTTCTACGGTCGTTTACATTACGATGTTTGTACCTAATATTGTAAGAAGCAGAATAAAACTATTATTAGATGTATATACCAGTGTTGTCATCCAAGAACCTGATTAAAAGAACAAATACTGTCACATATTAATTGGTGCCGTCTGACCAGAGCAACGATTGAAGTCCTAACCACTAGAAGTTCACAGGTCACCAACGGGGTAAGTCTTTTCTAATCCTACCATGGCGAGGGTGGTAAAATGACATTAGTGCTATGTATTATAATTTAACTGGAAATCTGCAGTTTATCATCACGCGTCGTTAAATATCATGGTGTAGTTACTAAATTTAATATTAGCAAGTAGTGGAACAGGAAAATGACGAAAACAGAATTGTATATATATTATTTGTTTTAAAATGCGTCATGTTGTTTTTAAAAGATTATGAATTATAATTGTTTGTTTTTGAACACATATTTTGGCATTTAAAATTAGTATTAACAGGTTTATATTGCGCAGTAAAATGTTTTGTGATTGTTTAACTAGAATTGAGTTAACAATATCGTAATTAGGAATTTTACATTCACAAAGTATTAACGGGTTTATCTCTAAGTTTTTTTTCGTTTATTTTGTCTATACGTGTATATTATCCAAACAGTTAATGGCAAAGGCCCCGATATTTACGGGTGAGATTTTTATTTGTAATACCCCAAATATTTAATGGGAAAGACCCGATATTTACGGGATTAAGATTTTTATTTGTAATACCCCAAAGTTTTAATGGGAAATGCCCCGATATGTAACGGGAGAAGTTTATGTTAAGTGGTTTAACCCCAGGAGGGTTGTGCTCGGATTTAGAGCGAACGTTTTGTCTTGTTTTGTGTTGTGTTTAAAAATTATAGAGATAAACCGTTAGTTCTTTCAAAAATATCTTATTTAAGATTGGTTAAATGTGTTCAGATCATTCATTATTCTTGAGATAAAACAATATGACTCCCTAATTTCAATTGTAAATATCGTTAGATCGTTATCTAAAGTCAAGTCTGTTCCACTTGCTAATTTGATTAACTATTAATTAAGTTCACTCCATGATATGATACGCAGATGATCAAACTTCGGCACGGGGAGCAGTTATAATACTTTTCATAGCACGTCATAACACGCCGTTTTGCCAGACGGTATGGAAAATGAAAAGACTACCGGTCAACAACAATAGTTGAACTAAACGGAGCAGGGAAAATTCTGACCCCTCAACATTACTGGAACGAGGAAGGGCATCATATGTACCCCACCCCTACAGTTGGCTACGACAGTGCAGTAGCGGTCTAAGAAGATAATTACAGTAGTTTGTGTTCGCGATTCCACCAAATAATCGGTCTAAGAAGATAATTAGAGTAGTTTGCGTTCGCGATTCCACCATTTATGTGAATAATAAGAGTAGTCTGTGTTTGCGATTCCAGGATCTCGTTTGTTTTTTTTTTATTATTGACTCGCGTGTGTGACCGATTGTGTGTATAGAACTTTTAAGTGCGTGTGTTTTTCATTGAACTTTTCATTTTGTTTAAAGACATTTTTGGATATTATGACATTTTACAAGTATATATAACTTTTAAATTCGTGTGTGTTTCATTTACCTTTTCTTTTTGTTTATAGACATTTTTGTATACGACATTTTACAAGTGTTGTTTGTTTTTATATGTCTTTTCATTCTTATTGTTATTTTTATCTTTTAAGATTAGGGTAGTTATATTCAAATTTGTAAAGGCTTTAAAAAAATATTTCATATTTTTTTCTAAAAAGAGGGAAAGGTATATAACATAATGACTTATGTCATAGAGGCGTCCTGCCATATTAAAATACGTGTTAGTGATTGTAACATAAACCTGTCGCTATCAATACCCGGCTGGAGATGTTGGTAGTATTCCTTATGTTATTGCGTAACTATAACTTGTTGTTGGCATGTCTTATCTAACTTTCTTTGTCTGATAAACTATATTGAATGTTAAACCTTCATATGATGCTTGATACATTAGACAGGTGTCTAATGAGCTCCTTTGTCTCGAATACGTTTATAAACTCAGAACAGAAACGAATCTTCAGTCAGGTCCAGGCAGGGCTAGGAGTTGGGTCCGGCCAGGACTGAGCGAAGGCCATGGGCACCTTGGCACGAGACGAGACGAGAGCTTCTGGAGTTAGCACACTCGTGCTAAGCCAAGCTAAGACATTCGACTCCCTCCATTTAAGTTAGTTCTACGGTCGTTTACATTATGATGTTTGTACCTAATATGTAAGAAGCAGAATAAAAGTATTATTAGAAGTATATACCAGTGTTGCCTCCAGAACTTGATTTAAGAACCAATACTGTCACAATGTTGTACATGGTAAAGTGGTCGTATTGCTGTCCGTCCATCAATCCATCCATCGTCCACAATTTATTATTTAATTACTTATTATACAATTTAGAGTTATGGTAAGGTTTTTTTCACATGTCGAAGTAAAATTAGCCTGTATGATTCTCTATGCTGTATATTTGAAGCTTATGGCAGTTTTAACGACAAAACTTGTCAAAAGTATATCTAATACATACTATAGGCTACAGGTAGCCTATATTTTTATCACTTGATTTGATAGTGTTTTTATTGATTACAGTCTGTCAGAGTGGGGTTGTTTTCTGTGCTTTTATCAAATCTGGTCGGGACATTTTTTTCAGGGGTGCATTGCCACCCCTGGCTACGGGCCTGCTAGGGGTTGTATTGTAGTTTGTACATCAAAATGTTTTAATTGGCGACACAAAAAAATATGTCTGCTCAGACGACTTAGCTGCTGTGTGTAAAGGGCGGATTAGGGGGTGGGGCGAACGGTGAACAGGTAATCAACTAATATAAATATTATATAATTTCAGATGATAAAACAACCGATAACAATATAATGAACGTTGATTCAATATGTAGAACTTGTCGACATGGTACACTTGATGATGTCAACAATTTAATACTTCAAAACATAGATCTAAATATTCGTGACGAGTTTGGACTACCACCTTTATTTAATTGTGTCATGTCTCAGTATAATCCAGTAGAGAGGGTTAAATTACTCGTCTCTACTGGTGCCAGGTTAGATGTAAAGGATAATTATGGTCATAGTTTATTACACTGGGCTTGTCTGTATAGTACAATAGACTGTATAGAATACCTATTGGAACAAGGCCTTGATAAAGATGCTAGAGATGATTTTAATATGACACCTTTATTTCATTGTGTAGAATCTGACATTAAACCAGTGGAGAAGGTTAAATTACTCGTCTCTACTGGTGCCATGGTAGATGTCAAGGATGATGAAGGTCAAAGTTTATTAGACTTGACTCGTTTGTTAGGCAGAACAGAATGTGACATATATTTGTGTGAAATGGGCAGAACAGAATGTGTCACATATTTATAAATAGAATATAAATAATCATACAACATATTTATTTTACTAGTTAATAATTATATTACCACTAAATTAAAATGTTTTGTTTTATTTTGATGTAAATTTAAAGATTTGTTATAAACCATTTTCTGTCAATTATCAACAACATTCTGTACACAAACTGGCTACACACCAGCCATTAAAACTAGTAACACGTGATTACAACGTCACAGTGGGTTATTACGTCACAGGTTAAATCTATTTATAAACAAATTGAAAGTAGTATTACCAGGTTAAATAACATGAATAGAAAATCAACTCATGTGATGTTTTGGTGGTCATGAAAGTCAACTTTAACCCCAACTTAATTCAGGAAATAAATATATTTACAATAGAAGGTAAGAAAAATTTATTTATTTTTCATTTTATAAATTGACATCTACTTTTATCATGTCAAGACATTCAGACAACGTGTTAAATGATTAAAGCCTATTTGATTTCTAGAATATATCTCTCCAGATTTCCTTGTTTATATTTGTTGTTGTTTACATGTAATTATGATTTTATTTAGAAATTTTTTTGAGTGATGCGATACGGCAGACATGTTTTAAATTCTGGTTTAAGGGGAGATGAGTCATTTACGATTTTATTATTGGAATATTTTAAAAAATTGTGTGTTGTTTAAAGGGAGATAAGTCAAAGTAGAGTTATCCTTTCTGAATGATGTAGAAGTGGGATTTAATCCATTTAACCAACCCGTACTGTTAAAAAATTAGAATTTCTAAGAATTGAACCTTCAAACACAATAAATACAGTTAAATATATTAGTTGATACTACAAAATATATATCAAAAAATTGAAATAATATTAAAAATTGTATAAACAATACCGTGATGAGTTTTTAGCGTCTTGTAAATTATATTCTCTCTATTTTGTTTTTCAGAGCTGCTACATTCGAACATAAACCCTCATTAAAAGTTGTTTGTGATTATTTCCACTAGAAAACTGTCCACTGTGTAAAAAACATTTATTAGCTGAAGGTCCTAAGGTAATGAGTTTTTTATATTTTATTGTCTAATAACCAAAGCCTATTAATTCTCTAACAACAAACTTGACAGACTGTATAATATTAATAATGGTTTAATCTAGGATGCAGCCCTTTATAGTTATAGATATTTATAATGCTGCACCCTTGTATACCAAAAAGTACTATTTGTTTCCATGGAAACACAAAAACTATTAAATCCGTGAAATTTTTGAATCCAGGAGATTATACCACTGTTAATATTCTGATTTTATTTTCTTAATTAAATTAAATGTGAAATAATCAATTTGAGTGCTGATACATTTTAGCATGGATCAAGCTGTGATCAATTAGATAATGTGTGAAAAATATTTTATTTCAGAATCAACTGAAAGGTCGTAAAAATCAAATAGAGAGAGTTTATTGTGGTCATCTGTTTCATAATGGTTGTTTAGATACGTACATGAAAACACCTCCATTTATAGGTAAATATTTATAATACTGCTGGGAGTCATGGCGACCGTCTTTATTACCTCAGTTGGTGAAGAAAACTAAAACTTCAAACCCAATTTTATACCATATAGTTATAATCCTGGTTAAATGGTATGGTTATAATCCTGGTTAAATGGTATGGTTATAATCCTGCTTACCATATCTCACATTAGATAGTTGAATGAAAATAAAAAGTGCATTCTCTTATTTGACTGAGTCAGAAACGCAATGCTCCATATTGTACACATTGTCGTGCACTTAATAGAGCTGTAACAGACAGTTAGAATTTCATGGACGTGTTTTTAAAGACGTAGCTTATGTTTGTTTTGTTACCTATTACGTCTTGAATAGTTACGTATGGTCTCATTTGATAAAATTACTCGGTTCAATAGTTATTGTCCATTTTATCTGTTTATAATCAGTCTTTTTGTTGTATATCTCAAATTATTCCTGCTCAATTTATTATTTAAGTAGACTTTTTTTCAAAGAAGTGCCGACAGTCAGAAAAAGGACAATTATTCATTGGTTGATAAGGTCACGTGAAACTCTAATATTCATATATAAAGGGTGCTAACTTTATTATATGTGATCTGTGTCAAAGGACTTTTAAACTAACTTTTATTATATTGAAAGAACGAACCACACGGACATTTTTATTTGTAAATACACCACGGATCCAACTATGTGGTTTTTACTGCGAGAACTTCGCTTTTCCACATTAAACAGCAGATTGTTTTTCCCACAGGTTTTTTTCAATCGGCTGGGATGACATCAAACAGCTGGATCTCCTATTTTAACTTGTTTTCATTATGACAAAGTGAGAAGATGACCCGCCCTCTCTTCTCACGACAGTAATTTTAAGACTGTGTTTTAAAGTGATTTTACATATACAAGAACTTTTTATTATTTTAAAACTGTATTATAAAGTGGCTTTTTACGGAAGCCCATAAGGGTCAATCAAATGAAAAAAAAATATTCTGACTATCTTGTAATTACAAGATAGCCAAAGCCCATAAGGGTCAATTAAATGAAAAAAAAATATTCTGACTATCTTGTAATTACAAGATAGCTATCTTGTAGTTACAAGATAGCCTATCTTGTAATTACAAGATAGCCAAAGTCCATAAGGGTCAATCAAATGAAAAAAAAATATTCTGACTATCTTGTAATTACAAGATAGCTATCTTGTAGTTACAAGATAGCTATCTTGTAGTTACAAGATAGTCTATCTTGTAGTTACAAGATAGCTATCTTGTAGTTACAAGATAGCCTATCTTGTAGTTACAAGATAGCTATCTTGTAGTTACGAATAATTCGTTTGCGCGTAGGGGTCTTTAGTAGTGGGTGGGGGTTGGATGGCGAATGGTTATCATAAAGCCTGTCATTGAGTAAACTTGCGTGGTTTCGAAACCCCCGTTGTACGCGACAAGGAGTAGGGTCGCCTGTCCAACATCGTGGGTTTTCTCCGGTTCCTCCTCTTTCCTCCCACTGCTAAAGACCCCTACACGCAAATGCATTATTGAATTAAAATTAAATCATATGTTAGTCCAGAAATGACCTAGTTTGTGTCGAGTGGACGTTACCCCCCGCTCCCATCTCTTTAGCAGTTGGGGGAAACCGGAGGATAGGCGAGGATGGACAGGCGATCCTACTCCTTGTCACGTACAAACGGGGATTCGAAACCACGCCAGTTGACTCAATGACAGGCTTTTAAGCACGCATGTTCTAACAAATCGACCATCCAACCCTCCAGTCCAACGAAATACTTTTGTATGTCACGGGAGCGGCATCACCAGGTTGTGCCCTCATTAAATACTATTCATACTCTCATTAACTTCATTCCCTCATTAATATCATTTATGATACATTGATTTCATGTTCTCCTTAAAAAAGATACCTTCCCCGCGTACAAACTGTGTGAGTTAAAAATATATTCAAACTAATTAATCTATCAAACGTTTGCTTCAAATCCCTCTCAAAACATTGTAGGCCTATTCGACAGGAGATACCGCAAGCTATAAATAAACTGCTTTTAGACGCTGTGTCAGTCAACTCATTTCATTGAGGGAGGGTCCATTTTTCAGAATATCCTTTTCCTTACTTACTTTCCAAAAATCAAAATTTAAAGAAGTTTTCCGAAAAACAGAAATAGCGTTCTGTGGCTTCAAAGAGCGCATTAAAATTGATGAGTCATGATATAAATATGTAGTTGGTGGGTGTATGAAGTCAATGGTATTTATGGGAGCATGAAATCTGTGCATGGTGACCTTTAAATTGTCACTCATGGGCATCTCGGTATCTTGTAATTACAAGATAGCTATCTTATAATAACAAGATAGTCTATCTTGTAATTACAAGATAGTCAGAATTTTTTTTTTCATTTGATTGACCCTTATGGGCTTCCGTAGCTTTTACATATACAAGAACTTTTAATTATTTAGTGTTTTTACCTATCTTCAATATATTACTCATTCAGATGTAAATAATTTAATTAAATCAACCTGCTGTCCATAATATCATGCCTTTTTAACAACTACCGTATAATCACAACCTTTTAACTAATTAGAAAGGTGAGAATCGTGTCTGTGATGGAACTTGGTCATACATGTTAATGTTACAAATATCATCATTAGTCGGCAGAGTATGACGCCATTATCACCGGGTTAGCCAATGTGCGACGTCAAGGACGTTAAGGTTTTACGAACGTTATTTCCCACCACGCCGGACATTCATATTTAATATATTATATAAGAATGATTCACTAAATGTATTTTATTGTTATTCATGTCATGACATAACCTCGAGTTCTTGCTATATCAGTTCTTGTTGCTTGTGGTGAACCTATAGGAGGCATGATTCAAGCCCTTGTCTATGTTTTGAAAACATTTTTTATAATTTTTATACCTATCTCACAAATTATAAATAGTTTTTATTATTTAAACATGCATTATAGGAGGCGTGAGTCAAGCCCTTGTCTTTGTTTGAAAAACATTTTTATAATTTTGACACCTATCGCACAAATTAAAAATAGTATTCATTAGTTAATAAACAAATGTATTATTGTTTTTAAATCATTTATATATCATGAAAAACCGACATCCATCTATGTACAAATTGTTGTGCAAGTAAAAGAACCATTGACAGTTAGTTGTAAATCGGGGAAGAGGTTCATGGAATGGCCACTGTCTGGGCAAAATTCTCCTACCTCATATTGCCCATAAAACCATAGAAATAAACATTACAATATGTTTGTTGCTAAATGAAAGTCAGCCGTCTGTTTACATGCTTGTCACCGTGTTCACCACTAAACCTCGGCCTTTATTTGCATCCCATCCAAACTACTTGTCAGCTGCATAGGTGAAGGTCAGCCTTTGTATTCTAATTATGTTTCGACTTCATTGTACAATGTGGATTTTCTAGTTTATATAACGCTGGTCATGGGCGTCACACGTGGGGTGGGGAGTCCGACCCCCCCCCCCCTCAATTGTTTTCCGCGGGGGGGGGGGCGTCTGAATATACTTGGACCCGCCCCGCCGCAAATAACTTGGCAAAATAAAGTGCCCGAAATCTAATAAAACACTAATTTTAGGACTGGAATAGGAGTAAAACCCATTTGCGTCCATCAAATATTCAAAAATTTTCTTGGCGGATCCATCCAAGGTCAGCTCCGCTTCTTCGCCTCTCGAAGAAAAATGTGCGCTGTCCGTAAATCTTCTTCGGACATTTCTAGTTTTGCTTCCCTAACTGTCATCGAGTCCTACTAAAACAGTAATTTCACTTTTCTTTTAATTAAATACCACGAATTTGTACTGAGTTGACTGTTGATTAAAACATTTTGTCTGGGGGCCACTCTACTTTGTGCGACATTTTTCGGGCATCGATTATTACTTGTGAATGCAACTGCAACAGTGTGATTAGATGGTTGGAATTCAGAGTTGGATTTCGGTTACAAAACCATTGGATACTTTTGGAGTTGCTTACACAGGCAAGAACTCTTGACGGTGGTCTGGAAGCTGTCCGGGCAAAATCCTCCTAATGGCACTGTATGGAGGATAGGTCATCCTCTGATGACTACGGGGGCGGTTGGATGGCCAAATGCTCAAACACGTCAAGTGGTGTGGTTTAGATTCTCCGTGTAGATTTTCCAACGAGTAAAGTCGCCGCTACAATTTTCTCCTGGTCTTCCGTTTACCTCCGACTAATAAATATATGTATAAATAACCACAAGTTAGTCTCGAAATGACCTGGTTTGTAACGAGTGGATGTTAAACCCCATTTAATTTAAAAACTATCCCATCTATTGCGTTCACAATTTTGTCGGAAAGGTGGGTCTAACTTTGGAAGAAAAGTCACGAAATTAGAAAGAGATCCATCAAGAAATGTATCCGTTATCGCGTTCACGAGCCCATTGTTGACAGACGGACAAGGTGATGACTATATGCCTAAACTATGACGCTGGATTAAGGAAGAATAGCTGAGGGTCTAAACCATTTTGAAAAACTAGATTCGATTTGGTGCAATGGTCTATTATGGAAAGGTAATCTCCCCGATCCTACACCCTGGAAACCGATAGGGTTTGTTCTCTTATGACCCCCATGCTTAACGCTAAATATGAAATAAATCTGTTTAAAAATGTACCCTAATTGCGTTAAACAAGTGTGTTGAGTGACTGTTCTAGGTTTCATCACATTTTTAAAAAGAAAATCTATTAACATTGTCGACGGTGATTGCTGGTTAAGGGGAGGTAACACCAAATTGAAAAGTTGGGCTCAGACTAGTAATTATTTCCCCTTATTTCACGAATATTAGTGCGAGTTATAAATAGGTGTTTTTTGCTCGCCTCTTCTTGCATTTTTTGGTTGACTTTTTGGTCTAGAATTGGAGAAAAGGATCAAATTTGCAATTTCATAGCAGTTTTGGCGTAATACTCATGATATTACAGCGGAGGGATAGGGGTGTAAAGTGTCTTTCTGCAGAGCAAACATCGTGTCGGAAGTGAGATTTTCATCGGCAGTCAACATCAAATCCCCGTAGCAAAAAATCTAAACGGTTACCCCCTACAAAATTATGATGAGGAGATTTCCAAATGTGGTCACCATTGTGTCTATAAAGATTGGAAGCAACGGGATGTTGAGCAAAAAAGTTACAGTCTGTGATGTTACACTCATTTAACATTGAAGTCAATGGGCAAATAATTGCTAGTCTGAGTCCAGTTGTGGGCCGTCCTCTCGTGACTCAATGCTTAACACCAAAATCTGTAAAAACATTACAGACTCTCTCGCGTTAACAATGAGGAGGGGTGGAGGAAAACGCTGATAATGCTTTGTTCGGTCATGAATCCAATACACACCAAATTTGCAAAGTCAGTCGGTTAATAAATTTACACGCTATCGCCTTAACAAAGCATGCGGCATAGCGAAGCTAACCCTACTCAAAAATCAATAGTATTTGTCTTCTCATGATTCGAAGGCTTCACACCATTTTTTAAATCTATAACCAACAGTGTGTAATGGGCAATGATATCCACCATATACAAAATCTATAGCCTATACTGTGTAATGAACAAGATATCCCCATATACAAAAACAAAGGTAGCACAAATAACGCTGAAAATTACCGAGGGATTACTATTCTCAGCTGTATGGCAAGATGTTCACAGCAGTCAAAAACTGAAAATACATTGACAGGGAAGGCCTTGTGGGTCAACAACGGACGATTTACTCAGTTTAAAATTTATAATAGATTGTCCGTGTTTACTCTCTTTAATGCCTTGTAGCTTTATTGGTTACCTGCACTGTGGTCTTCATCCTCAAGTTATCTCCTTTATAGCATTTCAACTACCAGAGAGAGTTCTAGAAAACTTCCACGTTTCAAAATTACAGTAGACTCCGCTTATAACGGATGCGCATACAACGGACAATCGCTTATAACAAACACAACAGTTTGGTCCCGATTTTTGTAATAGAAATTTCTTATATTCAACGTCTTTTATAGCGGACACTCTCTAACGGACAATCGTTTATAACAGACGATTTTCATTGGGCCCTAATCGATAAATCAATGTAAAATTCCATTTTTATAAGCAGAACAAAATGCTGATATAACTGATTTTATTATCGGTGGCCGGAATACTTCTCCCAGAAAATATCCATACTGATTTTAGTGCTATCACGTTTACAAAATTCTTGAATCGGTTAATCACCTAGCCAAAAATGGTATCGGTTGGGCTGTGTAAGATATTCCCGCATTCTGACTAACCCCGACTGCTTTAACTGCTAATCAAAAATCCAATATTACAGGGGATAGATTACAATTCACACGTTCAACATCTCCCGTACATCAGTACGTAATATTTTAACACGGAAATCTGTAATCGTATCGCCAAAAAAAAAACCAAAAAAAAACCAACAGAAGCGACACAAGACGGTACATATAAGACAAAAACCACGTGTCTTTTAAGAGTGCATCAAAATATGCCAAGGGTGGGGGGGCGAATAGAAGAGCCTCCTGGCTGTTATGTCGAATTTATCAGGTACACAGTAACGTCACATTCTGATCAGCAGTATTACATTACTGCAAAATTTCAGAAGCCTCCTATGTTACATTTTCACAATCGGGTTAGGGTAGGCTCACTGTGCACGCAACAACTTCTAAGCTACATTCAAATATCTTTATTTCACCAAATAAACAAATACATGAGTTATGAAAATGCCAATTTCATTGACCTCTATGTTGATTATAGAGATACTTCAAATTTCCTAGCACTCGGGTTTGAAGCGGGGTTCCTCTGTTCAAAAAAACACAGGGTACACCCACGCTGCATCAAAAAATACCCAAACCAGCCGCCATTCTGGATTTTGACTGCCATATTGGATCAACTGTTTGTGAGATGAATTGGAAACTATCATAAATGAGTCCATCGACCAACAATGTCATATAACACATGGGTTATTTTCATCAACAATGTTTATAAAGCCCTATTCAGACAGTTTCTTGCTGCCTAAATGTTAATAAAGCCACGTTGGCGCGTTAATCTGGATGTCACGTGTCCAAGCTTCTGATACATATTGACTAAATGACTTATTTACAGGAACTTAGTAAACTCTAGATTTCAAAATATTGACAAACTTCTATACATTTGATGTTACTCTAAGTAGACGATGATCTTGACAACTAATAACAATTGCGATACCATAATTTTCGACTGCTACCATTACAGACTCCACTTGACCTTTAATATAATCTATACCCTTGACCTTCATTTCTATCAAGCATGCTTACTCTAAGTTAAAATATAATAATATCAGTCTCTCCGCTCTGCATCACTGGCAAAGGGAAACCACGCCGGAAAATCTAGATGAACTTTCTAGGCCAATGCAGGGATCAAACATCCAACCTCCAGGCTAGCCAGCCAGGGTCTTACCCACTTAGGCTCGCGATAATCCAGATAAGACAACGCTAAAATGATTAAAACTAATAATATAGGAAAAGATAGGTATTATTCAACTATCGAAATGTATTTATAAAAGAAGGAATGGATAGGTATTATAACTTTGGTTAAACCACCATTACCATGTACTTCTAAAGGTCATGACCTTTCCATCATCACGGATACTAGTCAAATCTGCCCTGATTCTGAAGATGAAAATGCGTTTCTTTGAGCAATGATTCAACAAGCAAAGTGGCGAAAACCCATGATATTTCCGACTCGTAAAATGACACGGTCGGGAAGAGAACTAGTAATAAGTTCGATAGTTTTTTCGATAATGGCTATGATCACGAAGAATTCGAAGATACTGGTAATACCGAATCGAAAATAAACGAGGATTTGTGATTAAGAGATTTGACACAAAGATGGTTTTCTCAAAAGGTAAAAGCGGACAAATATCCCACACCTAGAAATTTTGATCATGTTTGGTTTTCAAGAATTAATCATCCCATTTAGGACAATATGGGCAAATATCCAAAATCAATTTCTGACAAATGTACAAAAATTAATAGTTAAGGCAAATGCTGCCATTATCGAATCCATATAATTTACGACCACTCAATTTAATAACAAGACAACGGATGTGACGTCGTATATGTGACGTCAATGGGTGGAAATCTTTCAAAGATACACTAACAATCAACATGTAAGAGTTATGATGAACTGACATTACTTGTATTAATCTTATGGGTACCAGTCATTCTCAATTACGTAATTCGTTAACATGAGAAATCTGGGAATCTTGTATTCCTCATGGAATTTGGTTGTATGCAGCTCAGCTAAGTAATACACGGCTGTAATTTGGCTATGACATGTACATTGTTTAGTGTAAAATACACTGTATACATATGTACTCGATAAAAATGAATATGTCACAGCCCCATCTATACTACTTCTGCTTTTTGTAAAGTGCTGACTCCAGGGCCCCATCCCTGGCAGTACTCCTAACAAATCTGTGTGGGAAAATAAAAATATATATATACTCTTCAACAAAAGAAGCGCACAGCCCACTGTTCATCATTTTTTTTATGTGAACGAGGTCGTTGTTTCCATAAATCTTACTTGTTTTTAATGTCATTTTGTAAGGATAAAAGAAATTCATTATTGGTTTTTAATGTAGGGTCACTAACTGTGACTGGTCATCCTTTTTGCTTGATTGCACCAAGACACATGAATTTAACAATCTCGCAAGCTTTTCTCATGGAACCTAAATCTTAGGCCTTTAAAATCCCTGGGTTCTCGGTTTCTAAATCAGTTGCACAGGTAAACACTCAACGAACCAAGTGATGCCACATCTGAACGCAACAACGCTATTGGTCGACTACAAACAGGTGAATTCCAAACAGATTTAGCCAGGCTGCTGAATGATTACCTGAGTTCCATTTCTCGCCTTTGGGATAGGTACCGACAGCGAAGTTCAACACGTTACCGCCCAAGCTCAGGCCAAACAAGAGTGACCCCACCTGTCCTGAATCGTCACTTTCGGTTACGCCATTGGCGGAAACGATTCCCAACAGCGACCTCTATTGCAGCAGCAATTGCCGGACGAGTCTATAAACGCCTACGTGAAACCGGATTACGAGACAGACGTCCCCGTTAGAGCTGCTGATTTGAAGTACGCCGACACCGTGAAATCCTTCTTAAGTGGGTTGAGACACTGAGCGTATGGCCACAACAACACTGAAGAGCAGTTTGGTTCAGCGACGTGTCGCGTTTCCTGTTGCAACAAGGCGAATGGTAAAGCGGGGGTATACCGACGACGAAATGTCACATTGCGTTTATATTTATAAACCTGAAATTACATTCTGACATGTATAAGACGTCATTACATTCTGGTGTAAATAAGACGTCATTAGATTCTGATGTAAATAAGACGTCATTACATTCTGATGTAAATATGACGTCATTACATTCTGATGTAAATAAGACGCCATTACACGCCTATTTTAAACTGCCAGTTCTTTATCTAAACCTTACATAATTTAATCAGTAGAAATTGTTAATCGTCTGATAATTATGGCAACCATTGCTTCGTGAATATTCTTGTCACTCGGCAAACCTCGTAAGATTTCGGGAATCTAAACTCGGCTGTATGATGAATTCCGCCATATTGGAACTACTTTAAAGGCCCCGGATGAAACATGGCTGCGCCCACTCCAAACACAAGTTGGCAACTTATTTGGCTAGCGACCTATTCGACCGATCCAGCTGTAAGATAATGACGAAATTACACTTCTATTCTGAGCTGAAGGAATGGATAAAAAATAATATATTCTACTTTCATTTGATAGACATAACGTTGGATTTTATTGGTTGATAAATAGAGACTGTTGTCTTTACTCTAAATATTTTTCCAACGAACAGGTTGCAGCTCGATCGGTCGAATAGGTCGCTAGCCGAATAGGTTCCCAATTTGTGTAATAGCGTCAAGTTTTCCTGTTAAAGTAAACCGGTAGCCGCATCGCAAATGTATGGGCGTAGGTACATATCACTTACTGTCATACATCCGAGACTAGATGTAGTTGACGTAGTTTACGGAATCTCTCGAGATTAGCCGAGTGTATTCTTGTTTGTTTATTTACGGCTTATTTACATAACAACAATTAACTTCCACTCGACGATTAAAAAGCATGGATGTGACGCTTTTTGTAGGGAAATCCCCTGTTTTTCACGATCGTACAGCAGATTGGATAATATAATATTATTCATGACTTGTTATTAATACAGCTATACAAGTAGTACAATGACTGGCAACTGTCTGTTTTATTTGAATAGACATTTAACGTAATATGCCGCGTCATATTTCATTGTAGAGTAAACGCATTTTGTAACACTAACTATTTGATATTCTATATTTCTATATGCCAAAGTTTGCATCCGAAAACGGAACACCTTCAGACTAGTTATAAGCAACAAACAAAAAGGAAATGTTTTGACGACACGCGGTTAAAAGAAAAGGTTTTTTTACCACTGAAGAACCAAAAACATAGTTTACTTGACAAATGGACAAAATGAAATGAAATACCTAAGAATAACGAAACAAGTTCTGTCTAGTTATTCAAGCCCGATCCACACAAAACGACTTGTTTTATGTCAGATAGGTGAAAGAAGTTTGTTTACTGGCGAGGTATCAATTAATTACAGACAATAGTTCACGTGACATCTTTATTAACCATGTCTCTTTATTCGTTATTCAAAATATGAATTCGAAATAGCGAAACATACACCCAGTCTCCGAGGTACCATGTACATATTGACTTGCACTTAAAAGAACCATTGACAGTTGGAATTGTAGCGTCGCTGTCTGGGCAGAATTCTCAATTATTATGATACTGGGAGGAAATGCGTCAAACTGGGCATAGAAATTACAAGTCTTTCATATATTCAATAATATGTTAATATCCGTAACCTTTACACACCATGTTTCCGTTGTTTATGAATCATCACCAACAATATTCATCATTATACAACAGTCATGTTATATTACAAGTGGTCGCCTCATTTCAACTGTAAATTACGAAAAGTAGCAATTAGCCACACTATACATGTTTAAACGTGTAGCCGTGATATACATGTTAAAACAATTAGCCGTAATGTACAGGTTAAAACAATTATCCGTAATATGCGGGTTAAAACAATTAGCCGTAATATGCGGGTTAAAACAATTGGCCATAACATACTGGTTAAAACAATTAGCTGTAATATACAGGTTAAAACAATTAGCCGTGATATACTGGTTAAAACAATTGGCCGTACCATACTTGTTAAAACAATTGGACGTAATATACCGGTTAAAACAATTAGCCGCAATATACTTATTAAAACAATTAGCCACAATAAAACGTTAACCATATAACTAAAATAAAATACACTGTTTTAAAAAGTTATTAGTATTGGCATATTTGATGTAATATCACGCTATATTATCAGGAATTTTCAGGTCATACATTTCACAGTGAACTATAATCCCCGGGAATTTCCCGATTCAAAGTAAACAGTAAATGGAATAAAATGAAATTGGGTTAAACATCCTACTAAAGCAATGTGTATTCCCAGGGAAAACTTAAGACTGTAAACATGTTGAATAAAACATTTGTGAACTTTGATGTTAAGTTTGGGGTCAGGTTCATTTGTCACAATGATGTGAGCATAGTAAAAGAGATCACACTAAACCATCTTAAAGACCCCCCCCCCCCCCCTCGACTGCTTGCCCGTAAATCAACGAATTAAATACAAAATAAAGTTACTGGCGTTTAAAGTACTCAATAATCAAGCTCCACAATATATTCAAGATCTGCTCACTCCATACAAATCCAGTAGAACTTTAAGATCACAGAACAAGTCGTTATTAGTTATTCCTGTAGCCAAACTTCAACATACGAAACGATCTTGTCATTTTGTCATTTTGCAGAACATTTTCAAAGAATCAAAAACTCTAGATTTCTTTAAGTCACGTTTGAAAACACATTTATTTGACGAAAATAAACAGTAAAAGAATCCGCACCAACTTTAAAGAGCATTAAGATCTTTTATCGAAGCTTTGGCACCCATATTGAAGAAACATTTATCATTTCTAAATCGTTGGCGACAATGTGCTCAACCCTCTCATGTAGCGCCAGATTAACCATGGTGGGGCCCTGGGGTCTTAAGCATGTTGTTGGCTTCCAACCTAACACAAGTGACCAGACCTTAGGCAGTATTGTTCCATACATATGAAAGTTACTACAATAAATCTAATTTGAAGTCTGTCATTGATAAACAACTGGGAGACCTGGACCCCGTGGTTATCTGGCGCTATTTTTCATGGGTGATGTCCATAACACTGGTAATATGTCAAGTTGTTAATCGTCGATCAGCCATCACCTTGTTATGCAACCGTGAAATGTTTGCTTGAATGGTTTCTGTTGATGGCCTTCCAGGAAGCGTGTTATCATCATGGCTCTCTCTCTTAAACGCTTGAATTCCGCAGCCTATTTCTTTGCTATGCAAAGGGATGAGGCATCATTCCCGAAAGCGGAGACCATGTCCGCATGTATCTGCGTTGGGGTTTTTCCTTGATGACTGCCCTTTAGTAGAGTGGTTCATGCTCAGAAGAAAATGCAATAAACGAGGTATATTTGAGGCTTATTTTATATGGCGGGATATCGGGTTCAAAATGCAATCTAGATTCAAAAGCAGAAAATCAAAAGTCAAAAGCAGACAGTAGAAAATCAAAATTAAAAGGAAAAACTCTGATCAGAAAGGGTATTTAAATTGTGCAAACCCACAAAGTGTTCATGGACAGAATTTCTACTTTCTGCTATTAACTTTTGACTTTCGACTTTCTGCTTTTACTTTTGACGTGTGCTTATGATTTTCTAACGCAGATAACCATATGGATGAGTGAAACCCTATTTTATTTGGCCTATAAATCTGCATAGAAGTCATGTACAGAAATAACTGTTATTGAGTGATTCATCAATACATGCAACTATTCAATAAATTTTTACACGGGATTGTTCGTATAAAAGGAGGGACACGTCAGAACATGGTATTATAATAACAACCAACAAACTGATATAACATAATAATATTTATTATAGACATATTACTTGGTCACAGAAGTTTAACACTACGTACGTATACTGGAAGTCTCCTGTCTCTCTAATAAACTATCTGCCATCATCTGAAACGTAAGTTGTTGTTTCTTTTATATATTGTTTATCACTTTTATACATTATGTTAAAATATGTTCATCTTGTTTAAATCATACATTATACACTGTCGGGTTTAGTTTAAGAAAGGCGTTAGAGTTCCCTCCCTCTCCTCGCGTATAAGACCCCTTCCCTAATCCCCCTCCCTCACATATAAAAACCCTTTCCCCAATCTCCCACCCTAGACTATTACACTTATAAGCCCTCTCCCCGCCCCCTCACGACTAAGGACAGATAAAATTGTGTTTGAAAGACACAGTTGGGCTAATCCGAGTCTATAATGACAACTAAGGGGGGGGGGGAGGTACCAAAGGGGAAGGGGTCTTATATTAGACACAAGTATAATATCATCCATGGAATCAAGGTTCTCGCATCGTATTTTTATAACTAACTCTAAAATCCTTCTAATGGTGTTATAATTATCTTCTATATTATATCCCTTCTTTCCAATTGAAACCATCCATCCTAACTTATGATAGATGGGTTTCACAAAAGGATTTTAAGCATTGATTAGGGCTACGTTGTTAGATCTAATGCAACATATAGATGTAATTGGAATAAAGATAATATTGTGAACAGCCCGGGTCACATAATTTTAACATACCATCATTCACAAAAACAATTCTCATTCAATGTATTTTCTTAGCACGGGAAATAGAGCTATGGTCCACCCGTTTATTTTTGTGTAAAGCAATTTAAGCATTTGAATGACGCCTCATATTAGAACTCCAAGAAAAAAAACCCCAAACCCCAGTAAACTATACACAAAAGGAAAATCATTTATTCATATCCAATGTCATGGAAAGAAGAGCACTCTTATCTTCGTGTACAATGGTTTAATTTGAGTCACAAATATTATAATATGTTTGTGACAATTCTCAATACATGTAGTTCTCTTATCCAAAATACCATAAAACTACGAAATTCAAGCGACTTAGTTTATCGATACACATTATATCCATTGAAGCCTGCGAGTAAATCAAATGCCAAGATCACGAATCAAATGCCAAGTTCAAGGCCAACCCACCGATATATTTCGAAACAATTTTAATAGACAATAGACTCATTTATTTCACCGCTCTTCGACTGTCTGACCATATGTGCAAACTCCCCAATTGATATTGTAACCGTTAATTTTGCCTGTTAACAGTTTTCAGTTAAAATTTCATTTTGATTTTAGCTAAAATCTATTTTGGTGATTTTAGCTTAAGTTTTTGTGAAACAGGGCCCTGGTTCTGAATTGGAGAATGTTTTTTTTTATATCAATAACTTATATTTTTCTGTTTAAGTTAAAAGTAAAATCCATAATATATCAAGTGTGTGTGTGAAATAGCTTTATTTAACGTCCGCTTCCATTGAGGTGATATCAGGATGTCAATATATTCGATATAAAAGAGAGAGAAATAGGGTTTAACGTCCCCTCGACACAAACTATTTCATTTCGAGACTAACATATGGTTCAATTTTATTTCAATAATTCGCTTGGGCGTAAGGGTCTTTAGCAGTGGGAGAAAACCGGAGGACCCGGAGAAAACCCACGCGGTTAGACAGGCAACCCTACTCTTTGTCATGTACAACCGGGAAATTGAATCCACGCCAGTTGCCTCAATGACAGACCTTATGATGCAAAGCGCACGCGCCAACCATTCGGCCATCCAACCCTCTATAATCAGACCAGGGAGAGAGAAATGTTTACACGTAAAGACAATATTGCTGCTAGTCTTGTCCACTTTGAAAGACCATTGAGAGAGAAATGCTTACAGGTAAAGACAATGTTGCTGCTAGTCTTGTCCACTTTGAAAGCAACATGTGATGGTTATATTGGGGTTTCTTTGTCTCGTTTGTGTCGTGTGGACAAGAGATCAAATACCTTGAATTTCCATTTTTCTTACACGACGTTTATCTGGACAAGCTACTTCACAGTTTCCCATTTCCCATTTAAGATTTTTAGAATTATTATAAACTGTTTCTTCTAATTAAAGGATTATCTGATTGTTAGGTTTGTGTTTGAAAGGACGAGAATTGGACAAGTGTATCACTGTAATTGTCAATACCTTTTTAAATTTTCTATTGTTTCATTGTACATGTAGTTCAATAATTTATTTCTTATTGTGGTCCGACATTTATGTTATAGGATGGGGATTAAATATGGTATTGTTTAATCCAATATGTTTGATTGTAAACAGAATTTAAATAGCACGTGATTTATATTGGCCCACGTTGAGGTTTTTCTATGTATAGTCTATTCAGTTAGTTCGTCATAGTAGTGACGCGTGCATATTGAATACACGACATACAATAAAAGTTAAATTCACGGGGAACGAATCTATGGAAAATTTGGACCTTTAGTAACGCAATGATCAATTGGTGTCGTGTGATATAACATTATGTTTATTAGAAACGAGTTTTATTTGACGGGAAGTCTTTTTTCAAGCGGTTGACTATTTCGCTGTCTACCAGATCTCAACAAGTGTCTTATTACTCATCTGTAAGTTTTATTTTATTTTGATTATTTCGTTTTCATTTATAACTGTATTTTCACTACTGGACCAAATTAATAGAAAGTTGTCGGGTGGCTCTCCCAGAATGTTGTGAAAAAAAACCCTCAATGGACAAGGAACATTACCCGCAAATTTCAATGTTTCATAATATTCTCAGTGGGTAACCCGACAACCACTGGTCCACTGGACCTACAATTTTATGCAAATATAGATACTTTATTATGGGGAGTAGAAGGCGTCATATTTCTAACCGCTTATTGCTAGATATTTTATACCAATATGGATACACTTACAGCTCATACACTGCAAGCAATGAATAATATTAATACTATCATGTGAATACTAGGTGACGTTTATCACCCATGTAATAGCCTGTCACTCAATGGCTGACGCTTACGGCGTATCATCCATAAATAGTAATGGGCGGAGTCTGTTTGGTATTGTTTATTCACAAGCGCAAAATCATTAGCCGGTTAAGTGTCTACCATAGCAACGGTCCCTGTGCTTCGATTTATATGATTTGTGGTCATGCTTAATTATATATATGAAGAGTTCGTGGAAAAAGACGCCGACAGTGTATAATCCGATGATTTAATTAAGATACGATTTTTGTAATAATTAGTCAGCAATTAAAAACAACGTCGTCGTGGGTATGCAATGAATTCTCCTCCAACTTCGCACCCGTTGGTAGGTACCGAGAGCGGTATGTCACGTGAACAAACATGATACTTGGCAATTACAATATTTTGAAAAGGAATTGAAGCAAAATTATGATAGATTAATTAGTTTGAATATGTTTTTAATCCAAATATATCATCAAATCACCCAGTTTGTACCCGTGAATGTATCTTTAATGAATTCTATCATACTGATCAGCAGTGAATATTCTCTAATCCGCTACAATCACTGACAGGGATAACACCTGTGTGGGTTAATGAGCTCGATATATTAACCTTTTACGTAATCCAAATTGAATTCTAGATTTATTTTTTAAAATAAAGGTGTTTGAAGTAGATCTGGATACAAAATTATTTTCTATTTAGTGTAAATCAGGATATAAAATAAAAAGGTATCATTCTTCCCGGGCCAGCTTATGTTCTGTAAACAATGCGCACGCTCCCTAACCACTGTGATGTGATCTCACATGTAGAAGTCATTTGAACGTATAAAAATCTGTCATCTCAGAAAGGGGCATAAGGAGGATTTCGCAATATTAATAACACTGGTGTAACGAGATTAATTTTGACCTTCTATTCGTCATGGCGTGAGAAATCTTCCCCTATAAGTCGACTGAATAGTTGTCAATATTATAAATACTCCTCTTTAGTGTTATTTACGACAAAACATCATAAAAAGTTGTCAGTCAGTGTACTGTTTGTATAGCTGTATTGATAGCAAGTAATGACTCGTATTATATTATCCAATTCGATTAACGGTCGTCGTGGAGTCGGGGGATCGGCCTTATTTTACGGAAGATTATTGCCGTCATGTTTCTATCTTAATGTTGCGGGTGGGGGGGGCTTTCTCGATTTGAGAGGTCAATTCGTAGCCATGTTTACTGAACTAACAGGACACTTTACCCGAGCCTACATAAATCTACAAGAATCTACAAGAATCTATCAATATTCACACTCAAATCATATTCATTATAATCATGACGACGTATTATGCCGTCGCCCTTGTTTGTTCGTCCGTCCACAATTTGTTTGCCGACACTCTACAGGTCATAATTTATATTTGATTTTGACGAAACTTAAAATATAGGTCTATATCCCAAGGATCTCGGCTCCTTTCGATATTGGCGTGTTTTGGAGAATAACTTCGAAAAGTCACGTTTTTAGCTTGTAGTCACTCTAGGGGTCACAACTTTAAACTGATTATGATGAAACATGAAATGCATGTTTATAACCCATATATCTTGATACGACAAATCGAGTTTTTAGCTTGTGGTCCCTCTTGAGGTCACAATTATTATCCGATTTAAAAAGCCGTTCGAATGTATCACCGTTATACATTGTTATAAGTTGAGTTCGAATTTCTTTAAAATCGGACCAAAACTGACGGACAAAATAGCCGCCCGTCGTACACAAATAGTGTAAAGATATGTTATAGTAAGGTTGTGGACCCTCTAGATGTCACAATTTTGATCCGATTTTGATGAAAGTTGAAATACATGTTTTAAACCCAAAGCTCCCGATTCCTTTCGATATTCGCGCATATCAGAACGTAACTTTACAATCGTTTAAATATATCACCGTTACACATCAATGAAGGTTGAGATCGAATTTCGTAAAAATCTGGACAAAATGGCTGCTACTTGTACGCAATTAGTGTAAAAGTATGTAATACCAAGGTTGTAGGCACTCTAGATGTCGCATTTTTATCCGATGTTGATAAAACTTGAAATGTTTATAATCCAAAGATGGTGGTTCCTTTTGATATTTGTGCATATCAGACTGTAAGTTCCTGGATTATGGCCCCTGATTGTACCAAAAATCACGTTTTTAGCTTGTGGACCCTCTACAGGTCACATTTTTTTATCTGATTTAATCAAACGTGTGAATATATCACCGTTACACCTTGATGATGGTTGAGTTCGAATTTCGTGAAAATTTGACCAAAACTGCCGGACAAAATGGCCACCCCTCGTACGCAAATAATGTAAATGTATGGTACATGTATATCAGGATTATAGATCCTCTAGAGGCCACAATTTTTATTCAATTTTTTTTATGAAACTTAATATATATATTTATGTTTTAAAGATCTTGGTTCCTTTCGCTATTTGCGCATATCAGACTTTAATTTCCTGGATTACGGCTCCTGATTGTACGAAAAATCGTGCTTTTTAGTTTGTGGATTCTCTAGTGGTCACAATTTTTATCCGATTTTAAAAATCGTTTATTAAATATATCACTATTCCACCAAATGAAGGGCTAACTCGAAACAAACTGCCCGACTTAAACGGCCGCTCTTTGTTTGCACATTGTGTAAAAGTATGTAAATACGAAGGTTATGGACCCTCGCGAGGTCACAATTTCTATCCACTTATTATGAAACTTAAAATATATCTTTATACCCCAAAAGATCTCAGTCCCTTTCAATATTTGCGCATTTCAGATCATAACGTTCTGGATTATGGCCCCTGATGTTTTTAGCTTGTTCTCTATCCATAGCTTGCAAAATGTGGGCGTATCTTGCCTGGTAGCCGCTGGTTATAAGACGTCATCACTACGTCGCAGTTCTAGTTAAGCTTTCATATTACATATGAAAGCTTATTGTTTCTGTTAAGATTATTAAGCTTTCATATTACATATGAAAGCTTATTGTTTCTGTTAAGATTATTAAGCTTTCATATGTATTACATATGAAAGCTTATTGTTTCTGTTAAGATTAATATTATTAAGCTTTCATATTACATATGAAAGCTTATTGTTTCTGTTAAGATTATTATTATTTTTTTTTTGTGTATTTTCTGCAAATCGGATTTCTCAGAATCTAACCATGGGATCTTTCTAAAACTTTGATCTACCCCCCCAAAAATGGGGTGCGAACGTTGTTTAAATATATTTTCAAAACGTTTTACGAATCCGAAATCACCGAATTTTACGAACGAAAAAACTGACAATGCATAGTCGTAACTTAGTTATTTTTTGACCGATTTTACTAATTCTTTTTTCTTTGAATACCTTGAAAAAAATCATTTTCATCTGCAGTTTCACATTTTCGAATTTCGAAAATTCGTCGCTGTGATTTCGAACCGGAAGTTTAGACCAATTTGACAACTTCTTTAATAGTTGTACGATTTTCATGAAATTTAGTATACAAGTAGATCTTACCGATGTGACTTCAAAAATATAATTAGAAATTTTCTAAATTATCTCCCCTTGGTGAAATTAAGGATCAAAGTTTTCAAAAAAATCGTCGAAATATAGGTCAGAATGACCTAATTTTTTTTTTCGATACTAGACAAGGAATTACTGATTCGTACACAAAATATGGAGTTTGTCGATCGAACCGGAAGTGCCACCATCTTTAAACGTGAAAACTCAAAAAGGCTTTTTTGCTATTTTATTTACAGACTCGGGAGTTATATTTTCAGAAACCTTGAAGGAATGCCTAAAAATCTATCGGATCCGAATTTTGATTTCGGTCACGTGATGGTTACCATTTTGAATTGAAAATGAAAAATAGAAGCAATTTGAAGGGCCGGGACTTTGGAATACAATAACTCTCCTTCTAATTAAGCTAGAATGTTCAAACTTGGTGTAGACGTTCACTAGGTCAATGTTATGATTGAGTTCAAAGATGAGCATTTTCTGCTTAGGGTAAGCAGTGATAAGCATGCTGATTTGTTGATTATTTAGGGCACGATAATTTCGGTTATAATGAAGGGAGGGCGGTGAAACTTTTGTCAATAGAGAGTCTAATAGCTAGCCTGTTGTTTGAAATCATTGTATCATTTTTTTTAAATATCAGGGATAGCCGAAAAAAAGAGATTGAAAATCCAAAAAGTCGTATTTTTACAATTTGGAGCATGTTTAGAGGTCTTTCTCGTAAAGTCAACATACTATTTTTTGGGAACTTCTTCTACAAAGAGTCTTATTGGTAGTCTTTTATATGAAACCATCGATCAACAGTCCAACATATCAGGAGTAGAAGAACAAAAGGATCGAACATTGAAAACGGCACCCTTTAATTGTTGAGCGAAACATGAAGTGTGGGTGACTACAATCTACGCATTTAGTCATCGTATAGAGCTTATTCAACAGTATCAACAGTCCAACATATCAGGAGTAGAAGAACAAAAGGATCGAACATTGAAAACGGCACCCTTTAATTGTTGAGCGAAACATGAAGTGTGGGTGACTACAATCTACGCATTTAGTCATCGTATAGAGCTTATTCAACAGTATCGAATTCCAACTGCTTAGGGATATTTTACGTGCACTCCAATGTGTACACGGGACCTTGGTTTTTCGTCCCATCCGAAGGACTAGACAGCTGTGCTTGTCAGGCCCTCCGTTCTGCCTTACTGACAAGGGAACCACGCCGGGAAATCGAGATGAACTTTCTCTGTGCAGAACTTTCAATTCAGGCAAAACGTTTATTGCATACGATTAAGCTGGTCAGTTGGAGCTCATTTTCAAAAGTTTTGTAATAATCGGTTGGTAATTAAAGTACCGTGCACATTAAACTGTTAAAACAGAAAATTTCGCCCGGTTGAAATGTTTCTTGCTATAAGTCAGCAATTTTCCGAATTCAGGGAGGCTGAATGGCTGAATGGTTAGCATGTGCGCACTGTATCGTAACGTCTGTCATTGAGTCAATGGGCGTCGTTTCGATCTCCAGGTTGGACGTGACATGAAGTATGATGTCCAACCTCGTGGGTTTTCTCCGTGTCCTTCGGTTTCCTCCCAAGGGCGCAAGGGGAGTTTTTAAATAAAATTAAAAAACATATGTTAGTCCCGAAATGACCTAGTTTGTGTCGAATGGACATTAGGCCGCATTTCTCTCTTTCTCTTTTATTTTTAAAGTTTTGTAATAATCGGTTGGTAATCAAAGGTACTGTAAAAGTGATAAAACAGAAAATTTCGCCCGGTTTTAATGTTTCTCACTTTAAAGTCAGCAATTTGCCGATTTTAAGGGGCAAACGTTTATTGCGAACGCTTAAGCTGGTCAGGGGGAGCTTATTTTTAAAAGTTTTGTAATATTCGGTTGATAACTAAAGGTACCGTGCAAATTAAACTGTTACAATAGAAAATTTGGCCCGGTTGAAATGTTTCTCGCTGTAGGTCAGCAATTTGCCGATTTTAGGGAGGTTGCGTGGCTGAATGGTTAGCACGTGCGCTCTGTATCATAACGTCTGTCATTGAGTCAACTGGCGTTGTTTCGATTTCTTGGTTGTACGTGACAAGGAGTATGGTCGCCTGTCCAACCTCGTAGGCCGTAACCGCCGCTGCCCGGGTAAAATTTCCCTCATTGCACACTTTATGGCATATGCCCGTCTTCATTAGCCCATTTTAGGAGCAGAACAGTCGGACGTTAAACCCCATTCAATTTCTTTTCATTTTCTCTATGTTGCTTATTTATTATAGTGGATAAATATTTTTCTGGTTCTGGCAATTATTTAATTAGAAATCTTGCTTTGGCCAGTTTTTTTATTGCAGAGTGCCATTCTTGTTTAAACAAACATGATCCTTTGTTTAAAACATGCTTAAGAAGTCGTCACGATTTCCTACTTATAACCAAACATATTGAAAATATTAGTCTGGCATTATTAAATCCTAATTTTATTGGTCTTATTTAAAATTAAACTTTCATTTAACTATGAACAACCCTTAACGTGTCTCTTTAAAACTATTAAGTACTCTAAAACAGTAGCTCAACCTTTTGGCCTAAACTCATTAATTTACCATTTTGTTGTGAGCGACTTCTTATTCTTCTTATATGACATATTGCACGTGTCTGATTTCAAAGGGGGGTTGGGTGCCTGAATGGTTAGCACGCGCGCCTGTCATTGAGTTAACTAGCGTGTTTTCGAATGCCCGGTTGTACGTGACAAGGAGTAAGGTCGCCTGTCCAACCTGCCATTTTTAATTTTTTTTCCCGCCATTTTCATTTCATTTTCTCATCCGTCTCATTACAGTAATACAAGTTTCAGTTATTTCCCTTTAGTTTTCAGATTATTGTTATGCCTGGGTGCAATGTTTCATACTATATTTAGACTTGTAACTTCGCGAGTTTTTGACCAATTTTAATAATTTTTTCTTCTTATCCTTTTATTTAGGATACTTGATACAATCAATGACACGTGACGATGAATATGAAAGCTTTCATATCTGCATGGGACAGTAGCAGATCTAGTTAAGCTTTCATATTACATATGAAAGCTTATTGTTTCTGTTAAGATTATTATTATTTTTTTTTTGTGTATTTTCTGCAAATCGGATTTCTCAGAATCTAACCATGGGATCTTTCTAAAACTTTGACCTACCCCCCCAAAAATGGGGTGCGAACGTTGTTTAAATATATTTTCAAAACGTTTTACGAATCCGAAATCACCGAATTTTACGAACGAAAAAACTGACAATGCATAGTCGTAACTTAGTTATTTTTTGACCGATTTTACTAATTCTTTTTTCTTTGAATACCTTGAAAAAAATCATTTTCATCTGCAGTTTCACATTTTCGAATTTCGAAAATTCGTCGCTGTGATTTCGAACCGGAAGTTTAGACCAATTTGACAACTTCTTTAATAGTTGTACGATTTTCATGAAATTTAGTATACAAGTAGATCTTACCGATGTGACTTCAAAAATATAATTAGAAATTTTCTAAATTATCTCCCCTTGGTGAAATTAAGGATCAAAGTTTTCAAAAAAATCGTCGAAATATAGGTCAGAATGACCTAATTTTTTTTTTCGATACTAGACAAGGAATTACTGATTCGTACACAAAATATGGAGTTTGTCGATCGAACCGGAAGTGCCACCATCTTTAAACGTGAAAACTCAAAAAGGGTTTTTTGCTATTTTACTTACAGACTCGGGTGTTATATTTTCGGAATCCTTGAAGGAATGCCTAAAAATCTATCGGATCAGAATTTTGATTTCGGTCATGTGATGGTCACAATTTTGAATTGAAAATGAAAAATAGAAAATATTTGAAAGGCCCGGAATTCGGAACACAATGACTGTCCTTCTAATTAAGCTAGAATGTTCAAACTTGGTGTAGACATTTACTAGGTCAATGTTATGATTGACTTCAAAGATGAGCATTTTCTGCTGAGGGTAAGCAGAGATAAGCATGCTGATTTGTTGATTCTTTAGGGCACGATAACTTCGGTTATAATGAAGGGAGGGCGGTGAAACTTTTGTCAATAGAGAGTCTAATAGGTAGCCTGTTGTGTGAAATGATTGTATCATTTTTTTTAAATATCAGGGATAGCCGAAAAAAAGAGATTGAAAATCCAAAAAGTCGTATTTTTACAATTTGGAGCATGTTTAGAGGTCTTTCTCGTAAAGTCAACATACTATTTTTTGGGAACTTCTTCTACAAAGAGTCTTATTGGTAGTCTTTTATATGAAACCATCGATCAACAGTCCAACATATCAGGAGTAGAAGAACAAAAGGATCGAACATTGAAAACGGCACCCTTTAATTGTTGAGCGAAACATGAAGTGTGGGTGCCTACAATCTACGCATTTAGTCATCGTATAGAGCTTATTCAACAGTATCGAATTCCAACTGCTTAGGGATATTTTACGTGCACTCCAATGTGTACACGGGACCTTGGTTTTTCGTCCCATCCGAAGGACTAGACAGCTGTGCTTGTCAGGCCCTCCGTTCTGCCTTACTGACAAGGGAACCACGCCGGGAAATCGAGATGAACTTTCTCTGTGCAGAACTTTCAATTCAGGCAAAACGTTTATTGCATACGATTAAGCTGGTCAGTTGGAGCTCATTTTCAAAAGTTTTGTAATAATCGGTTGGTAATTAAAGTACCGTGCACATTAAACTGTTAAAACAGAAAATTTCGCCCGGTTTAAATGTTTCTTGCTATAAGTCAGCAATTTTCCGAATTCAGGGAGGCTGAATGGCTGAATGGATAGCATGTGCGCACTGTATCGTAACGTCTGTCATTGAGTCAATGGGCGTCGTTTCGATCTCCAGGTTGGACGTGACATGAAGTATGATGTCCAACCTCGTGGGTTTTCTCCGTGTCCTTCGGTTTCCTCCCAAGGGCGCAAGGGGAGTTTTTAAATAAAATTAAAAAACATATGTTAGTCCCGAAATGACCTAGTTTGTGTCGAATGGACATTAGGCCGCATTTCTCTCTTTCTCTTTTATTTTTAAAGTTTTGTAATAATCGGTTGGTAATCAAAGGTACTGTAAAAGTGATAAAACAGAAAATTTCGCCCGGTTGTAATGTTTCTCACTTTAAAGTCAGCAATTTGCCGATTTTAAGGGGCAAACGTTTATTGCGAACGCTTAAGCTGGTCAGGGGGAGCTTATTTTTAAAAGTTTTGTAATATTCGGTTGATAACTAAAGGTACCGTGCAAATTAAACTGTTACAATAGAAAATTTGGCCCGGTTGAAATGTTTCTCGCTGTAGGTCAGCAATTTGCCGATTTTAGGGAGGTTGCGTGGCTGAATGGTTAGCACGTGCGCTCTGTATCATAACGTCTGTCATTGAGTCAACTGGCGTTGTTTCGATTTCTTGGTTGTACGTGACAAGGAGTATGGTCGCCTGTCCAACCTCGTAGGCCGTAACCGCCGCTGCCCGGGTAAAATTTCCCTCATTGCACACTTTATGGCATATGCCCGTCTTCATTAGCCCATTTTAGGAGCAGAACAGTCGGACGTTAAACCCCATTCAATTTCATTTCATTTTCTCTATGTTGCTTATTTATTATAGTGGATAAATATTTTTCTGGTTCTGGCAATTATTTAATTAGAAATCTTGCTTTGGCCAGTTTTTTTATTGCAGAGTGCCATTCTTGTTTAAACAAACATGATCCTTTGTTTAAAACATGCTTAAGAAGTCGTCACGATTTCCTACTTATAACCAAACATATTGAAAATATTAGTCTGGCATTATTAAATCCTAATTTTATTGGTCTTATTTAAAATTAAACTTTCATTTAACTATGAACAACCCTTAACGTGTCTCTTTAAAACTATTAAGTACTCTAAAACAGTAGCTCAACCTTTTGGCCTAAACTCATTAATTTACCATTTTGTTGTGAGCGACTTCTTATTCTTCTTATATGACATATTGCACGTGTCTGATTTCAAAGGGGGGTTGGGTGCCTGAATGGTTAGCACGCGCGCCTGTCATTGAGTTAACTAGCGTGTTTTCGAATGCCCGGTTGTACGTGACAAGGAGTAAGGTCGCCTGTCCAACCTGCCATTTTTAATTTTTTTTTCCCGCCATTTTCATTTCATTTTCTCATCCGTCTCATTACAGTAATACAAGTTTCAGTTATTTCCCTTTAGTTTTCAGATTATTGTTATGCCTGGGTGCAATGTTTCATACTATATTTAGACTTGTAACTTCGCGAGTTTTTGACCAATTTTAATAATTTTTTCTTCTTATCCTTTTATTTAGGATACTTGATACAATCAATGACACGTGACGATGAATATGAAAGCTTTCATATCTGCATGGGACAGTAGCAGATCTAGTTATTATTTTTTTTTTTGTGTTTTATCCACAAATCGGATTTCTCAGAATCTAACCATAGGATCGTTCTGAAACTTTTACCTATCCCCCCAAAAATGGGTGGTGGCTGTTGATTAAATATATTTTCAAAACGTTTTACGTATCCGAAATCACCGAATTTTACGAACGAATGCATTTGACCTACAATGCTGTAACTTTGTGACTATTTGACCTATTTTACTAAATCTTTTTTCTTTGAATACCTTGAGACAATTACTATAAATTTGCAGTTTCAGATTTTCGAATTTCGAAAATTCGTTGCTGTGATTTCGAACCGGAAGTTTAGACCAATTTGACAACTTCTTTAATAGTTGTACGATTTTCATGAAATTTAGTATCTAAGTAGATCTTATCGATGTGACTTCAAAAATATAATTAGAAATTTTCTAAATTATCTCCCCTTGACGAAATTAAGGATCAAAATTTTCAAAAAAATTGTCGAAATATAGGTCAGAATGACCTGATTTTTTTTTTGGATACTAGATAAGTAAGTACTGATTTGTACACAAAATATGGAGTTTGTCGATCGAACCGGAAGTGCCGCCATATTTAAAAGTGAAAAATCAATAAGGCTTTTTTGCTATTTTACTTACAGACTCGGGAGTTATATTTTCTGAATCCTTGATGGAAGGCCTAAAAAATGTCGCCAATAGAATTTTGATTTCGGTCACGTGATGGTCACCATTTTGAATTGAAAATGAAAAATAGAAGCAATTTGAAGGGTCGGGACTTTGGAACACAATTACTCTCCTTCTAATTAAGCTAGAATGTTCAAACTTGGTGTAGACGTTCACTAGGTCAATGTTATGATTGAGTTTAAAGATGAGCATTTTCTGCTTAGGGTAAGCAGAGGTAAGCATGCTAATTTGTTGATTCTTTAGGGCACGATAACTTCGGTTATAATGAAGGGAGGGCGGTGAAACTTTTGTCAATAGAGAGTCTAATAGCTAGCCTGTTGTGTGAAATCATTGTATTATTTTTTCTAAATATCAGGGATAGCCGAAAAAAAGAGATTGAAAATCCAAAAAGTCGTATTTTTACAATTTGGATCATGTTTAGAGGTCTTTCTCGTAAAGTCAACATAATATTTTTTGGGAACTTCTTCTACAAAGAGTCTTATTGGTAGTCTTTTATATGAAACCATCGATCAACAGTCCAACATATCAGGAGTAGAAGAACAAAAGGATCGAACATTGAAATCGGCACCCTTTCATTGTTAAGCGAAACATGCAGTGTGGGTGACTACAATCTACACATATAGTCATCGTATAGAGCTTATTCAACAGTATCGAATTCCAGCTGCTTAGGGATATTTTACGTGCACTCCAATGTGTACACGAGACCTTGGTTTTTCGTCCCATCCGAATGACTAGACAGCTGTGCTTGTCAGGCCCTCCGTTCTGCCTCACTGACAAGGGGAACCACGCCGGGAAATCGAGATGAACTTTCTCCGTGCAGAACTTTCAATTCAGGCGAAAACGTTTATTACATACGATTAAGCTGGTCAGTTGGAGCTTATTTTCAAAAGTTTTGTAATAATCGGTTGGTAATTAAAGTACCGTGCACATTAAACTGTTAAAACAGAAAATTTCGCCCGGTTGAAATGTTTCTTGCTATAAGTCAGCAATTTTCTGAATTCAGGGAGGCTGAATGGCTGAATGGTTAGCATGTGCGCACTGTATCGTAACGTCTGTCATTGAGTCAACGGGCGTCGTTTCGATCTCCAGGTTGCACGTGACATGAAGTATGATGTCCAACTTCGTGGGTTTTCTCCGTGTCCTTCGGTTTCCTCCCAACGGCTAAAGACCTGTAAGCGCAAGGGGAGTTTTTAAATAAAATTAAAAACATATGTTAGTCCCGAAATGACCTAGTTTGTGTCGAATGGACATTAGGCCGCATTTCTCTCTTTCTCTTTTATTTTTAAAGTTTTATAATAATCGGTTGGTAATCAAAGGTACTGTAAAAGTGATAAAACAGAAAATTTCGCTCGGTTGTAATGTTTCTCACTTTAAAGTCAGCAATTTGCCGATTTTAAGGGGCAAACGTTTATTGCGAACGCTTAAGCTGGTCAGGGGGAGCTTATTTTTAAAAGTTTTGTAATATTAGGTTGATAACTAAAGGTACCGTGCAAATTAAACTGTTACAATAGAAAATTTGGCCCGGTTGAAATGTTTCTCGCTGTAGGTCAGCAATTTGCCGATTTTAGGGAGGTTGCGTGGCTGAATGGTTAGCACGTGCGCTCTGTATCATAACGTCTGTCATTGAGTCAACTGGCGTTGTTTCGATTTCTTGGTTGTACGTGACAAGGAGTATGGTCGCCTGTCCAACCTTGAAGGCCGTAACCGCCGCTGCCCGGGTAAAATTTCCCTCATTGCACACTTTATGGCATATGCCCGTCTTCATTAGCCCATTTTAGGAGCAGAACTGTCGGACGCTAAACCCCATTCAATTTCATTTCATTTTCTCTATGTTGCTTATTTATTATAGTGGATAAATATTTTTCTGGTTCTAGCAATTATTTAATTTCTGCATAGAAATCTTGCTTTGGCCAGTTTTTTTATTGCAGAGTGCCATTCTTGTTTAAACAAACATGATGCTTTGTTTAAAACATGCTTAAGAAGTCGTCACGATTTCCTACTTATAACCAAACATAATGGAAATATTAGTCTGGCATTATTAAATCCTAATTTTATTGGTCTTATTTAAAATTAAACTTTCATTTAACTATGAACAACCCTTAACGTGTCTCTTTAAAACTATTAAGTACTCTAAAACAGTAGCTCAACCTTTTGACCTAAACTCATTAATTTACCATTTTGTTGTGAGCGACTTCTTATTCTTCCTATATGACATATTGCACGTGTCTGATTTCAAAGGGGGGTTGGGTGGCTGAATGGTTAGCACGCGCGCCTGTCATTGAGTTAACTAGGTGTTTTCGAATGCCCGGTTGTACGTGACAAGGAGTAAGGTCGCCTGTCCAACCTGCCATTTTTATTTTTTTTCCCGCCATTTTCATTTCATTTTCTCATCCGTCTCATTACAGTAATACAAGTTTCAGTTATTTGCCTTTAGTTTTCAGATTATTGTTATGCCTGGGTGCAATGTTCCATACTATATTTAGACTTGTAACTTCGCGAGTTTTTGACCAATTTTAATAATTTTTTCTTCTTATCCTTTTATTTAGGATACTTGATACAATCAATGACACGTGACGATGAATATGAAAGCTTTCATATCTGCATGGGACAGTAGCAGATCTAGTTAAGCTTTCATATTACATATGAAAGCTTATTGTTTCTGTTAAGATTATTATTATTTTTTTTTTGTGTATTTTCTGCAAATCGGATTTCTCAGAATCTAACCATGGGATCTTTCTGAAACTTTGACCTACCCCCCCAAAAATGGGGTGCGAACGTTGTTTAAATATATTTTCAAAACGTTTTACGAATCCGAAATCACCGAATTTTACGAACGAAAAAACTGACAATGCATAGTCGTAACGTTGTTATTTTTTGACCGATTTTACTAATTCTTTTTTCTTTGAATACCTTGAAAAAAATCATTTTCATCTGCAGTTTCACATTTTCGAATTTCGAAAATTCGTCGCTGTGATTTCGAGTCGGAAGTTTAGACCAATTTGACAACTTCTTTAATAGTTGTACGATTTTCATGAAATTTAGTATATAAGTAGATCTTACCAATGTGACTTCAAAAATATAATTAGAAATTTTCTAAATTATCTCCCCTTGGTGAAATTAAGGATCAAAGTTTTCCAAAAAATCGTCGAAATATAGGTCAGAATGACCTAATTTTTTTTTTCGATACTAGACAAGTAATTACTGATTCGTACACAAAATATGGAGTTTGTCGATCGAACCGGAAGTGCCACCATCTTTAAACGTGAAAAATCAAAAAGGCTTTTTTGCTATTTTATTTACAGACTCGGGAGTTATATTTTCAGAATCCTTGAAGGAATGCCTAAAAATCTATCGGATCCGAATTTTGATTTCGGTCACGTGATGGTTAACATTTTGAATTGAAAATGAAAAATAGAAGCAATTTGAAGGGCCGGGACTTTGGAATACAATAACTCTCCTTCTAATTAAGCTAGAATGTTCAAACTTGGTGTAGACGTTCACTAGGTCAATGTTATGATTGAGTTCAAAGATGAGCATTTTCTGCTTAGGGTAAGCAGAGATAAGCATGCTGATTTGTTGATTCTTTAGGGCACGATAACTTCGGTTATAATGAAGGGAGGGCGGTGAAACTTTTGTCAATAGAGAGTCTAATAGCTAGCCTGTTGTTTGAAATCATTGTATCATTTTTTTTAAATATCAGGGATAGCCGAAAAAAAGAGATTGAAAATCCAAAAAGTCGTATTTTTACAATTTGGAGCATGTTTAGAGGTCTTTCTCGTAAAGTCAACATAATATTTTTGGGGAACTTCTTCTACAAAGAGTCTTATTGGTAGTCTTTTATATGAAACCATCGATCAACAGTCCAACATATCAGGAGTAGAAGAACAAAAGGATCGAACATTGAAAACGGCACCCTTTCATTGTTAAGCGAAACATGCAGTGTGGGTGACTACAATCTACACATTTAGTCATCGTATAGAGCTTATTCAACAGTATCGAATTCCAACTGCTTAGGGATATTTTACGTGCAATCCAATGTGTACACGGACCTTGGTTTTTCGTACCATCCGAACGACTAGACAGCTGTGCTTGTCAGGCCCTCCGTTCTGCCTCACTGACAAGGGGGAACCACGCCGGGAAATCGAAATGAACTTTCTCCGTGCAGAACTTTCAATTCAGGCCAAACGTTTATTGCATACGATTAAGCTGGTCAGTCGGAGCTTATTTTCAAAAGTTTTATAGTAATCGGTTGGTAATTAAAGTACCGTGCACATTAAACTGTTAAAACAGAAAATTTCGCCCGGTTGAAATGTTTCTTGCTATAAGTCAGCAATTTTCCGAATTCAGGGAGGCTCAATGGCTGAATGGTTAGCATGTGCGCGCTGTATCGTAAGGTCTGTCATTGAGTCAACGGGCGTTGTTTCGATCTCCAGGCTGACGTGACATGGAGTATGATGTCCAACCTCGTGGGTTTTCTCCGTGTCCTTCGGTTTCCTCCCAACGGCTAAAGACCAGTAAGCGCAAGGGGAGTTTTTAAATAAAATTAAAAAACATATGTTAGTCCCGAAATGACCTAGTTTCGGTCGAATGGACATTAGGCCGCATTTCTCTCTTTCTCTTTTATTTTTAAAGTTTTGTAATAATCGGTTGGTAATCAAAGGTACTGTAAAAGTGATAAAACAGAAAATTTCGCCCGGTTGTAATGTTTCTCACTTTAAAGTCAGCAATTTGCCGATTTAAAGGGGCAAACGTTTATTGCGAACGATTAAGATAGTCAGAGGGAGCTTATTTTTAAAAGTTTTGTAATATTCGGTTGATAACTAAAGGTACCGTGCAAATTAAACTGTTAAAATAGAAAATTTGGCCCGGTTGAAATGTTTCTCGCTGTAGGTCAGCCATTTGCCGATTTTAGGGAGGTTGGTTAGCACGTGCGCTCTGTATCATAACGTCTGTCATTGAGTCAACTGGCGTTGTTTCGATTTCTTGGTTGTACGTGACAAGGAGTATGGTCGCCTGTCCAACCTCGTAGGCCGTAACGCAGCTGCCCGGGTAAAATTTCCCTCATTGCACACTTTATGGCGTATGCCCGTCTTTATTAGCCCATTTTAGGAGCAGAACAGTAGGACGTTAAACCCCATTCAATTTCATTTTATTTTCTCTATGTTGCTTATTTATTATAGTGGATAAATATTTTTCTGGTTCTAGCAATTATTTAATTTCTGCATAGAAATCTTGCTTTGGCCAGTTTTTTTATTGCAGAGTGCCATTCTTGTATATTGCAGTCTACGATCCTTTGTTTATAACATGCTTAAAAAGTCGTCACGATTTCCTACTTATAACCAAACATATTGGAAATATTAGTCTGGCATTATTAAATCCTAATTTTATTGGTCCTATTTAAAATTAAACTTTCATTTAACTATGAACAACTCTTAACGTGTCTCTTTAAAACTATTAAATACTCTAAAACAGTAGCTCAACCTTTTGACCTAAACTCATTAATTTACCATTTTGTTGTGAGCGACTTCTTATTCTTCCTATATGACATATTACACATGTCTGATTTCAAAGGGGGGTTGGGTGGCTGAATGGTTAGCACGCGCGCCTGTCATTGAGTTAACTAGCGTGTTTTCGAATGCCCGGTTGTACGTGACAAGGAGTAAGGTCGCCTGTCCAACCTGCCATTTTCATTTCATTTTCTCATCCGTCTCATTACAGTAATACAAGTTTCAGTTATTTCCCTTTACTTTTCAGATTATTGTTTTGCCTGGGTGCAATGTTTCATACTATATTTAGACTTGTAACTTCGCGAGTTTTTGACCAATTTTGATAAATTTTTCTTCTTATCCTTTTATTTAGGATACTTGATACAATCAATGACACGTGACGATGAATATGAAAGCTTTCATATCTGCATGGGACAGTAGCAGATCTAGTTATTGTTATTTTTTTTTTGTGTTTTATCCACAAATCGGATTTCTCAGAATCTAACCACAGTATCTTTATGAAACTTTTACCTACCCCCCCAAAAATGGGTGGTAGCTGTTGATTAAATATATTTTCAAAACGTTTTACGAATCCGAAATCACCGAAATTTACGAACGACAAAATGGACAATGCATAGTCGTAACTTTATTGTTTTTTGACCGATTTTACTAAATCTTTTTTCTTTGAATACCTTGAAAAAAATCATTTTCATCAGCAGTTTCACATTTTCGAATTTCGAAAATTCGTCGCTGTGATTTCGAACCGGAAGTTTAGACCAATTTGACAACTTCTTTAATAGTTGTGCGATTTTCATTCAATTTAGTATGTAAGTAGAACCTACCGATGTGACTTCAAAAATATAATTAGAAATTTTCTAAATTATCTCCCCTTGGTGAAATTAAGGATCAAAGTTTTCAAAAAAATCGTCGAAATATAGGTCAGAATGACCTAATTTTTTTTTTTCGATACTAGACAAGGAATTACTGATTCGTACACAAAATATGGAGTTTGTCGATCGAACCGGAAGTGCCACCATCTTGAAACGTGAAAAATCAATAAGGCTTTTTTGCTATTTTACTTACAGACTCGGGAGTTATATTTTCTGAATCCTTGTAGGAAGGCCTAAAAAATGTCGCGAACAGAATTTTGATTTAGGTCAACCGGGAGTCACCATTTTGAATTGAAAATCAAAAATAGAAGCAATTTGAAGGGCCGAGACTTTTGAGCACAATAACTCACATTCTAATTAAACTAGAATGTTCTAACTTGGTGTAGACGTTCACTAGGTCAATTTTATGATGAAGTTCAAAGATGAGCATTTTCTGCTTAGGGTAAGCAGAGATAAGCATATTGATTTGTTGATTCTTTAGGGCACGATAACTTCGGTTATAATGAAGGGAGGGCGGTGAAACTTTTGTCAATAGAGAGTCTAATAGCTAGCCTGTTGTGTGAAATCATTGTATCATTTTTTTTAAATATCAGGGATAGCCGAAAAAAAGAGATTGAAAATCCAAAAAGTCGTATTTTTACAACTTGGAGTATGTTTAGAGGTCTTTCTCGTAAAGTCAACATAATATTTGTTGGGAACTTCTTCTACAAAGAGTCTTATTGGTAGTCTTTTATATGAAACCATCGATCAACAGTCAAACATATCAGGAGTAGAAGAACAAAAGGATCGAACATTGAAAACGGCACCCTTTCATTGTTAAGCGAAACATGCAGTGTGGGTGACTACAATCTACACATTTAGTCATCGTATAGAGCTTATTCAACAGTATCGAATTCCCACTGCTTAGGGATATTTTACGTGCACTCCAATGTGTACACGGGACCGTGGTTTTCGTCCCATCCGAACTAGACAGCCGTTCTGCCTCACTGACAAGGGGGAACCACGCCGGGAAATCGAGATGAACTTTCTCCGTGCAGAACTTTCAATTCAAGCCAAACTTTTATTGCATACGATTACGCTGGTCAGTTGGAGCTTATTTTCAAAAGTTTTGTAATAATCGGTTGGTAATTAAAGTACCATGCACATTAAACTGTTAAAACAGAAAATTTCGCCCGGTTCAAATGTTTCTTGCTATAAGTCAGCAATTTTCCGAATTCAGGGAGGCTGAATGGCTGAATGGTTAGCGCTGTATCGTAACGTCTGTCATTGAGTCAACGGGCGTCGTTTCGATCGCCAGGTTGCACGTGACATGGAATATGATGTCCAACCCCGTTTATTGCGAACGATTAAGCTGTTCAGGGGGAGCTTATTTTTAAAAGTTTTGTAATATTCGGTTGATAACTAAAGGTACCGTGCAAATTAAACTGTTAAAATAGAAAATTTGGCCCGGTTGAAATGTTTCTTTCTGTAGGTCAGCTAGAATGTTCAAACTTGATCGAGTTCACAGCAGAAATAACAGTGAAACGATCAACGAACTCATAGCAGAAATAACAGTGCAAAACTTAACGAATTCATAGCAGAAATGAAATGGGGTTTTACGTCCTACTCTTCTGCACCTGACCTGGGCTAATGGAAGACGGCCATACGCCACACAGTGTGCTATGAGGGAATTTTTGTCCGGGCAAGGGATCTTTTACGTGCACTCCAATGTGTACACGGGACCTCGGTTTTTTGTCCCATCCGAACGACTAGGCAGCTGTCCTTATCAGGCCCTCCTTCTGCATCACTGACAAGAGGAAACAACGCCAGAAAATCGAGATGAGCTTTCTCGGCCAATGCAAGGATCGAACACCCGACCTCCAGGCTAACGAGCCAGCGCCTTGCCCACTTAGCCACCGTGATTCCCATAAATAGCAATGAAACGATCAACGAATTTATAGCAGTAATAACACTTCAACAATTAACGAATTCGTAGCTGAAATAACGATGAAACAATTAACGAATTCGTAGCAGAAATAACAATGAAACGTTCAACGAAATCATAGCCGAAATAAGAGTGGAACAATGAACGAATTAATAGTAGACGAGTTCATAGTAGAAAAAACAACGACACAATGAACGAATCATAGCAGAAACCAGAAAGCTATCAATACACTGTGAAATTTGAAACCTAAATGGCCCGGCTAGGAACAATATCTACATGCCCGTAAAAGACTACTTAACAGTTGGAATTCGAAAGAAAAGACCGTAACGACGCTGTCCGATCAAACTTTAGTTAATTCAGTCGGCGCAAAAAGATAGGTCGTTAAAACCATTTCTGTTCAGTTCATTCCATTTCCTTAAATCTATGAAAGTTGTGTGAATTGGGAATCGCGTATTACTCAACAGTTTCAGGGGAGATAAGCCGTCTTTGAGATTGGAAATCAATTTTTGATATCGACTGTGTATGATTGCTACTAGATCGATTGTGATTCAGGTTCTAATCAGTTTGGATTGAAGAATCGGGGTGGTATATGTGTGTGGGATGGGGTGGGGGTGGTGGCACAAGACACTATACCCCATTCGCAACCACACACCTAACAAATGCAGGGTATAGGTTGCGATCAGTTCTTTCAAGATTTTCATATATTTAAGCCACTTTATTACACGCCTCATCTGAAAATGTCTGTGTTAGTGTAGATAAATGTTGACCAAATAACATCTTTCACCATTTTGACTTTCAGTTACGGAACTAGCATAGGGGCGTTTTAAGGTTTATCATGGCGGAGGCTGTACTATTTTGAGGGCCCTCTGTCGCGAGGGGAGGTTCTTGATTGATGATTGTCACCCCAATGCAATGGCTGCATTCTCATTCAGTAGTGGATTCGACAGTAACAGTGTATAGAAAACGATTGAGTTGGACTCGGGGGCCCTTTCCCTTGGCACTAGGGACCCTTTTGTCATTCGTCGGACCCTTTTGTCTGTCTTTAGAGCCCTCCCTAACTAGGGCACATTTTCATTTTTCGCATCGGTTTTAGCATTTTTCTCCCGTTTTATTTTTTCAACTGCTTTGATTTTTTTCGCGGGGAGGCTGGCTCCTCCAGCGCCTCAGCTATAAGACGCTTTTGAACTAACAGTACTATTGACATAATACCGTTTTTTCCAGTAATGGTAACTCACTCGTTTCTTCAAGAATCATTCGGCATTCCAGGTATGCTACATTCTATTCGCTGTCTTCCATAGGAGCGGTAAGATGAGACCTGTTTGTGGGAAAATCCCTAAACAATATGCGAGGGTGGAATAATCGTACATTACTTTAAGGTTTGCGTGAAGTAATTGACATATCGAAATTACAGTTATATGCACTGAATAACCATGACACGGAGAGAGAGAGAGAGAGAGAGAGAGAGAAGAGAGAGAGAGAGAGAGAAATGGGGTTTAACGTCCACTCGACGCAAACTAGGTCATTTTGGGACTAACATATGGTTTAATTTTATTTCAATAATCTGCTTGCGCATATTAACAGTGGGAGGGAACCGCAGGTCCCGGGATAAACCCAGGAGATTGGACAGGCGAGATTGTAGGTTAGGGTTAGGGTAAGCGCTAAGGTTAGGTCTTGGGTTAGAATTAGGATTAGTGATATCCCTATTTACATCTCGTGACCTTTGACCAAACGTAATGAAGACAGGATGTGACGTATATATGCACATTGATGTTATCAAGCTATAGACCGGACTAGTAGTAAGCTATAAACGGATAAATAACAAGAGTTTATATGTATATTATTTTATTAAATTTATATATATCTTAACTCCCTGATTTACGTATATACATTATGCATGAACAATAGAAACTATATACTAGTATTTATAAGTATTAAAGCTATGGTAATATTATGCTATCAAATAGCCGTATTGTCTTAATATTTGTTGTAACCGCAACCTTGATAGTTATTGTAAGAAGGATAACGGTTGTAGTTGTTGTATCCGTTACCGTATCCGTTGTTATTGTAGTTGTTATATCCCTTCCCATATTCGTTGTTATTGTGGCCATTGTTGTAACCGTTGTTGTAATTGTAGGGGCCGTTGTAACTATTGTATCCTTTATTATTGTATTGGTTGTACTTGTATAGTCCGTTGTTGTATCGGTTGTATGGCCCGTTGTTGTACCCGTTGTAGTTGTATGATTGTTTGTAAGTTCCAATCTTTCCATGTCCAACAAATCCGTTTCCAATTATACCGTGTCCGATACCGTTACCAACGATACCATGACCAATTCCGTGTCCAACAATACCGTGTCCGATACCGTTACCAACGATGTCATGTCCAATGCCGTTACCAATCTTTCCATGTCCAATAAGTCCGTGTCCGATTCCGTTTCCAATGATACCATGTCCGATACCGTTACCAACGATACCATGACCAATTCCGTTTCCAACAATACCGTGTCCGATACCGTTACCAATCTCTCCATGCCCAATGCCGTTACCAATCTGTCCATGTCCAATAAGTCCGTGTCCGATTCCGTTTCCAATGATACCATTTCCGATACCGTTACCAACGACACCATGACCAATTCCGTTTCTAACAATACCGTGTCCGATACCGTTACCAACAATACCATGACCAATTCCGTTACCAATAACACCGACTTTGCAAACAGCTACTATTCCGTGTCTGAGTCGGTTTCCTTGGATACCATGTCCAATACCATGGTTGAGTTCGTTGCCAATAGCTCCTACACTAACAAGACCATGTCCAACACCGGCATGTCCTCTTCCATATCCTTTACCAATTCCGTTTGCAAAGACACCAACACCATGTCCGAAACCGTGTCCGATTTTAGCATCGAAGTATTGGGAAGCAGCTACTGTCAAACAGACAGCGAAAGCGACGAAAGCCTGAAAAAGAAAAAAAAAACATGTGTTTTACAGAAATAGCCGTAGATTTGATTCGATACTAAAAAAAAAAATCGCGAGGGTTTATTTATAACCAAAAACTTGACAATCAAGAAATTTTACTGTGCCGCCATTATTTAGTACATGATCGAGTTTTGGCGTTACCAGGCAAAATCACAAGTAATATTCAACTCTGGGTAATAATTTACACTTTTTATAATTTACCGTTCTGGCCCTATGAATATAAAACTGCCTTTAATACAATGTCAAGGGCGATAAGCAATAATACAACAGTGACGATGCAATACCATGTTCAACCCTCGGTAATTTCTACCAGTTTTAAATTTAAAGATGGACCTATGGGTATGCATGCCAAGTGCGATAAGCAATCATATAAAAATTTAGTATGTAATGAAACTTATTAGTGCTATACCAAATTAGATATCAGGTTTCTTGTCTAGAAAGTTCAAGTATATCCCATCTGGGTCACGATCCTTGTCACTACATACCGCTAATTAGAAGTATTGAAGATTATTTAGTCAACAAGTTAAATTTACTTTCTGTAGATTGTTACAATGTTTTACTGTATTAGCCCAGTCTGTACAGAACAGAGGGCGAAAAAGCAAGTTCCATTTAAGATTTCAGGGACCGGATATGCTTATCTTAAAACTTCAAAGATTTGAAATCTTATACGGAGTAGGGCAAAAGTCCTACTTTATACACCGACTGGACCATTGAAGACAAACAGGTAGATTTTGCCCGGACATCTGTATCACGATATACTCTATCAAGGAATCTTTTACGTGCACGCCAATGTGCACACTGAACATTGCTTTTCGTCCCATCCTGACAATTAGACACTATTCCCTGTCAGACCGGGCAGACCTACTGTCCTGTACAGCTAACAAGGGCAGTCAAGCCTGTACAATTGACTTTCTGGTCAAACCCCGGGAGAGAGCCCAAGACCTACTGGTTAGTTAATCAGTGTCTCTTATCACTGAGCCACCATGATCCCCATACATTAAAAACGCGGAGTTCGTAGATGAGCATATTATGCTTAGGGTAAGCAGAGATAAGCAATTAGATTGGTTGATGATTTTGGACACTTTCACTTCAGTCAGAGTGATGAAACTTGGTGTATAGTTTCATTACATCAATACCTTGAATACGTTCGACAATGAGCATTGTCTGCCCTGGATAAGCAGAGCGATGAGCAATTTGATTGGTCGAGAATTTGAAACAAAATAACTCTCCTTCTAATTGGGGCAGAATGTTCAATCTTCGTGAAGGCGTTCATTAGGTCAGTGCCATAAAGGAGTGCGAAGATGAGCATTGTCTGCTTACAGTAAGCAGAGATAAGCAATCTGATTGGTTGATTCTTTGGGGCACGATAACTTTGGTTATAATGAAGTGAGAGTGACAAAATTCCAAATATAGATTCATTATGTCATTACCTTGACTAAGTTTGATGTTGAGAATTTCTGCGTAGATTTAGGAGCAATAAGCAATTTGACAGATCACATTGGAACATAACACCTCTGTTTCTAATTAAGGTAGAATTTGAACCGGTTGAATTGTTTCTCGTTATAACTCGGTGAGTTTTTGGCGGATTTCATTAATTCTTTTTCCTTTTTAAGATTCTTTATATAACTCTTGAGATGCGACAGAAACTGACCGTGAATATGAAAGCTTTAATATCTGCTTAGCAGATCTAGTTAAGCTTTCATATGTATTACATATGAAAGCTTATTGTTTCTGTTAAAGTTATTATTATTATTATTTTTTTTTGTGTGTGTTTTCTGCAAATCGGATTTCTCAGAATCTATCCATAGGATCTTTCTGAAATTTTGACCTACCCCCCCAAAAATGGGGTGCGAACCTTGATTAAATGTATTTTCAAAACGTTTTACGAATCCGAAATCACCGAATTTTACGAACGAAAAAACTGACAATGCATAGTCGTATCTTTGTTATTTTTTGACCGATTTTACTAATTCTTTTTTCTTTGAATACCTTGAAAAAAATCGTTTTCATCTGCAGTTTCACATTTTCGTATTTCGAAAATTCGTCGCTGTGATTTCGAACCGGAAGTTTAGACCAATTTGACAACTTCTTTAATAGTTGTACGATTTTCATGAAATTTAGTATACAAGTAGATCTTACCGATGTGACTTCAAAAATATAATTAGAAATTTTCTAAATTATCTCCCCTTGGTGAAATTAAGGATCAAAGTTTTCAAAAAAATCGTCGAAATATAGGTCAGAATGACCTAAAAAAAAATTTCGATACTCGACAAGTAATTACTGATTCCTACACAAAATATGGAGTTTGTCGATCGAACCGGAAGTGCCACCATCTTGAAACATGAAAAATCCCTAAGGCTTTTTTGCTATTTTACTTACAGACACGGGAGTTATATTTTCTGAATCCTTGAAGGATGGCCCAAAAATCATAGGGAGCAGAATTTTGATTTCGGTCACGTGATGGTCACCATTTTGAATTGAAAATGAAAAGTAGTAGCAATTTGAAGGGCCGAGACTTTGAAACACAATAACTCTCCTTCTAATTGAGCTAGAATGTTCAAACTTGGTGTAGACGTTCACTAGGACAATGTCATGATTGAGTCCAAAGATGAGCATTTTCTGCCAAGGGTAAGCAGAGATGGGCATGCTGATTTGTTGATTCTTTAGGGCACGATAACTTCGGTTATAATGAAGGGAGGGCTGTGAAACTTTTGTCAATAGAGAGTCCAATAGCTAGCCTGTTGTGTGAAATCATTGTATCATTTATTTTAAATATCAGGGATAGGCGAAAAAAAGAGATTGAAAATCCAAAAAGTCGTATTTTTACAATTTGGAGCATGTTTAGAGGTCTTTCTCGTAAAGTCAACTTAATATTTTTTGGGAACTTCTTCTACAAAGAGTCTTATTGGTAGTCTTTCATATAAAACCATCGATCAACAATCCAACATATCAGGAGTAGAAGAACAAAAGGATCGAACATTGAAAACGGCATCCTTTCATTGTTAAGCGACACATGCAGTGTGGGTGACTACAATCTACACATTTAGTCATCGTATACAGCTTATTCAACAGTATCGAATTCCAACTGCTTAGGGATATTTTTTAGAATCTAACCATAGGATCTTTCTAAAACTTTGACCTACCCCCCCAAAAATGGGGTGCGAACCTTGATTAAATATATTTTCAAAACGTTTTTCGAATCCAAAATCACCGAATTTTACGAACGAATGCTTTTGACCTACAATGCTGTAACTTTGTGACTATTTGACCTATTTAATTAATTCTTTTTTCTATGAGTACTTTGAGACATTTACTTCAAATCTGCAATTTCGGATTTTCGAATTTCGAAAATTCGTCGCTGTGATTTCGAACCGGAAGTTTAGACCAACTCGACAACTTCTTTAGTAGTTTTACGATTTTCATGAAATTTAATATGTAAGTAAACCTTAATGATGCGACTTGAAAAAATACTTTGGAAATTTTCTAAATTATCTCCCCTTGGAGAAATTGAGGATCGAAATTTTCAAAAAAATCGACGAAATATAGGTCAAATCATCTTGAATTTTTTTTTTAGGTACTAGCTACGAGACCACTGATTAGTACACAAAAAATGGAGTTTGTAGCTCAATCCGGAAGTGCCACCATCTTGAAATGTAAAAACCTCAAACGCCATTTTGCTATTTTACATACAGACACGGGGGTTATATTTTCTGAATCCTTGAAGGGATGGCTATAAAATGTTGGCAGTAGAATTTTGATTTAAGTCAATGGATAGTCACCATATTGAATTGAATATCAGAAATAGTGAAAAATGGACATTAACGGGCATGTAAATTATCAGAACAGACCGTAGTTTGTTGAATTCGTTTCTTATCTTTGAAATTAATACATTTGGGGATAGCCTAGCTCATTGTCGAATTTTTGGTATTTGCAAATTTCAAAATTTCAAATTTCGCCTTTGATGTTTTCCGTGCCGACAAAGTTGTTTTCGCGTGAATAACTCCGATTAACAGCTTGAAAATAATCAAATGGATCGCAGTTTCGCGATTTTGTCTCAAATCTGGGAAATCAATACATTTCTGGTTAGCCTCCTTTCAAAAATGGGTGGTGGCCTTGGAATCAATATATTTTCAAAACGTTTTGCGAATCCAAAATCACCGAAAACAACTGATGAAAAAATTGACCTTGACAGCTGTGTTACTTCGTGATTTTGTGATCTATTTTACTTTTCTGGTTAGCCTCCTTTCAAAAATGGGTGGTGGCCTTGGAATCAATATATTTTCAAAACGTTTTGCGAATCCAAAATCACCGTAAATAACTGATGAAAAAATTGAGCTTTGATGGAAACTATATAGAAAAATAAAAGGAAACATCAACAATATATAGGTCTTGCACACATAGGCTTAGAACTTTGCAGCCAGTCCTCATATTAATTGAAATTGAATAGGTTTGATTTGATATAATTATTTGTTTTCTATTTTAAAACTATCTAAAAAAAATATTTTTAATCATTTATGTTATTGATTTAGATTAATACTGTTTATATTGTGTACATTTTAACACCTTCATCGATTAATAATGGTTTGCATAGTCATCGTATAGAGCTTATTCAACAGTATCGAATTCCAACTGCTTAGGGATATTTTACGTGCACTCCAATGTGTACACCGGACCTTGGTTTTTCGTCCCATCTATATGTTAGTTTGTGTCGAATGGAGGTTAAGCCGCATTTATCTCTTTCTCTTTTATTTTTAAAGTTTTGTAATAATCGGTTGTACTGTACTGTAAAAGTGATAAAACAGAAAATTTCGCCCGGTAGTAATGTTTCTCACATTAAAGTCACCAATTTGCTCATTTTAGGGGGAAAACGTTTATTGCGAACAATTAAGCTGGTCAGGGGGGGGGGGCTTATTTTTAAAAGTTTTGTAATATTCGGTTGATAATTAAAGGTACCGTGCAAATTAAACTGTTAAAATAGAAAATTCCGCCCGGTTGAAATGTTTCTCCTTGTAGGTCAGCAATTTGCCAAATTTAGGGAGGTTGCGTGGCTAAATGGTTAGCACCTGCGCACTGTATCGTAACGTCTGTCATTGAGTCAACTGGCGTTGTTTCGATTGAAATGCCCGGTTGAAATGTTTCTTGCTATAAGTCAGCAATTTATCGATTTTAGGGAGCCTGAATGGCTGTATGGTTAGCATGTGCGCGCTGTATCGTAACGTCTGTCATTGAGTCAACCGGCATCGTTTCGATTTCCAGGTTGCACGTGACATGGAGTATGGTGTCCAACCTCGTGGGTTTTCTCCGTGTCCTTCGGTTTCCTCCCACGGCTGATTTCAGATTATTGTTATGACTGGGTGCAATGTTTCATACTATATTTAGATTTGTAACTTCGCGAGTTTTTGACCAATTTTGATAATTTTTTCTTCTTATCCTTTTATTTAGGATACTTGATACAATCAATGACACGTGACCATGAATATGAAAGCTTTCATATCTGCATGGGACAGTAGCAGATCTAGTTATTATTATTTTTTTTGTGTGTGTGTTTTCTGCAAATCGGATTTCTCAGAATCTATCCGTTGAATCTTTCTGAAATTTTGACCTACCCCCCCAAAAATGGGGTGCGAACCTTGATTAAATATATTTTCAAAACGTTTTACGAATCCGAAATCACCGAAATTTACGAACAACGAAATGGACAAAGCATAGTCGTAACTTTGTTATTTTTTGACCGATTTTACTAATTCTTTTTTCTTTGAATACCTTGAAAAAAATCATTTTCATCTGCAGTTTCACATTTTCGAATTTCGAAAATTCGTCGCTGTGATTTCGAACCGGAAGTTTAGACCAATTTGACAACTTCTTTAATAGTTGTACGATTGTCATGAAATTTAGTATATATGTAGACCTTACCGATGTGACTTCAAAAATATAATTAGAAATTTTCTAAATTATCTCCCCTTGACGAAATTAAAGATCAAAATTTTCAAAAAAATCATCGAAATATAGGTCAGAATGACCTGATTTTTTTTTTTTGATACTAGACAAGTAATTACTGATTTGTACACAAAATATAAAGTTTGTTGATCGAACCGGAAGTGCCACCATCTTGAAACGTGAAAAATCCCTAAGGCTTTTTTGCTATTTTACTTACAGACACGGGATTTATGTTTTCTGAATCCTTGAAAGATGATCTAAAAATTGTTCAGAGAAGAATTTTGATTTAGGTCAATTGATGGTTGCCATTTTGAAGTGAATATGAAAAGTAGTAGCAATTTGAAGGGCCGAAAGTTTGAAACACAATAACTCTCCTTCTAATTGAGCTAGAATGTTAAATCTTGGTGTAGACGTTCACTATGTCAATGTCATGATTGAGTTCAAAGATGAGCATTTTCTGCCTAGGGTAAGCAGAAATAAGCATGCTGATTTGTTGATTCTTTAGGGCAAGATAACTTCGGTTATAATGAAGGGAGGGCGGTGAAACTCTTGTTAATCGAGAGTGTAATAGCTGGCCTGTTGTGTGAAATCGTTGTATCTTTTTTTTAAATATCAGGGATAGCTGACAAAAAGAGATCGAAAATCCAAAAAGTCGTATGTTTACGATTTGGAGCATCTTTAAAGGTTCTTTTCTCTTAAAGTCAACATAATACTTTTTGGGAACTTCTTCTACAAAGAGCCTTATCGGTAGTCTTTTATATGAAAACTTCGATCAACAGTCCAAAATATCTGGAGTAGAAGAATAAAAGGATCGAACATTGAAAACGGCACCCTTTCATTGTTAAGCGAAACATATAGTGTGTGTGACTACAATCTGCACATTTAGTCATTGTATAGAGCTTATTCAACAGTATCGAATTCCAACTGCTTAGGGATATTTTACGTGCACTCCAATGTGTACACGCGACCTTGGTTTTTCGTCCCACCCGCACGACTAGACAGCTGTCCTTGTCAGGCCCTCCGTTCTGCCTCACTGACAAGGGGGTACCACGCCGGAAAATCGAGATGATCTTCCTCGTTGCAGAACTTTCAATTCAGGCCAAACGTTTATTGCATACGATTAAGCTGGTCAGTTGGAGCTTATTTTCAAAAGTTTTGTAATAATCGGTTGGTAATTAAAATACCGTGCGAATTAAACTGTTAAAACAGAAAATTTCGCCCGGTTAAAATGTTTCTTGCTATAAGTCAGCAATTTCCAGATTTTAGGGAGGCTGAATGGTTAGCATACGCGCGCTGTATCGTAACGTCTGTCATTGAGTCAACCGGCGTCGTATCGATTTCCAAGTTGCACGTGACATGGAGTATGGTGTCCAACCTCGTGGGTTTTCTCCGTGTCCTTCGGTTTCCTCCCACGGCTAAAGACCCGTACGCGCAAGGGAAGTTTATAAATACAATTAAAAAACATATGTTGGTCCCGAAATGACCTAGTTTGTGTCGAATGGACGTTGAGCCGCATTTCTCTCTTTCTCTTTTATTTTTAAAGTTTTGTAATAATCGGTTGGTAATCAAAGGTACTGTAACCAAAAAGTCGTATGTTTACGATTTGGAGCATCTTTAAAGGTTCTTTTCTCTTAAAGTCAACATAATACTTTTTTGGAACTTCTTCTACAAAGAGTCTTATCGGTAGTCTTTTATATGAAAACTTCGATCAACAGTCCAAAATATCTGGAGTAGAAGAATAAAAGGATCGAACATTGAAAACGGCACCCTTTCATTGCTAAGCGAAACATGCAGTGTGTGTGACTACAATCTGCACATTTAGTCATTGTATAGAGCTTATTCAACAGTATCGAATTCCAACTGCTTAGGGATATTTTACGTGCACTCCAATGTGTACACGCGACCTTGGTTTTTCGTCCCACCCGAACGACTAGACAGCTGTCCTTGTCAGGCCCTCCGTTCTGCCTCACTGACAAGGGGGGACCACGCCGGAAAATCGAGATGATCTTCCTCGTTGCAGAACTTTCAATTCAGGCCAAACGTTTATTGCATACGATTAAGCTGGTCAGTTGGAGCTTATTTTCAAAAGTTTTGTAATAATCGGTTGGTAATTAAAATACCGTGCGAATTAAACTGTTAAAACATAAAATTTCGCCCGGTTAAAATGTTTCTTGCTATAAGTCAGCAATTTCCCGATTTTAGGGAGGCTGAATGGTTAGCATACGCGCGCTGTATCGTAACGTCTGTCATTGAGTCAACCGGCGTCGTTTCGATTTCCAAGTTGCACGTGACATGGAGTATGGTGTCCAACCTCGTGGGTTTTCTCCGTGTCCTTCGGTTTCCTCCCACGGCTAAAGACCCGTACGCGCAAGGGAAGTTTATAAATACAATTAAAAAACATATGTTGGTCCCGAAATGACCTAGTTTGTGTCGAATGGACGTTGAGCCGCATTTCTCTCTTTCTCTTTTATTTTTAAAGTTTTGTAATAATCGGTTGGTAATCAAATGTACTGTAACCAAAAAGTCGTATGTTTACGATTTGGAGCATCTTTAAAGGTTCTTTTCTCTTAAAGTCAACATAATACTTTTTTGGAACTTCTTCTACAAAGAGTCTTATCGGTAGTCTTTTATATGAAAACTTCGATCAACAGTCCAAAATATCTGGAGTAGAAGAATAAAAGGATCGAACATTGAAAACGGCACCCTTTCATTGCTAAGCGAAACATGCAGTGTGTGTGACTACAATCTGCACATTTAGTCATTGTATAGAGCTTATTCAACAGTATCGAATTCCAACTGCTTAGGGATATTTTACGTGCACTCCAATGTGTACACGCGACCTTGGTTTTTCGTCCCACCCGAACGACTAGACAGCTGTCCTTGTCAGGCCCTCCGTTCTGCCTCACTGACAAGGGGGGACCACGCCGGAAAATCGAGATGATCTTCCTCGTTGCAGAACTTTCAATTCAGGCCAAACGTTTATTGCATACGATTAAGCTGGTCAGTTGGAGCTTATTTTCAAAAGTTTTGTAATAATCGGTAGGTAATTAAAATACCGTGCGAATTAAACTGTTAAAACATAAAATTTCGCCCGGTTATAATGTTTCTCACTTTAAAGTCAGCAATTTGCCGATTTTAGAGGGCAAATGTTTATTGCGAACAATTAAGCTGGTCAGGGGGAGCTTATTTTTAAGGGAGGCTGAATGGCTGAATGGTTAGCATGTGCACGCTGTATCGTAACGTCTGTCATTGAGTCAACGGTCGTCGTTTCGATTTCGAGATTGCACGTGACATGGAGTATGGTGTCCAACCTCGTGGGTTTTCTCCGTGCCATTCAGTTTCCTCCCAACAGCTAAAGACCAGTACGCGCAAGGGAAGTTTTTAAATAAAATTAAAAAACATATGTTAGTCCCGAAATGACCGAGTTTGTGTCGAATGGACGTTAAGCCGCATTTCTCTCTTTTTTTTATTTTTAAAGTTTTGTAATAATCGGTTGGTAATCAAAGATACTGTAAAAGTGATAAAACAGAAAAATTCACCCGGTTGTAATGTTTCTCACTTTAAAGTCAGCAATTTGCCGATTTTAAGGGGAAAACGTTTATTGCGAACGATTTAGCTGGTCAGGGGGAGCTTATTTTTAAAAGTTTTGTAATATTCGGTTGATAACTAAAGGCACCGTGCAAATTAAACTAATAAAATAGAAGATTTCGCCCGGTTGAAAGGTTTCTATCTGTAGGTCAGCAATTTGCAGATTTTAGGGAGGTTGCGTGACTGAATGGTTAGCACGTGCGCTCTGTATCATAACGTCTGTCATTGAGTCAACTGGCGTTGTTTCGATTTCTTGGTTGTACGTGACAAGGAGTATGGTCGCCTGTCCAACCTCGTAGGCCGTAACGCCGCTGCCCGGGTAAAATTTCCCTCATTGCACACTTTATGGCGTATGCCCGTCTTCATTAGCCCATTTTAGGAGCAAAACAGTAGGACGTTAAACAACCATTCAATTTGATTTCATTTTCTCTATGTTGCTTATTTATTATAGTGGATAAATGTTTTTCTGGTTCTATTAATTATTTCATTTCTGCATAGAAATCTTGCTTTGAACAGTTTTTTTTTATTGCAAAGTGCCATTCTTGTATATTGCAGTCTATGACCCTTTGTTTAAAACATGCTTAAGAAGTTGTCACGATTTCCTACTTATAACCAAACATATTGGAAACCATAATTATATAACATATCTCTAATTTTGGAAGCCCGATTACAGCTATACAAGTTTGGGTTATTTCCCTTTAGTTTAAAGATTATTTTTTTGCCGAGGGTGCAATGTTTCTCACTACATTTAAATTTGTAACTTTGTGAGTTTTGACCGATTTTGATAATTATGTCTTTATAATTTTCCAAATTTACATATTTAACGTAAATATTCAAACAATTGGAATCAACATGATTCAAAAGTTTTTAGTTTAGTTCAAAGTTTTCTCATTTAATTTTTCGATGTTTTCTTACCATTTTCATTTCATTTTTCTGAAAGTTTTGAAGTGGGAAGTCATCCCGATTACAGCAACACAAGTATCAGTTATTTCCCTTTAGTTTTCAGATTATGCAATGTTTCATACTATATTTAGACTTGTAACTTCGCGAGTTTTTGACCAATTTTGATAGTTTGTTATTCTTATCCTTTTATTTGAGATACTTGATATAATCTATGACACGTGACGATGAATATGAAAGCTTTCATATCTGCATGGGACAGTAGCAGATCTAGTTATATTTATTATTGTAAGCTTCGTTTCAATTAAATGAATTTGAATAGAACAAGCTATGTCGTAGTCAAAATTTAACCGGATACTCCATTCATATCGAGTCATATCCTGCCGATTGTGATCAAAGAAGAAAACAATATGATTTACAGCGTCTGCGTTTTCGAGCCACATAGAAATTTGAAATTGAAAGAGGTGAACTACACAACAAATTTCTTTTTTGAATAAAAAAAAAGGGGTGGGAGATAGAAACCCCTAACTTTCGGGCAATCTGACTTTTCGGGTAGGCGGGCAAAGTGAAAACAAATTGTTTTATTTCATCCAGTTGACAAAATAAAGTGCCCGAAATATAATAAAACACCAGTTTTACTTTTAATTGAATACCACGAATTTGTACTGAATTAGAGAGATAGAGAAATGGGGTTTAACGTCTACTCAACACAAACTAGGTCATTTCGGGACTAACACACATGGTTTAATTTTATTTCAATAATTCGCTTGTGCGTAGGGGTCTTTAGCAGTGGGAGGAAACCGGAGTGCCCGGAGGAAACCCATGAGGTTGAGAAGGCGCCCCTATCTCCATGCCACATACGCTCACACCAGGGCTCGAAACCACAGCCGCAAGCGAGAGGTGACCGGCCAGCTAGAGGTCGAAGCGCGGCACTCTAGACCACTAGGCCATCCCAACACCCCTTGTACTGAATTGATTATGGATTAAAACATTTTGTCTGGAGTCACTCTACACATACTAAATCATTTCAGGACTATAACATGAATCCTATATTTCAAGTTTGTGTGTAGGGGTCTTTAGTAGTGAGAGGAAACTGGAGTACTGGACGAAAAACCCCACTTCTTGTCACGTACGAGCGAGAAATCGAAACTACACCACTTGAATTATGATGCAATGCACACACGTTAACTATTCGGTCAACCAACCCCCCTTTTCAATTCTGAAAATGTAATAAAAGTCAAGATTTGTTGCCTTTTATTTAGAGATCTTGTGATTATCAGTCCATAAAGTTTAAATCAAATGTATTTACAGGCCTTATTTCTGGCTCTGATACGTTGACAGGCCTGCTTGTGTTGACATAAAAAGTCATCATGTTTTAATATAAAAAATCTTTATTACACTGGTAATGGCTTTTCTGGTGACAAATATAATTTATCACAATTAGAAACAAGAACTGATAATAAAAATATAAGAAAAATATCTCTTTGATATAAGGTAAAACATAATCTATTACAATCTCATCAATGCCAATGGCGGGAGAAAAATAGCGTTTTGGAAACGAGGCTAATTGAGATGACATCACGCGCTGGGTGAAAATTCAACAGAATTGAAATTATATTACAAAAGATTTGGGTGAAAATTGAAATTAACTTGGGTGGAAATTAAAAAAAAAAAAAATTAAAATCTACTTAGGTGAAAATTATAAAAAAACAACAAATTAAACTGCAAACGACTTTGGTGGAAATTAAAACTGACTTGGGTGACTTGAGTGAAAATTATAAAAAAAAACAATTTATATTACAAATGACTTGGGTGGAAATTAAAATTGACTTGGGTGAAAATTAAACAAAAACGAATTAGATTAAAATTTAATTAAGTGAAAATTATAAAAAAAAAACAAAATAAATTGCAAATGACTTGGGTGAAAATTATAAAAAAAAAAAGTTATATGACAAATGACTTGGGTGGAAATTAAAATTGACTTTGGTGAAAATGAACAAAAAACAAATTAAAATTTGCTTGGGTGAAAATTATAAAAAAACCCAAATTAATTACAAATGACTTGGGTTGAAATTAAAATTTATTTGGGTGAAAATTATATAAAACAAAATTTTAATTTACTTGGGTGAAAATTATAAAAAAACAAAATTAATTGCAAATGACTTGGGTTGAAATTAAAATGTATTTGGGTGAAAATTATAAAAAAACAAAATTAATTGCAAAGACCCTCAAAATGTTTCCATTTATCTTGAACTTTGTCACCAAGTGTAATTTGTTCTTTTTCAAAATAGTATAATAATTATTTTTTAAATACATTTTGTCCAAGCCTTTGTTTATATACATGTATATGTAACTTTGCTAAACTATATATCAAATTTGGAATTTTGTTATCATCAGTATCAATGCCACATAAACATGTTATCAAGGTGATATCAAAATCATTGTTTGCCTTTAGTTTAATCCAGCTTCCTAATTCTTGCCAATATGCTTGTACATGTTCACAGCTGTAGTAAAGATTCTGTTTCTATTTTGCAAAATTTACATAAGTGTATTCTCCCCAATAAACCGCCCAGTTAAAAACCCCTTTTCGTCCTCATGAATAAGTTATTTAAAATAGATTTAATACGTTTTGCTATAACGGCTGACAAAATTTTGTAGGAGGTATTTAGCAATGTAATTGGTCTCCAATTTTTGATGAATTCCCTTGGTTTATTCCCTTTTGGAAGTATAGAAACAATAGCGAACCGTTTTGTTTCTGATAAGATACCCGCCCTTAGTCAATAATTGAATGATCTGACAAGGAAAATTGATAAGTTTGACATGTGTTGACATAAAAAGTCATCATGTTATAATATAAAAAAATCTTCATTACACTGGTAATGGCTTTTCTGGTGACAAATATAATTTATCACAATTAGAAACAAGAACTGATAATAAAAGTATAAGAAAAATATCTCTTTGATATAAGGTAAAACATAAATAGCGTTTTGGAAACGAGGCTAACTGAGATAACATCACGCGCTGGGTAAAAATTCAACAGAATCGAAATTATATTACAAAAGATTTGGGTGAAAATTGAAATTAACTTGGGTGGAAATTGAAATAATTGACTTGGGTGAAAATTATATAAGAAAAAAAAAACCAAATCAAATTAAAATTTAATTAGGTGAATATTATACACAAAAAAAAAACAACAAAAGAAATTGCAAATGATTTGGGTGAAAATTATGAAAAAAACAAATTATATTACAAATGACTTGGGTGGAAATTAAAATTGACTTTGGTGAAAATGAACAAAAAACAAATTAAAATTTACTTGGGTGAAAATTATAGAATTAATTGCAAGGTGATACCAAATTCATTGTTTGCCTTTAGATAATCAAGCCTCCTAATTCTTGCTAATATGCTTGTACATGTTCACAGCTATAGTAAAGGTGTATTAATGATTCTGTTTCTTTTTAGCAAAAAGGTACATTACGATAATTCCAATTTTAGCTAAAAAATTTATTGGTACCAATTATTCTACTATAGAGTCGAAATTGAAACCATTTCAGCCTAGTATCGACAGTAAAATCAAAGGTTTGCTTGTAAATACGGGTACATTCTTCTAGCGTTAATTTCATTCCCAGATCTGATTCCCATGAGATTTCGGATTTAGTTTTTTGAATTTTTTATCTAAGAAATATGTGTACAAATGTTTTGCCCCAGTATCAAACTTAGAGATAAATTCAATAGTTTGAGGCTAAATGATTACCCTAGCATCTGCTGTTTTAGGATTTACATTGTTTAAAGAGGTCCATTTAGCCAGAAGTGATTTTTTTAATCCATACAGGTCTGTAAAGTGTGGACAGAAATTATAAATAGATTTGAACGTGTCGTATGTCATAAAACGCCTTTATCGAATAGATCATAAGCATACTTTATTCCTTTCTGATGCCAAACATCAAAATATATTGTTTTATTGTTTATTTTTATAATTGAATTGTACCACAATGGATGACATAAAATATTATATATTTCGTTATCTTTCGGTTTTAACTTAATTAGCACAATACTTATATAATTAAAACCTCTTGCCAGAAAAACATTTTTGTACGCTTTGATAGTTAATAAAAAAATCATCCCCGAAAGAGCCAACCAATAATGGTGTATCTGGTAAAAAAGCAACTAACAATTTTGCCCAGGCAGTGTTTTGATGTTTTAATAATCTTCTAAACCATGTAGTTTTTAACGACTTTGAGTATGCTATTATATCAATTATTTTACATCCACCATTTTCAAATTTTGAAACATAGTTTTTCTAGACACTCTTTCAGCTTTATTACCCGAAACAAATTTATATAATGATTTCTCTATGTTCTTTAAATAAGATATATCCGGTGAAGGTAGACTTGTTAGTAGATGATTTAATTTTGGTATTAATGTTGACTTTACGACAATTATTCGACCGAGTACAGTCAAATTTCGTTAAGACCCATTTGACACTAAATGACAAACTTCTTGAAACTTAACATTATAATTCATGTCTATTATCTTATCGATATCAGTACTGTATTTTATTCCTAGGGTCGTAAATTCCGATATTTCCCAGATTAATTTTTTTTCAAACATTTAAAAATCTTTCTCGACTTCCTCTCAATGATCCTATCCAAACAAATCAAGTTTTTTCTCAGTTTGGTTTTAAACCTGAATATTTTGCGAATTCATCAAGAAGATTCAAGGCCTGTCTAAGAGATTTTTCGCTACCGTCAAGTGTCAGAGCAGTGTCATCTGCACATTGTAGGACTTTTTGGTTTTTACTCCCTAAATTAATTCCTTTAATGTCTCCCACGCTTCTTATTAAACTACCCAAAATTTCGACACATATCAAAAATATATAGGGCGATAACGGATCTCCCTGTCTACAGCCACGTCCAATGGCGAAGAACTCACTCGATTTACCAAATTGTTTAACACAGAGCTTAAAATCAATATTAAAAATGTTTCCCCCATTTCCTGATTTGTTCTCCAAAATTAAAGAATTTTTAAAGTTTTATCAATAATCGCCATGGACAATTAGTCCAGGAATATTTTCAATTTCTGTATACTGCAAGATATCAAACAAAAGTCGTCTATTCTCTCCAATAAACCGCCCAGTCCTCATGAATAAGATTATTTAAAACAAATATAATACGTTTTTGCTATAACGGCTGATAAAATTTTGTAGAAGGTATTTAGCAATGTAATTGGTCTCCAGTTTTTGATGAATTCGCTCGGTTTATTCCCTTTTGGAAGTATAGAAACAATACCGAGCCGTTGTGTTTCTGATAAGATACCCTCCCTTAGTGAATAATTGAAGGATCTGACAAGGGAAATTGATAAGTCTCACCAGAAAAACTTATAAAATTCATATGAGTAGCCATCGGGTTTCATAATTATGTTTTAGTACAGACAGAGCCTCACTAGTTGTTATCTCCCCCTCTAGACTATCACTTTCATTATTACTAAGGATGGTAATATTATGGTCCGCTAAAACTTCATCCAGATTAACATCTTCTAAATTACTTTCCCGTGATTCGTATAAATTTTTATAGAAATCTTTAATAGCTTCTAAAATATCTTTTTGATTCTTATCAATGATATTTGTAACATTCCTATTGACATAATTTCTTTTTTCCAGATTTAGAAAATATTTGGACGGTTTCTCACCATGTTCAATAAATGTAGCATTTCATCTTAAAATCAATCCTTTAATGTGTTTCTCTCTTAATCGTTTTTGTTGATTTAAATAATTATGGTAAATTTCATTTAAAAACGTGTTATCTTTATCCTGAAGAAAATCATGCTCTCTTTCTTTTCGATTCTTAGATACACTGTAGGAGATAGTTTTTGGCCTTATATTGAGTAGCAACATTTCGAAAAATAATTGAACGTTAATCAAAAATGAAAGGTCACTATCTTTTATAAGACCTATTTTATCTTAGCATAAGGTAATACGGCATATTCTTTTTTAGTGTCTAGAATTGTATTTTTGACTATTCTAACATATTCAACATCTTCGAGAAGTGTATTATTAAATCTCCAAAATCCCCTGCCTCTCTCGAATGAACTAGTTCTTCACGAAAACTGCAGAATGATCCGTTCTGTAACCTGGTAAAATTTGTGGTTTATCCATCAAACTTACCAACGCTTCTGAAATTAAAAAGAAATCTAATCTGGCCTTTTTGTTGGGTTTTTCCTGAGCCGTGTGTAACTTTTCTTATACGGAGAATATACCCACCAAACATCTGAAAGATTTTCATCATTCATTAAATCTAAAACTTCTTTTCTTGCCTATATGTTGTTCTATTAAAACAATCAAGATCATAATTAAGGACAAGGTTTAAATCACCACAAATTATATTAAATTCTGAATCAAATTCAGTTTACAATAGAAATCAGGAGTATCTCTATTTGGACCATATATTGTAATTAAATTCAAAGTAATTATCTTTTCTAAAAGCAGTTCAACCGCTATAATATTACCATCTTGACCTATGTCTTTATCTCTTATTCAAAGTTATTATTTAGAAGTATACAGACCACTCTTGCATTGTTTTTTCCTTCACCTAAAATAATGTCGCCATCCCATTCTGAATGTATTTTTTTAAAATCAGTTCAAAAGATGTGTGTCTTGTAGACAACATATTGAGTATTTCTTTTCTGCTAAATAATAAAACAAATCTTCCTGTTTTGAGCTATCCCTTAACCCTCGACTGTTCATACTTATAATTTGTACCATTGTAACAACATTGACCAATCGTTATAATTTCAAATATGTCTACTTCAAAATAAAGTAAATATTGAGTTGTACTGATAAATCCATGTAGTTTGTAAAAATATATTGTAAATAGTTTTGAATGAAAATGTTGAAAACATAAACTTATAAATGTCATAAAGTTATACACATATACACAGATTGCAAACATATGTAATGTTGGAATAGGTACACTGATGTCTTGACTGATTTCTGTTCTATAAAGATGATTTAAACACTTTAAACTAGATCGGTTTAGAATAGGTAAGTTAGTATATTACACTGGGCACAGAGTCATACTCAATAATCACAGCCATCTAACGCACTGTTTCTTGACTACTGTTATTTGTGGTTGGTTTTATCTTGGAAAGGGTTTCATTTATGTGATCATATAGATTGAAAATAATACGCCTTTTGTCATATGTCTCACCACGAACATTTCCGTTAAAATTCCACGCATTTTCTATTTCTTCATGTGATTTGAGTCTATTTATGAGCTCTACGTTTCTGGTGGTGACGTAATCTAGCTAGCAAGTTAACGCCTTGCTCTTTGAAGTATTTACAATTTCTCATTAATACTGTTTTTGCATGTGTTGTTTGCATCTTCAATATGATTGGACGAGGTTTATCTGGATGTTTTAAAGGAATTCTATGTTTTAATGGCATTTATGTCCATAATTGGAATATTAAGACCAGCACAGGCATGAGCAAGTTTAAGGAAATTTTGATTTTAAGTCCTCATTTCTCGCCTCTCTCACACCATAGATTTTTATAATTTTTTTTCTCGAGAATATTGCTCATTTGTGCTTGCAAGTATCAAAGCTGAATTTCCTCTTTCTACGCTCTTACAATTATCTAGTTGCCCCTTTATTCACTCTATATCTTGTGTAAGACTCTCTATCTCCAGTTTGTCTCTCTCGTATTCATTTTCTTGTTTTTCTAGCCATATTGACAGCATGTCTCTGACTTGATCCCGCACTCTGAATTTAATATCACGGATAGAAAAAAATGTTCATATGGTCTTGAATCATAGTCTCACTCATACTTAAGGTTACTAGATCTTTAAGTTTTGTATTTATTTCATCCAACATTTTAACAGTTATCATTTTCTTCATCTTCTCCTTTATGTCACCCAAACTTTTTATTATTATATTGCTGTTAGATCGGATTCTGAAACACGAGCCCTTTTTGGTGGCAATTTTCTGTTATTTTTAACCTACATTATATCACACCAAATTTTACTTCAGAAACTATAATGTCTCAAAACCTTGTCAATACAATAGGTCAAACCTTGTCAATACAATAGGTCAAGCCTATTGAATACAATAGGTCAAGCCTATTGTTCAAAATATTTCTCTCGATATCACAGTTATTTCTTCATAGTTCATAAATCTAATCACACAATCCCATGCTCCATCTTCTTTCACAGCACACAGCAAAGTTATAAACCTTTACACTCAATAATATTTCATAATTTTCACAAAACTATCAGAGCCCTCAAACTGTGAAATCATCTCTTAGCCATCTTATTTATGACTTGGTTGAAATTAAAATTGACCTTGATGAAAATTATAAAAAAAAAACAAAACTAAATTACAAATGACTTGGGCGAAAACTATATAAAACAAATTATATTAAAATTGACTTGGGTGATAATTATAAAAAAAACAAATTATATTAAAATTCTATTTTAAAATTGACTTGGGTGATAATTATAAAAAAACAAATTATATTAAAATTGACTTGGGTGGAAATTGAAATTGACTTGGGTGAAAATTATAAAAAAAAAAAATTATATTGGGTAAATATTACAAAAAAAAAAAAAAAAAAATATATTATTTTTCATGTCCCTTATCAGCCACCATATACATATGTATACTTATGTATTCGTTGAATCTAAATCTTAGTGTTTATTCAAATGGAAAACGTGTACCTTAACTAATTATGATCTTAAATTATTAACATCGAGAGTCCTTGACTATGGTGGGTCGTTGCTAGGGGATAGCTGACAGCTTAGGTTCTGTTGTTATAGGCGTTCCGCGGAGAGCATGCAATTAATGAATCATAATATTAATTAATTATATCAATTCGAGTATGAAATTACTGGGAGTATAAACTTTGAATTATATTAATGACATGTACCGATACTATAACATAAAATAAAGCATGGCGTGGGTATAGCTATTCGTTAAATAAATTATCTCGTTTTTTATTTCTATGTATTATTGAAAACTTTAAAAAAAAAAACTAAAAAGGAAAACATCACGCGATATATACGGGTCAAACAGGTTATCAGCCGAATATGGTATTCGATTTTATGTTTATTAAAATTGTTTAAAACGGTCGTCAAGTTAGCTCACAACTATGGTTAAAGCATGGTATATAGAATTCATATTAAATATAATTACATTCAAACGATAAATCTATGAATAAGTCAACGACAATTTAATAGCTGGTATACGTGTATACTCACAGCTACTCTGAAGGACATGCACTGATGACGTGTATAATAATAGGGATGTATTGTAGCAAATACCAAACTCGTATGTACAGCCCGGTTTACTTTTAAATTGATAAAATATTGTCACCACTCAACCAACTTACCTACCAATTTTCCTGCTGAATTTGCGATATTGCCGTATTATGATATTTTGATAGGAACATTATACCTATAATAATTTATGAGAAAAACTTATGATTATCACGCCTGGTGCGGGCTTGAATCAATCTCATTCCCATCGTGAATTTGACCTTGAAAAGTTCTCACAATCTTCAATTGGCTTTATTATGGTAGATTTCGTCGGGGCGATGGGTACGCGTGTAACACTACAGATAACAGACCATCAGCATAGGTTGTAGATCTTTTATTGAGAACATGGAATAGACATAGATCGGAAGGAGCTCTATTCAAGTCTGACTTACTGTCAGTTAATTCTGGCTTTATAAAGCATACAGCCATTAAGAATAATGATACATGACAGATTAACTTATTTGGAATTGAGAGTATAGTTTCTATAACTGCACTGCATCTTCCCTTTAATGTCGCGAAGTTCTGTCGAGTGTTAAACACATAGATCAGGTGTAGGTTATAAATAACATATAAATAAATAAGATATTTAATGAGATCGTGCCTTTTGTCAAAACGAGCAGAGGTCATTCGTGTGTTGCCCGTAAATAACATATTGAACAGATTAGCAGAAGTTGTATATAGTTGAAAACGTCAAATATAATATAATGTCAAATCTAGCAAAGTTCTATGTAAAAATAACTTTGTCACATTCCTTCATCACCCATGAGTTATGTACCAAAAGGACATAACAAACACAATTGAAAACGTCCAATATAATATAATGTCAAATCTAGCAAAGTTCCATATCACTTTGTCACATTCCTTCATCACCCATGAGTTATGTACCAAAAGGACATAACAAACACCATTCTCACAGGTGGGACACTGTTTCCATCTGTATACATTGATGTTTCACACAATAAAATTACATTACACACGAATTAGGAAGAGCACACGCGATATAACACAGCAAACCTGATATAACAACAGTACGCATGAAATAATAAAAGTACATATGATAAACTTAAAACACACGCGATTATATATATATATATTATATTTATATTACAAGTCCGGAACAACCTTGGTCCTAGAAGTTTTTGTAGGACGATACCATTCTAAGTGCACACTTCCTGTTACCATTAAATTTGGTACTGACATCATAATATTTAATTTTCCACTGGCATCCTTCTTGATAAACTTATGACAAAGTTAATGTCACAGGATTATGTCGTAGTGCTGGTGTGGAATCATCTGTTCCAGCGAACGTATTTCCGTCCTCGGTCTCCGCCGACACCATCTCCTTATGAGCAGCATACGTTGCCCTGACTCTGTCATTTTCGAATTTCTTGGCTAATTTTCCTTGACGAATTTGAAAGTATCGTACCAAAAGATAAGTAACGACACTAATAGTTAAAATGAGCCCAATAATACTTAATACAGAATTTGTGTGAGGCCATGGCTTGTCTACAACTTTAAGAGGTGTGAGTTCTTTGATAAATTTCTTAATAGGTATTTCTTTCACATCTTTTAGGGTAGGGGGAAGTTCAGGAATTTCAAGATTTGGAAATGCTATAGATAAAGGTTTCCACAAGGCAAGACTTGAAATATTAAAATGAGTATTAATGTTTTGAAAGGTATTTTGGATATGAAAAGTGCTTTCTCGATTATAAATTGGTAAAAGAGAAATATATTCATTTGATGCCGAACAAGACATATTTAACTTTAGGATATCAATAGGTGGCTTTGCAGTAATGGATAACGTTGAGGTTGAATATTTTTTTTGATTACAAACAAGTGAAAAACGTAATAAATTTTGAGTGGATACGGCCCAATAACCATCGGTTAGATATTCAGCTAAAGGCAAAATTATTGTAGGTTGAACATTTACGGTACACACGTCTTTACTCAATTTTGTGTTTTGCATAAACAAAGCGATTACACATAATTTACTTAAATTAATGGGATACAGTGGACGTTTGATAGAACAAGTTTTTACAAGCCGATTGGTACAGACTTCAACTTCGGATTCGGTGAGAAGTACATATTGTGTTCTTTCCGAATTAACTGCAAACATTTGACTTTCTAGTTGATACTTCGCTACTAATCCGGAAGTATGGGGTGTTTTGGCATGAACGTATTTGGTTTGCATAGGTGCAGGTAAATTATGAGCATAAAATATTTCAAGTTTTTTAGTTGAATCCAAAAGTGGAATGGTTAAAATGACGTAAATTTTGTCCACATCTAATTTAGTAGAACACGTTAAAAATTTATAATAATGCCAAAATTTCAATGAGGGATCCGCCGAAAGGTGTACTGTACTTGGCAGTTGAGATCGAATCTCAAGGAGTAACGATTTAAGATCAGCCGGTTTAAGTACACTTGGAGAGATGTGACCTAACGATAACATATTGAGTTGATCATTGAAATACTCTACATATCTTAAACACTGTAAAGTTAAATGTTTTAATTCATCTAAAATGAACTTAAGTTTGTAGTCAAGCGAAAGAAAATTTTTAATTAATGTAACTTCGTTTGTTAAATTGGCCACTAAACCTTGGAATTGTAATTCAAATTGTTTTAAATTTAAAATTAGCGAGTTAATAGATGCCCTATTTTTGGAAATTTCAATACGAGAAACATTTAATATTGATAAGCTTTGATCTACCACATGGATAATACTTTCCTGATTTTTATATAATTTTTTAACATTATGTTTGATAGTATTAAATTCTGATTGGGAAACAGTGCCAAATAAATAACTCAAAGCTTTGCCTACTATTGGTAAAATTGCGCGACGAGGCCTTGTACTTGCTATCAGCTTATATTCACCTGCTTTTGTTCTAAGTTCTGTATATAAAGATTGTATATCCTGAATATCTTGCAAACGATTAGCAAATAAACTAGCATAGTCCATATTGGTTTGTTGCTTAATATATTTAGAAATTATCTGATGGGCAGTAGCAATTCCCTTCTTTTTATCTCGACTTAACGAGGAAATAAATGTATTATAAGGCTTTAAATCAATAACAAAAGAGACAAGCCAACGAGATCTCGATGTACTAAATTCACTTATTTGTCGAAAGACAACATTTTCACGAATAAGGAAAGAATTAATACCGCCAAGAAAAATGAAAATGAGTGAGAGTTTCATCTTAATCCTTCAAATAAAAAATACCGCAAAATAAAATATAAAAAAAAAATTCTAATATATATACAAGGAAAACATTTGAAGCTTACTTAATCATGCCAATTATACTCGTAAGTAATTGTTTTAAATTAGCATTAGGATCATTATGGGTATTCGAATTAGTTATCGCAATATCAACAGCATCAACGTCCATGCTTTCTTGAACGTAATTATCAACACATGGCTCGAGCTTATCACCACGGCACGTTTCTAATTGATCATCAATGTATGTTTCGGATTTCTCATCAGACGTGTGAGGCACATATGTTTTAGATGCAATCCGATCTTTGTTTCGAAGGCGTTTGGCTAATTCCATGAGCGGAATATCGTCCTCGTCAGAGGAATCGTCACGTTCACGTCTATATTGGTCAGTGATATCAAAGGGTGTAGGGTCAAGATCGGTTACATGGTCCATATCATCATCTGAAGAATCGTCAGGTGGAACAACATAATTAGCTTGCCTTAACTTTGGAATATTATCAGTTGGGATGTCCCAGTTATCTAAATTGGCTAGACGCAAATGTTCAGCATGTGATTTTGTTGTTGAGCCATCTAATTGATTTTTAACAATGAAAGACAGAGGACCTGTTTTTGTGAGAATTCTATAAAAAGGTTTCCATTTGGATTGAAGTTTACTTTTACGTAAATGATTTTTGATATAAACGGGGTCTCCAACCTCAAAAGCAATGGCTTTACTATTTTTATCCGCATAGTGAGCCTGGCGACGTTTAGCTTTTTTAAGGTTATCATGGACTAACAAAAATGCTTTATGCTGATTTTCAAGAGCAATTTGATGGAATTCTTCACCTAAATATTTCCGTCGTGGTTTCAGCAAATTATCAATAGGCAAAACTACATCTCTTGTATATAATAAATAAAATGGTGAAAATTTTGAAGATTCACAAATATTAAACCTAATAGCTGCCAATGTTTGGTTTAAATATAAATCCCATGTATTTAAATTATCTTCTAACTTTTTTGAAAGGACGCTAACCATCGTTTGATGGAATCTTTCAACACGGCTGTTCGATTGGGGCCGGTAATATGATGTTGTTATATGGTGAATATTTAAAGCAGTTAATGTTTGATGCATAGTGCGATTTTCATTTTCGCTCCCATTATCCGTAACTAATTGTAACGGTGTGCCATATCTAGGAAAGATTTCGTCAATTAATAAATGAGCTACGTTATCAGCACTTTTATCCTTGACTGCATATGCCTCGGGCCACCCACTATACCAGTCAACAAATGATATGATGTATTTATTACCCGAGAGTGATAATGGGTATGGTCCAGACAAATCAAGTGAAACTTTAGCAAAGGGGTATGGTGGGATATCGGTTTCTTGTAATGGAGGTTTAATTTTCTTTGATGAACGCTTTTGACATGTTACGCATCTGGACACATACTGATAAATGTGTTTATATAAATTAGGCCAATAATACTTTTCTTTGATAAAACTGTAAGTTTTATCTATACCTAAATGAAACATGTCACGATATTCCTTAATTACATCAGATCGTAAATGATCTGGTACAAATAACCTCGGAGTCGGTTCATCATTAGGATCAGAAATGTAATGTAAGACATCCTGCATTAATAAGTATTTATTATTACTTGCACATGGTTTATTACTTCTTAACTGTGCAATGATATTGACAATATCCTTATCTTTAACCTGTTCTTCAATCATGTTATAACCCTCCAAAGTAGGTGGTTTAACGGTATTGTCGTTATTACCTAAATCGACCGTGCACTTTGCAAATTCCCGTGGTTCAAACTGATTCGAATTTATGGCGTTGATTTCTAGTGTATTATCGTTTACTTCTGAATTAAGCAGTTCTTCCTCCTGAAATCGAGTCGGCATTCGACTAAGAAAATCAGCGATAACATTTTGTTTACCCGATAAATATTCAATCTTACAGTTATAAGCACTTATTGTTAAAGACCACATTTCAAGTTTTTTATTATTCATCGGTGAATCAAGTAAATATTTTAAAGGTTTGTGATCAGTACGTATAATAAATTCTGCGTCATGTAAATAGAAATCTAACTTTTGTAATGCATAATGGATAGCATAACATTCTTTTTCAATAGTTGACCAACGACTTTGTGTATTACTAAGTGTATGAGACAGCATATAAACTGGCAATTCTTCTTCTATGCCTTTAGAATTACGTTTAGTTTGACAAAGATAAGCCCCCACGGAGAAATTACTCGCGTCCGTATACAGAATATACGGTTTGTTTGGATTAGGGTACGATAACATTGGTATTTGAACTAATGTTTGTTTTAAGGCATGAAATGAATTTTCACATTGAAGAGTCCATTCGAATTTTGCATTCTTGCGGGTTAAAGCAATCAATGGTTCAGCAAGTTTGGAAAAATTAGAAAAATAACGACGATAATAAGAACACATGCCAATGATAGATCGAACTTGTTTTACAGTTTGGGGCTGACTTATATTTTTGATCACACTGACTTTCTGAGGGTCAGGTTTAATGCCATTGGGCGTAATAACAAAACCTAGATAAGTTGTCTCAGTTTGGAGAAAACTACATTTCTTTAATTTCAATTTGAGCTTATGAACACGAATCCTGTCAAAAACTAAATTAATATGCTTAAAATGATCCTCTAAGGATGAAGAGAATATTAAAATATCATCTAAATATGCAATAGCAAATGTTTGCATATCACGAAGAACAACAGCCATTAATCCTTGAAAAAGTCCTGGGGCGTTGGCGATCCCAAAAGGCATAGTATTGAACTCGTAAAGCCCGCGATGACATGAAAATGCTGTTTTTTCTCTATCAGCTTTGTCCATTAACACTTGCCAATAGCCCGATTTCATATCCAATTTTGAAAAATACTGTTTGTCGTGCAATTGAGCTAAAATGTCGTCCACCAGGGGGAGGGGATATGATGAGAATTTAGTGATTTTATTTAATTTCCGGAAATCGACACAGAACCGTTTCGAACCATCTTTCTTGGAAACGATGACTATAGGAAATGACCAAGGGGAACACGAAGGCCGAATAATATTGGCCTTAAGCATATCATCAATTGCTTGATCAACTACAGGTCGCTTATTAAGAGGTGTCCTATACGGCGGAAGTTTAATTGGGGGGTGTGATCCAGTATTAATCGTCATTTTAACTGTGTCAGTTTGACTAAGATCTAAATCTGTGGCTGCAAATAGGTCATTATTATTGGAGATAAGATTATGTAATCGCTCTTTAAATTGTGCGGGTACATCAACATCATTGAGATTAACCGCCGGCGGCGTTTGGGCCGTATTTGTTTGAGAAATTTCAGTGAAAGCTATTAGTTTGCCTGAGGCAATATTTTCAATCCTACCAACAATACATCCCCTTTTAAGTTTAAACGTACGATTAGTGCTATTTGTTATCATAAGGGGAAATCTACGTCGCTTAGTCGCATTACTGACCCCATTACTAATTAACAACCCGGGTTGATTACTAATGAAGTCAAAATCCACAGGCGAAATGATAACAGAATCGTCATGCATTAAATTAGCAACTGGTTTGGCGTTGACGAAACATAAATGAGACGTTTGAGGTTTAATAATTACCTGGTTAGCTATTCGCACTAAAGAAGATATATTTAAATCTTCAACCAAAGGTATATATTCATCCTTAACTTTTAAGCACCCTAAATCATAATATAATCTAACGCCATTATTAATTAACCAATCGCGCCCTAATATAAAATTCCGATTGATATTTGATACCACATAAAATTTATGTGTCATCTTAGTTTTGCCTATTGTAAAGGGTAATTCGACATAGCCATGAATAATTAGCGACTCTCCATATGAGGACTGGTTCACTGGATCACGAGCACCATTTCTTATATCTGTAACACTACAGATAACAGACCATCAGCATAGGTTGTAGATCTTTTATTGAGAACATGGAATAGACATAGATCGGAAGGAGCTCTATTCAAGTCTGACTTACTGTCAGTTAATTCTGGCTTTATAAAGCATACAGCCATTAAGAATAATGATACATGACAGATTAACTTATTTGGAATTGAGAGTATAGTTTCTATAACTGCACTGCATCTTCCCTTTAATGTCGCGAAGTTCTGTCGAGTGTTAAACACATAGATCAGGTGTAGGTTATAAATAACATATAAATAAATAAGATATTTAATGAGATCGTGCCTTTTGTCAAAACGAGCAGAGGTCATTCGTGTGTTGCCCGTAAATAACATATTGAACAGATTAGCAGAAGTTGTATATAGTTGAAAACGTCAAATATAATATAATGTCAAATCTAGTAAAGTTCTATGTAAAAATAACTTTGTCACATTCCTTCATCACCCATGAGTTATGTACCAAAAGGACATAACAAACACAATTGAAAACGTCCAATATAATATAATGTCAAATCTAGCAAAGTTCCATATCACTTTGTCACACGCGATGTGTTTCTTGGTTTGGCGCCCATGATCTCGTCAGGTGACCGCCTAAGCTCAGGCCGATCGGGTACGTCATTTGTGGGAACGGTTCACAACAGCAACTTCTATTGCAGCAGCTCGTGGACGGTGTAGGATACCAGACCAGATAGTTCGTAACCACTTACGTGAAGTCGGATTACGTGCCTTGTCAACAGATGCTAAAACGATTTTCTCGTTGAAAGCACCTGATACGTTTAGTCTACTTTCTAGTGGTAGCCATAATACTGGGTTGTCTTCTCTCGTGTGGACAAGATATCAAATACCTTGATATTTCATTCTTTAAATGGATCGAAAGGTCTACGTCATTTATCTGGCCAAGCTACTGTTTAATTTCAGATTCAACATTTAAGATTTTAAGAAATCTTATCAAACGATTCTGTTTCTAACTGAAGGTGGTAATTTCAGATTCAACATTTAAGATTTTAAGAAATCTTATCAAACGATTCTGTTTCTAACTGAAGGTGGTAATTTCAGATTCAACTTTTAAGATTTTAAGAAATCTTATCAAACGTTTCTGTTTCTAACTGAAGGTGGTAATTTTCTCTCATTACATGATTGCTAGAAGTGGACAAGCGTATTATTGTAATTGTCAATATATTTTCTATAGTTTCAAGGTAGTTAAATAATTTATAGGTTTAAGCAATGGTATAGTATTGCTGGTCGATCAGTGTGGATTCTGTTTAATCCAATATAATATATGTATTTGTCTTAAACGTTATATATTGACCGACGTTCAGATTGTATGTTTGTATTGTCTATTCAGTTAGTTCGTCATAGTAGTGACGTGTGCATATTGAATACGCGCCATACAATAATAGTTAAATTCACGGGGAACGAATCTAAGGCAAGTTTGGTCCTTTAGTAACGCAATGATCAATTGGTGTCATGTGATATAACATTATGTTTATTAGAAACGAGTTTTATTTGACGAGAAGTTTTTTTTTCAAGCGGTTGACTATATTTCACTGTCTACCAGATCTCAACAGGGGTCTTATAACTCATTTTACGTATATTTGATGAACAAGATATTATGTTATTAGTTTTAATTATTTCGTTTTCATTTATAACTGGGTTTTCATTGGTGGACCAAACTTATAGAGAGTTGTCGGGTGACCCTCTCAGAGTATCGTGGAAAAAAATCAATGGACCTTTTACCATTGATAGACCCTTGACATGGGGTGACCCTAGATATACAATACGGCCTACTCTTATTTCAAATTCCAACAGTCATGGGTTCTTTACAAGTACGACCATATGTAGGCCTACACGGGACCTCGGCGTTTCTTCTAAGCCTGATATTAGAGTAAGGCTTTTTCATTTTAAATGTAAGGCGAAATGGTAAATGATGGACGGTGACAATATCCATGGCAATAGGTAACGCGTGTGTTGTATCATAAGGCCTGTCATTGCGTCAAATGGCGTGGTTTCGTTTAAAAAATATTTGACTTAAAAACCCGAATTTGATTGAACAGTCTTGGCGATTGAGTTCGAAACTACTCGGCAAACTGGCCCATTGACGCAAATAGTATAAAGGTATTTAATACCAAGGTTGTGGACCTTCTAGATGTCATAATTTTGATCTTATTTTGAGGTGACAATTTTTATTCAATTTAAAAAGACGTTTAAATATATCACGGTAATGATAATAATATTAATTATGTTGACTTTATTTAAGAAAGGTTGAAGATTAGGCTATAATAAATAATAGCCTTTCTAACTTCTGCCCTTCATAGAAAATATAATACAAAAGATATATGTATAAAGTAAAATATAATATAATACAAAAGACAGAATAATATACAAGTATAAACATTATATTTATAATCTAAGTTACAACATCTACAGATTAGACAGGAACATTTTAAATAAACAGCTTGTCGTTCTTGCTATAATAGTTCCAAAATACATGAATATCTCGAAAATGTCATGTGAAGTTTGGACAAGATGTGGCATAGATTGTTTCTTATCGTAAGAACGGTACTTGTCATTCGAGACTGACCCTCGTTTCAGTATTTCTTAATCAAATCATTAAATGGCGATCGTGTTTCAATCCGTTTAAATCTCCACCGTTCGATGGTCTAGAGAGTTGATTATTGGCTTATTATGTGAATAAAATGTCTAAATAATACTGTATGAAGCCAATATAAAGACCTACAATAAACAGATTTAACTCCAACATGATGCATCTCTAAATATAGAAATCGGGTTTGCCCTTACGTGACTATATATAATAGCCTGGATTTTCCAGATAAAAATAGATCTGACGTGTCATTTGTTAAGGGAGTGGACACTATTGTGCTGTGAGTAGAGCGACGAATAGATGAACTATTACATGAGCTATTGGGTTGTTATATGAATTAAATATGGTGTAACATGTTCTTTTTAACTACCACCCTAACTGCTTTGTGAATCATAATTTGTAAATGTTCTACATGGTGCATGTCCATTTTCATTTATCCGCGTGATTTTTAGGTTATTTTATATGTGAAAGAAGAATGCTGGACATCCAAAAACTAGACACCGTTTTCTTGTGTTCTACACCACTAATTCTCTTGGCCAAATCTCTAATGGAACCCATGACGTCCTGGCTCACTGTACAAATGACACTCTTATTGATAATCACTAGGCAATAAAAAGAGGGGTCATTTTGTCAAGGCAGCGATGGTTCAGCCAACTTTACTACACACCTTTGTCAGGAGTTATAGGGACTTAACCTTTTATGTTACTGACTGTCCATATATATCACATATATTATTGTTCATAAATATTTAGACACCCCATATCTCTCTCTCTCTCTCTCTCTCTTTCTCTCTCTCTCTATCTCTCTCTCTCTCTCTCCCTCCCTCTCTATTATAATCATTATTAACTTTATTGGCAGAACGATCCATTTAAGGCATCATGTCAGGCAAGACAAATAATGGTAAAAGGAAATCTTTAGCAAGACATTCCAATAGTAAGAATTCAATCGCCCGATTAGAACCACAGCCATCGCCTAGTACCAGTAGTAGTACAAATACAGGATCAGCTTTAGTTTCACAAACTGAAAATTTACATGATAATACAAGTACAGGTAAATATATTTTAAAAACATAAACATATTGACCAGTTATAAACCATATTGACCAGGGAGGGACTATATTGACCAGGGAGGGACTATACTGACCAGCAATGAGGATACTGCCTATTGACCAGTGAGGACCATTTTAAAATTCAGTCTATCATTAAAATCTTTATTCAAATAGAGACGACCTTTATTCAAAAAGTGACGATCTTTATTCAAAAAATGACGATCTTCAAATAGAGACGATCTTTATTCAAATAGTGACGATCTTTATTCAAAAAGTGACAATCTTTATTCAGATAGAGGTGATCCTTTATTCAAATAGAGACGATCTTATTCAGATAGAGACCAGGGATATAGAGACGATCTTTATTCAAATAGAGACGATTTTCATTACCTGTTCACATGAAAAACCTCCTAGTGGTGGGGGTGAGGGTAGGGTTTACTTCAGCTGTCGTCCCCCCATCTTCATTAGTCAAGTTGGTGTAAGAAACTCGACCATTGAACACCAAATATCCTTTAAATTCAATAATTGATCTAAATATGAAATTATACCCATGTACCATTGCACATTTATAATATTTACAAATCTTTCACCAATTCTATTTTTGTCCTTCAGAAATCCGGGTATCCATTATAGGAAAGACAGGAGTTGGTAAGAGCGCATTAGGAAATGCGCTGTTACAACAAGAGACATTTAAATCACAACAACAGACTACTTCGGTAACATCAGAATGTGGTTCAGGAAAACGACTTCTTCAATTAAATGGCGTAAATACCTTACTAAAAGTTGTAGATACACCAGGTTTGTTTGACACGGGTAACAGTAACAAGACAATAGCCAGGGAAATCGTTAAATGTATTAATCTTTTATCGCCAGGGCCGCATTTATTTATTATGGTATTTAGAATTGACTATAGACTCTCACAAGAGGACATAAATGTTCTTAAATATTTTAAAAATACTTTCGGTGAATTAATTGATAAATTTGCCGTTGTGGTATTTACTGGGAAAGATCAGCTGAGAAAAAGAAATGAAGAGGATGCTATGTGTGAACTTCATGCTCAGTTATCAACATTTAGTGATGTCTTTAAACACCGTCGATTCGCAACGATCAATAACATAGATGAAACAGAAGGCAAAGCGAACGATGTGGACAGCATCTTACAGTTACTTCAGACAACTATACAGAATAATGGTGGAGACTTTTATAAAAACGAAATGTACGAAGAGGCGAAGAAATTATTTGAAGCAAGAATACGCGACGAAGAAGAAGACAAAGAAAGAGCATTGGCTGAAATAGACCAACTTAAGAAAGAGCTCGAGAAACGGAATCTCCAAGAGCAGATTTGGCAACAAGAGAGGGAACAATGGGCTGAAACCGAAATCATCCAAAAAGACAAAGAGAGGCGGTTTGAAGAAGAACGTGATAGTTTTATTAGAGATAAAAGAAATAAAGAAATCGATTTGAACAAAAGGGAAATGAAACTTAAACAAAAACAAGAAGAAACTGAAAGGAGAATTCAACAGCTAGAAAGGGAAAGACAATCAGTACAGTTGTTAAGTTCAACTAGCAGACAATCATACACTGAAATAGCCAGTACTTCAACATATCAGCATGACAGCAGCTTTAATACCCTAAATATAACTCGTCCTAAGAAACGCAAATATGAACTAAGTTGTAGAGAGAGGGGAAAGATGCTTCAAGAGGATGAAAAACACATTCAATCTAATTTTACGTTTCTACTGGAAAATATAACTGATCCGGAACGTTTATCACAATGTCTGTTTAGTAAATCAGTTTTTGATATGGACGACATGGATACGATAAAAGGCATAATAGGAAAAAGGGCCAAGACCGATGAACTACTTACCAGATTACTTAAGGGCGGGTCAAATTCTTACCAAAGTTTCATTGAGAGTTTAAACGAAGACGGTTACAAGTCAGTAGTTGAAAAATTAGAATCAAGTAAGTTTAATTCACTTAATTTTAACACAGAAAATTGTTTCTCTTTCTCTCTCTCTCTCTCTCTCTCCGACAAAAGGCAATGGTGCCATTTTACAATATCTTTAAATTCAGGTAGAGATGAGAGGCATGAAGAGATATCTGGTTTCCATGGTAATCAGTTCATGATTAGAGGAATGGGTGGAGACTTTTATAAAAACGAAATGTACGAAGAGGCGAAGAAATTATTTGAAGCAAGAATACGCGACAAAGAAGAAGACAAAGAAAAAGCTTTGGCTGAAATAGACCAACTTAAGAAAGAGAAGGATCAACTTCAGAAAGAACACGACATACGGATTTCTGAAGAACGTGAAAAAAAAAATCACCAAGAACAGATTTGGCAGAAAGAGCGGGAACAATGGGATGAAGAACGTGCTAAATTGATTGAAGATAAAAGAAATAAAGAAATCGATTTGGACAAAATGCGAATTCAACTGCTAGAAAGGGAAAGACAATCAGTACAGTTGTTAAGTTCAACTAGCAGACAATCATACACTGAAGTAGCCAGTACTTCAACATATCAGCATGGCAGCAGCCTTCTAAATATAACTCGTCCTAAGAAACGCAAATATGAATCAAGTTGTAGAGAGAGGGGAAAGATGCTTCAAGAGGATGAAAAACACATTCAATCTAATTTTACGTTTCTACGGGAAAATATAACTGATCCGGAACGTTTATCACAAGTTCTGTTTTGTAAATCAGTTTTTGATATGGACGACATAGATACGATAAAAGACATAATAGGAAAAAGGGCCAAGACCGATGAACTACTTACCAGATTACTTAAGGGCGGGTCAAATTCTTACCAAAGTTTCATTGAGAGTTTAAACGAAGAGGGTTACGAGTCAGTAGTTGAACAATTAGAATCAAGTAAGTTTAATTCACTTAATTTTAACACAGAAAATGTTTTCTCTCTCTCTCTCTCTCTCTCTCTCTCTCCGACAAAAGGCAATGCTGCCATTTTACAATATCTTTAAATTCAGGTAGAGATGAGAGGCATGAAGAGATATCTGGTTTCCATCGTAATCAGTTCATGATTAGAAGAATGGGTGATGGACACCAGTTGATGCTTGGTGGAACTGATGAACACTATGATGTATCACATTCAGAACTCGGGGACAGATCAGAGATATACAATGAACGTGACGAGGTTGATGTTGTGAAAGTTGTAGTCAGGAATTCCAACAACACTATTATTTTATCGAAGGAGAAATCTGACCATCAAAAGGTCAACGTAAATCAGGAGATAATATCATCATGTCGACGTAATGTTAAAAATATTGCCAACTGTGTTTTGTATGAGAGCTATGACTCCATGTATAATGATGTATTGGAAGATGAGCAAGGTAAAATATATTTATATCATTGTTGATGTGTTTTAAATGTTTGTTGAAATGTGGTCGTATATTGTCGTATCCCCTGTCCGTCTGCCCGGCCTTCACAATTGCTTGTAGACGCTCTAGGGGCTGAAGTTAATAAGGTGTAGAAGCCTGTCAGCGATTTACGATATTACCCTATTTATATATTACATCGTATAACAAGTGGAATACCAGCCTTATATTGTTATATCATGTTTATATATACTATTCAAAAAAGTAGGGGATATTTGATTTTTAAGTGTTATTAAAGTCACCTAATGAAACTGACGAAGAAACAAATGACAAAATGAAATGAAGTTCGCATTCATCGATTTATTCCAAATGATCGTTAGACTAAGTAAGGCACAGACTGACCATTATAAGGGTAAAATGATACCCGGGGTCAAACAGCAAAGTTACCACAGCATCACAACAAAGTCAGTAACGGGTAAATCCTCCTCTGTTTGCCAAAAAAGCATTGATCCGACGTGGCATACTCCTAATGAGACGTCTAAGGTCATTTTGGTCCAGATTGTCCCATTCCTGTTGCAACGCAGCAGCAAGTTATTGGACATTTGCAGGACGTTGTTGACGTTGACGTAACCTCTGTCCAAGCATGTCCCAGACATGCTCGATGGGGGAGAGGTCGGGACTCAGTGCTGGCCAAGGTAATGTGGTGATGTTCTGTTGTTGGAGGTAACCTGTAACGATCCAGGCCCTGTGACATCTTGCGTTGTCATCCTGGAAGATGAAATGGCGGCCATGACGTCGTGCGAACGGAACAACATGGACTGCCAAGATGTTGTCCCGGTAGTACTGGCCTGTAACACGCCCTGCAACAACATGTAAAGCCGTTCTTCCAGCAACAGTGATGCCTCCCCACACCATAACAGAACCACCCCGAAATCGATCATGTCTGATGACGTTAACGTCTTGGTAGCGCTCGTTTCGACGACGCCACACCCTCCTACGTCTGTGTTGTGCCGATCTGTAGCATGCCAAGGGCACGTAACCTTTCATTTTGGGTAAGCCGACGCATATCAAAATTTGTTTTCTGGTCACTAAAACAATTAAAATGATGTTTCCACCCTGGAATTCAGTGCCACAATGACTGTAACATTCAAAGTCAGAGTCGTGCAAATCTTGGGTTGGACCCCCAAGCATCACCTGCATTCCATGCGGTAGCTATTGGTGCATTTGGGCGTCACATGTAACTGAAAATGTTTCTTCTGTTAGGTTCTATAGTGACTTTTTTCGTAGTCATTTGCATATTTTAGTATTATGCCCCCCCCCCCCAAATCAAATATTCCCTACTTTTTTTGAATAGTATATAACATGGTATAACTAGTGGAATCCAGCTGTATATTTTAATACAATGTTTATATATTTTAGAAGATCGTGTTAAAACTTATTAGGATTTCAGACTTTCGTCTGAAAGCCTATTGTGATTACTAAGTTTCATTCAGAGTTATCGCACTTTATTTTTCGATTTTTTTCGAATTTTCTACCCATTTTGTGAGCTGTGGTGTCGTTTTACAGCCAATGATGTATCTTAAACTTATGAAATGAAATGAAATGAAATGAAATGAAATGTGGTTTTATGGCACTTCGGCACCAACCGGGCTATATTGCGCCAAACCTACAATGATTTATGCGAGACAAGTTAAATAAATATCACAGAAAAAGTTTTATATGCATAAATAAAAGCAATATAACAGTAAATAAAATAATAATATCAAATAAATCTTTTATGCATATAAATATTTAAAATATAAAAAATGAAATGATAAATATACAATTAAAACTTATAATAAAAGCTTGTCTCTTTTAAAAAGTCTAACAATTTACAATATAAGCCCGGTTGGGCAAATAATTGATGCAGAGACTGGCAACGGTAAAAATGCGATCTAATGTCCTTGAGATGCTTGCACTCAATCAAAATGTGCTTCACTGTCAAAGGAACATGACAGTGTTCACATTCTGGTTGAGGCTCTCGCTTCAAAATGAAAATGTGAGTTAAAAAAGTATGACCAATGCGAGAGCGACACAAGACAACTTCATCCCTCCTGTTGGTTCTATAGGAGCTTGGCCATTCTCCTAAGAGAGGCTTAATGTGATGAAGTTTGTTTGTGCCTGCAAGATCTCAAGACCGTTGCCAACGGCCAAATATACATTTATTTATAGATGATTTAAAATCTTTATATGGGGTTAAAAATTCGGACAAGGGAAGATCTAAAGCAGACTTGGCAGCCGAGTCTGCTTGATCATTCCCTTTTATATCCATATGACTGGGGAGCCAGCAAAGGACAAGGTCCTTGCTGATGAACTCGTTTGATAGTAGCAGACCATAAATGTCTGCTACTAATGGGTGTTCAAGCTGTTTATTGCTAATTGCTTGAAGCGAGGACAAAGAATCAGAAAAGATAATATATTTAGAATCAGCAGATGATTGAATAAACTCCAAAGCCTGAAGAATGGCCTGGAGTTCAGCTGTAAAGATAGAAGCAGCAGGGGGAAGGCGGACAGAAATAATCTTAGATGGTGTCACGGTAGCCGATGCTACCCGATCACCATCTTTCGAACCGTCTGTATATATTGGAGCATAATCACCATATTTAGACCTTAGCTCTCGAAAGAGAGATTTGAACACCGTAGAGCTAGTATCTCTCTTTTTATGTTGAGTAAGATCGAAATCGATCTTTGGGGGAGATACAGCCCACGGTGGAGTCGTAAAGACAGGGGTATTCGCAATACTGTCAAGGTCGATACCAGCCTCCGACAAAAGGGGTTGTATGCGAATACCGAATGATGGAACAACATTAGTCTTTACCAGATATAAATGCTCATGACGAGGTCTAAATATGGTGTTAAATGAAATATGATTCGGAAGTGATGCAATTTTCGTAGCAAACTGCAGGGCCAGTTTATCATGTCTGTCGTGCGCCTCGACGTGTAAACTGTCCACTGGAGATGTACGAAATGCTCCTAAACTGATTCTAAGTCCTTGGTTGTGTATGGTGTCAAGCTCTTTGAGATAAGACTCGCGGGCAGACCCATACACAATACACCCATAATCGAGTTTTGATCGAATTAATGCTCGATATAATCGGAGCAAGACCTTACGGTCTGCTCCCCAGTCAGTATTTGATAAGACTCTCAATATGTTGAGGGCTTTCAGACATTTCTTCTTTAGGTTTTTAATGTTGGGGATAAATGATAATTTCTTATCAAATATCAGCCCCAGAAATTTGGTTTCATCCACAACTGGAAGGCGATTGCCATCCAAATAAAGTTCTGGATCTGGATGCAAACCTCGTTTCTGACAGAAATGCATGCAGACAGTCTTGGATTTCGAAAAACGAAATCCATTTTCGGTTGCCCATTGTTGAAGGGAATTCAAACAAAGCTGCAACTTACGTCCGATTATCCGCATGTCTGTTGAACCATAGCACATCTGAAAGTCATCAACATAAAGAGCGCCGTTTGTACCTGGTTTAAGGCACGCTGGGATCGTGTTTATTTTTATGGCAAAAAGAGTAGGAGATAAAATACTTCCCTGTGGAACCCCCATTTCCTGAGGAAATGGGTCAGAGAATATTGATCCCAGTCGTACCTTAAATGACCTATCTTCCAGGAAATTTTTAATGAAGACAGGTAAGCGACCTCGCAGGCCGAGGTTATGGAGGTCGCGCATGATACCATGTTTCCATGTTGTATCATAAGCTTTCTCCAGATCGAAAAAAATTGCAACTAAATGTTGCTTCTGGATGAAAGCGTCCCTGGCGAACGTTTCAAATCTGACGAGATGATCAAGAGTGCTCCTTTGGGACCGAAATCCACATTGGAGGTCAGTAATGAGGTTGTTGGACTCAAGGTACCAAACAAGCCTTCGATTGATCAATCTCTCCATGGTTTTGCAAATACAGCTAGTTAAAGCGATCGGACGATAGTTAGTAGGATTCGTATGATCTTTTCCCGGTTTAGGGATGGGAATTAATGTGGCTTCATGCCACGAAGGAGGGAAATTCCCATCAACCCAAATCCGGTTGAAAAGATCCAGTAAGATTAAGAGTGTGGGAAAAGGTAAATGTTTTAAAATTTGGTAGTGTATTTCATCTGGACCAGTTGCAGTGTCCCGAGCACGTTTTAGTGAATCACGAAGCTCTGCAATGGAAAAACGATCATTATAGCATTCATCATTACGGGACTTGAAATTAAGTCGCCTTTTCCTCCTGTTGTTGTCTAATGCCTCGAAAGGCATCGGAGGAGAAATTGGATGATGAATTGAATGAAAAAGTACTGGCCAGAGAATTAGCAATATCAGGAAATGTTGTTAAGGTGGTATTATCAACATTAAGATGGTTAACTGATAATGCACTACTTTTACCTTTAATCCTACGAATCCTATCCCATACCGACTTAGATGTGGTACGGGAATTGATCCTGGAGACATAACCCTGCCATGAAGATTTCTTTGCTTGACGTATGGTTCTACGGGCCTTCGCCCGGACCATTTGGAATGCCGCAATATTCTCCATGGAAGGATGGTTTTTCAATCGTCTCAGGATACGATCACGCTCTTTTAGGGCGGATTTGCAATCGTCGTTAAACCATGGTTTATTGAAACGTTTTGGTTCTGTCGTGGTTTTTGGAATCGCCTGCTCAGCTACATCTTGGAGAATTGAAGTGAATAAGGCCATAGGCTCATCTGCATCTTCTAACTCCTTTGCATCAAAAGAGAAGAGACACAAAGATTCAAATAGAGCCCAATCAGCCTTATGCAACTTCCACCTCTGGGGTCTTTCGACCGGAGAGGGACCATTATTATCAATCAAGATAGGAAAGTGGTCACTACCACAAAGATCTTCATTTACCCTCCATGTGAAATCCTGAAACAGGACCGGAGAGCATATGGTGAGATTAAGGAAGAAAAAGAAGCTGTGGCAGGATGTAGATAAGTAGGCGAGTCATCATTTAATAAACATAAATTATTAATGTTAATGAAGTCCGCTATTTGTTTACCTCTTTTGTTATCATCTGGACTACCCCAGAGAGAATGATGACCATTGAAATCTCCCGTAATAATAAACGGGAGAGGAAGTTGTGCAACAAGGTCATCAAGATCTCTGGGATTAAGATGTAAACTTGGTGGAAGATATACAGAGCAGAGTGTTATAGGAATATGTAAAGTCACTCTAACTGCAACTGCCTGCAAAGGCGAGTTCAGAGTAACTTGACTCTGAGGGATATCTCCATTAAGAATAACAGAAACACCCCCATGAGCTCTACCATCACCAACTGCATGATGATGGTAACCAACAAAATGTCTAAAGGACAAATTGTCAGAATTCCTCAAAAAAGTTTCCTGTAAACAAATAGCTAAAGGATTATATTTTTGAATTAAAAGTTGGACTTCATTAAAATTTGGTTTTAAACCACGACAATTCCATTGAATAATGGAATTTACCATTGTCAGGGATAATTTATTTTTGACGGCTTACCACCGACGGGGTCATTATTGGCCCCCTCTACGGTAATACCGTCCATCAGATCAACCCCATATTTCGTGAAATGGACGATAGGGTCTTGTGAACCCTTTTTGCCCCTTTCACGCAACTTTGCTAATTTCTTTTGTCTTGAAGATAAATAAACTCTTTCCTGTGAGGATGGGATAACCGTTGACTGCGATCCTGGCCCAGTGAACATGGGATCAGGAGCTGCAGCTTTCGGTTTATGCAATTGATGTGATTCCTTGCCATTCTGAGAGGAAGTATTGGGAATGGTCCCAATATCTTCAGTTAGGGGCAAGGAAGAAGAACCCTCACCAGGCAAGGGTAAAGTTGTTTGAATCGAGCTCTCTCGTGACTGAGAAGAGCTCGAGACCCCTTTTACTTGATCTGATGTAGGCAAAGTCCTCATTTTTTGTTTATCTGGCCAGGTTATGTCTGTCTGAACAGATATTGATTTAGTAGAAGCTTTAACTACACTCGAAAAAGATTTCCCTTGTTGTGCAATGGGAATGAGTGAAGTTAGCTCTACTTGCTTTTTAGCATCAAAATATGGAATCTTCCGTTCAGACATTACCTGTTGAATTCTTTTCTCTTTCTGCCATATTGGACATTCGCGAGAGTAAGCGAAATGCTTACCCTTGCAATTAACGCAGCAAAACTCAGCCTGGCAGGCAACGCTCTCGTGGCCATCATGACCACAACGAGCACAGGTATCTTTGCCCCTGCAGACGGTCTTGCTGTGTCCAAATTTCTGACATTTATAGCAGCGAAGAGGGTTGGAAATATAAGAATCAACAGGTATATTTAAATAACCTGCCTTGATTGATTTCGGTATGTCGGGACGATTAAAAGTGAGGATATAGGTGCTTGTGGGAATCACCTTATCTCCTCGGCGTACACTAATGCGTTTAACTTGTTGGACGCCTTGAGAAGAAAGGTATTCAACCATTTCATCCTCACTGCTGCCTTCAAGGTCTCGACATCGAATAACACCTCTACTAGAATTTAATGATCTATGTGGAGACACCTTGATAGGAATGTCTGCCAAAGTGGATGATTTGAGAAGCATAGTAGCATGCTGCTCCTTGACACATTCTATCAAGAGTGTTCCATTTTTCAATTTTTTAATAGCTTTGGGCTCACCGGCCAAACCGGCAATGCCCTTAGCTATTAAAAAAGGTGAGACTTTAGATAAGTCAGTAGAGGGGCTCCCAATCAAGAGAAACCTCGGCCATGACTTTGCCATTTTATTTTTAAATATATTCGAAACGTCCTCTGAATTAGGACGTTTCTGTTTTTGTCGTTCATTAATTGATGGTGTGGGGGGGATTAGGGAATCCATGAACGTGTTTTTTTTTAATTCACCCCTCGTCGTCCCCCAGGTTACTTCCCTGCCTACTAAGGGGAGGACTAGCACGGATAACCAGCGCGTGGCCTCAGGGCTCAACGAGGGGTATACTCAAGCCAGAAAGTACAGAATACATATCCAACCTGATTGACCCAAGCCGTCGCTCTGTAGAATGTACTAAGGACACAAAGGTAAATTTGCTGAGTGTAAAACAACAAAGCATTAAATTGGGAGAGGGTACATTCTACAGAACTATAACGACCGAAGCCGATTGATCAGAGTGGGCCACTCTGACCTCCCGTCTAGGTGAACCATGGGCCAAAGTCATGTGTTGCAGAGAAAGGGCTCGCAAGCCAAGTCCCCACTCAATTACCAGGATTCCACTCTCCACCGACACGGGTTGCAACGCACGGCAAACACGTTGCCTCATTACAGGGATCCGTTTAGTCGCCTCTTACGACACGCAGGACATACGAAGGGTATATTCTTATCACCCCCTACACCCCAGGGGGGCTGAAACTTATGAAACATGAAGTTATAGTCCAATACCAACTGATAAAGCAATTTCGACACGGATCTTTAAACCGGAAGTGGTCGAAATAATGTGCAATATTTTGAAAAAAATGCAAAAAATGGATGTTTTCGGGGAAAACGTGATGTCTCCGTCCGATATCAACGGATTAATCAAATTAAGGCACCATTGGGTGGCACGAGGATTGTACTATCGTATGATACCCAATTCATACGGATACTATGATCAGGCAGGAAAATATGGCACGCTGAAAATAAAGTATTTTCTGATTTTTAGCATTTTTGGACGCCTGTATCTCGAAAACTTAACCGCAACTTTTTTTTTAATTTTTTCTATCTAGAGTCCTTTCGGGGTTATTTTGCACGAAACCATCCAGTAAGACTTTGAAATATCTGGAATAGGTGAAATAACGGACTGAAAATAGAAAAAAGTCGAAAAATCGTGAAATTTTGGAAAATGCTCTACTATTTTTTTATTTTAAGAGATTGTCAAAAAAAGATTTTGTATATTCAGATAGCTGACCTAATTACGATTCTAACGATGTATAATATGTATGTAGTTATTGAAATTTATTTTTCGATATTTTAAATTTTTTGCATTTTTGGCACGTTTGAACATAGGATTTCTCAGGGGCATTTTATCTGATCAGATAATGTAATATATCATTACAGAGCCCTGTGGCTATTTTAGTGCCCAAACCGGCTATTAAAACTATTCCGACAATAATAACCATACCGGAAGTATTCAAAAAATGAAAAAAAAAGTTAAAAACATTGTCGCACTTGCAAAAAAATTAATTTCTCCCTTAGGTAATAGCGGACCAAAAGAACTAAAGTGTCGTTGGATAGTCCTATTAATGGACCATCATATGTTATCTAAATAATACGATTTCGATGGTAAGGAAATAAATTATTGTATGCCAAAAATCTAGTATTTTGCTATTTTTATACGCCCACATTTTCATGTGGACGTATGTTGTCGTCGCCCCTGTTCGTCCGTCCGTCCGTCCGTCCATCCGTCCGTCCGTCCGTCCGACTCTCTACAGGTCACAATTCTTATCTGATTTTGACGAAACTTGAAATATAGGTTTATCCCCAAAAGATCTCGGCTGCTTTCGATATTGGCATGTATCGGATGAAAACTTCATGGATCATGGCCCCTGATTGTACGAAAAATCACGTTTTTAGCTTGTGGACCCTATAGAGGTCACAATTTTGAACCGATTTTGATGAAACTTGACATGCATGTTTATAACCCAAAGATCTTGGTTCCTTTCGATATTTGCGCCTATCGGAATGTAATTTCCTGAATTATGGCCCCTGATTGTCCGAAAAATCACCCTTTTTAGCTTGTGGTCCCTCTGGAGGTCACAATTATTATCCGATTTAAAAAACCGTTTGATTATATGACCGTTACACCCTAAGGAAGGTTGAGTTCGAATTTCGGGAAAATCGGACTAACATTGCCATACAAAATGGCCGTCGTTGTAGAAGTCACATTTTTTATTTGATTTTGATGAAACTTGAAATTCATGGTTATAACCCAAAGATCTTGGTTCCTTTCGATATTTGCCCATATCGGAACGTAACTTCCTGAATTATGGCCCCTGATTATACACAAAATCGCCTTATTTTAGCTTGTGGTCCCTCTGGTGGTCACAATTATTATCCGATTTAATAAAACGGTTGATTATATTACCGTTACACCGTAAGGAAGGTTGAGTTCGAATTTCGGGAAAATCGGACCAAAATTGCCATACAAAATGGCCGCCGTTTGTACGCGAATACTGTTAAAGAATTGTATATCATGGTTGTGGACCCTGTAGAGGTCACAATTTTAATTCGATTTTGATGAAACTTGAAATGCATGGTTATAACCTAAAGATCTTGGTTCCTTTCGTTATTTGCTCATATCGGATTGTAACTTCCTGAATTATGGCCCCTGATTGTCCGAAAAATCGCCTATGGTCCCTCGGGAGGTCAAATTTATAATCCGATTTGAAAAAACGTTTGACTCTATCACCGTTACACCCTACGAAAGGTTGAGTTCGAATTTCGAGAAAATTGGACCATAATTGCCAGAAAAAATGGCCGCCGTTTGTACGCGAACAGTGTAAAAATATGGTATGTCAAAGTTGTGGACCCTGTAGAGGTGACAATTTTAATTCGATTTTGATGAAACCTGAAATGCTTGTTTATAACCTAAAGATCTTTATTCTTTTCGATATTTGCGCATATCAAATTGTAACTTAATGAATTATGGCCTTTGATTCTAGGAAAAATCACTTTCGGTATTGCTTGTTCTCTGTCTATCTCTCGAACAATTATTATCTGATTTAAAAAAAAAACTCTGATTATATTACTGTTGCACCGTAAGGAATGTTGAGTTTCGTGAAAATCGTACCAAAATTGCCGGACGAAATGGTCACCGTTTGTACGCGAATATTGTAAAAAAATGGTATATCATGGTTGTGGACTCTCTACAGGTCACAATTCTTATCCGATTTTGACGAAAAGTAACATTTCTAGGTTGTGTACCGTCACACCATAATCATTGTCGGCTTCGAATTTCATGAATATCAGACTGGAACTGACCAACAAAATGGCTGCTCCCAATACAGTATGAAATACAGGACTTAATGATGTAGGAAAAATCACTTTCGGTATTGCTTGTTCTCTATCCATCTCTCAAAAATGTGGGCGTATCCTGCCTGGCAGTGCCAGCCTATCTTTTAGCTTGTGAACAGTGTAGAGGTTACAATTTTGAACCGATTTGGATGAAACTTGAAATGCATGTTTATAAACCAAAGATCTTGGTTCCTGTCGATGTTTGCGCCAATTGGATCTTAACTTCCTGAATTATGGCCCCTGATTGTCCGAAAAATCGCCCTTTTTAGCTTGTGGTCCCTCTGGAGGTCAAAATTGTTATCCGATTTAAAAAAAACCGTTTGATTATATCACCGTTCCATGGTTATGAAGGATGAGTTCGAATTTCGTGAAAATCGGACCAAAATTGACGGACAAAATGGCCGCCATTTGTACGCGAATAGTGTGAAAATATGTTTTATCAAGGTTGTGCTCAGTGTAGAGGTCACAATTTTGAACCGATTTGGATGAAACTTGAAATGCATGTTTATAACCCAAAGATCTTGGTTCCTTTCGATATTTGCGCCAATTGGATCGTAACTTCCTGAATTATGGCCCCTGATTGTCCGAAAAATCGCCCTTTTTAGCTTGTGGTCTCTCTGGAGGTCAAAATTGTTATCCGATTTAATAAAACGTTTGATTATATCACCGTTCCATGGTTATGAAGGTTGAGTTTGAATTTCGTGAAAATCGGACCAAAATTGACGGACAAAATGGCCGCCATTTGTACGCGAATAGTGTGAAAATGTGTTATATCAAGGTTGTGGACCTTATAGAGGTCACAATTTTGAACCGATTTGGATGAAACGTGACATGTATGTTTATAACCGAAAGATCTTGGTTCCTTTCGATATTTGCGCCCTCGGATCGTAACTTCCTGAATTATGGCCCCTGATCGTCCGAAAAATTGCTCTTTTTAGCTTGTGGTCCCTCTGGAGGTCAAAATTGTTATCCGATTTTAAAACACGTTGATTATATCACCGTTACATGGTTATGAAGGTTGAATTCGAATTTCGTGAAAATCGGACCAAAATTGACGGACAAAATGGCCGCCGTTTGTACGCGAATACTGTTAAAAAATGGTATATCAAGGTTGTGGACCCTGTGGAGGTCACAATTTTAATTCGATTTTGATGAAACTTGAAATTCATGGTTATAACTCAAAGATCTTGGTTCCTGTCGATATTTGCGCATATCGGATCGTAACTTCCTGAATTATGGCCCCTGATTATACGCAAAATCGCCCTTTTTTTTAGCTTGTGGTCCCTCTGGAGGTCACAATTATTATCGGATTTAAAAAAACGTTTGATTATATTACCGTTACACCGTAAGGAAGGTTAAGTTCGAAATTCGGGAAAATCGGACCAAAATTGCCATACAAAATGGCCGCCGTTTGTGCGCGAATACTGTTAAAAAATTGTATATCAAGGTTGTGGACCCTGTAAAGGTCACAATTTTAATTCGATTTTGATGAAACTTGAAATTCATGGTAATAACCCAAAGATCTTGGTTCTTTTTGATATTTGCGCATATCGGATCGTAACTTCCTAAATTATGGCCCCTGGTTATACGCAAAATTCCCCTTTCTTTAGCTTGTGGTCCCTCTGGATACAACAATTATTATCCGATTTAAAAAAACGTTTGATTATATCACCGTTACACCGTAACGAAGGTTGAGTTTGAATTTCGGGAAAATCGGACCAAAATTGACAGACAAAATGGCCGCCGTTTGTACGCGAATACTGTTAAACAGATGGTATATCATGGTTGTGGACCCTGTATAGGTCACAATTTTAATTCGATTTTGATGAGTTCTAATTTCGTGAAAATCGTACCAAAATTGCCGGACGAAACGGTCGCCGTTTGTACACGAATAGTGTTAAAATATGGTATTTCATGGTTGTGGACTCTCTACAGGTCACAATTCTTATCCGATTTTGATGAAAAGTCACATTTCTAGGTTGTGTACCGTCACACCATAATCATTGTCGGCTTCGAATTTCTTGAATATCAGACTGGAACTGACCAACTAAATGGCTGCTCCCAATACTGTATGAAATACAGGACTTAATGATGTAGGAAAAATCACTTTCGGTATTGCTTGTTCTCTATCCATCTCTCGAAAATGTGGCCGTATCCTGCCTGGCAGTGCCAGCCTATCTTTTTTAGCTTGTGGTCTCTCTGGGGTCAGAATTATTATCCCATTTAAAAAAAAAACGTTAGATTATATCACCGTTACATCGTAATGAAGGTTGAGGTCGAATTTCGTGAAAATCAGACCAAAATTGACAGGCCATCCATCCTTCATCACTAACAAAGTGAAACCACGCCTGAAAATCTAGATGAACTTTGTCACCCAATGCAGGGATCAAACACCCAACCTCAAGGCTACCGAGCCAGCATCTTACCCACTTAGGAACATGATCCCCTGTCGAATTTGAAGCCTATTGAAATGAACCTTTTATAACCCAAAGATCTTAATTCATTTCGAAATTTGCACATACTTTAGGTATTGCTTGTTCTCTATCCATCTCTCGAAAATGTGGGCGTATCCTGCCTGGCAGTGCCAGCCTATCTTTAATTCTATTTTGATGAAACTTGAAATTCATGGTAATAACCCAAAGATCTTGGTTCCTTTCGATATTTGCGCATATCTGAACGTAACTTCCTGAATTATGGCCCCTGGTTATACGCAAAATCGCCTTATTTTAGCTTATGGTCCCTCTGGTGGTCACAATTATTATCCGATTTAATAAAACGGTTGATAGTATTACCGTTACACCGTAAGGAAGGTTGAGTTCGAATTTCGGGAAAATCGGACCAAAATTGCCATACAAAATGGCCGCCGTTTGTACGCGAATACTGTTGAAAAATTGTATATCATGGTTGTGGACCCTGTAGAGGTAACAAATTTAGTTCGATTTTGATGAAACTTGAAATGCATGGTTATAACCCAAAGATCTTGGTTCCTTTCGTTATTTGCACATATCCGATCGTAACTTCCTGAATTATGGTCCCTGATTGTCCGAAAAATCGCCTATGGTCCCTCTGGAGGTCACAATTATTATCTGATTTAAAAAACGTTTGATTATAAAAACCAAACAAATTCTAATGATTTTCGGATAATTCCTTAATATGCGACAACTCTTGTTGACTGCCCGGACGATTTGGCTGCTGTGTGGGCGTATGTTTCGTTGCCTGGCAACGTTTTTTTTTCGATTTGTATAAAACAAAATTCATATTCTCCGTGGTCCCAATTGTATTTTTTTTTATTTTGTTACGGTGAAATTTTTCTGTCGGCAACGGAAGTGACGTAATATTAACAAAAACTACAATTTTGACAGTTAGGTACCACTTTTTGAAAGCAAATAATATTTTTTTTCAAAACTGATATAAGTAAAAGGATGCACCCTGCAAAGGTGCACAATATCCTCAGCTCAGATTTCTTAATTTCAATTTCATTTTCGGGCAATTTCGAATAAAATGTAAAATAAAGTGTAAAATTCAGTTATTTACAATTCATTCAGCGTCTTCATATTTTGAAACATTTATTTGTAATTTTCATAAACTCGTAGCAATAATCCAGACGGAGAGAATGTATGCGAAAATAAGTTTGTAATATGAGCAGTTGCCGAGAAATATGCAATTTTGCATGCATCACTTTTCACGTTATTTTGCCTATAAAAGAGTGAATTATTATTCGATTTGCAATATTTTTTTTTCCATTTGATGCCCAATGCCAATTCGGACTAGGTCAAGCCAATTTAACATTTTCACTGTGACCGGAAATGACGTCATTTGGACAAAAACTGTATTTTTAACCTAAAAAACAAATATTTTATTAAAATGGGTCTGCCTTATAATATTTTTAAAATTATGATATTTGATTCCCATCAACGAATAGAATGAAGCCATACGACCATACAGATACCACAAAATGGTTTCTAACTTGTACGGTTACAGAGAAATAGGCGATCTTCTATAAGTCACTTTTTAAGGTTTTTGGTCTATAAAAGTGTCAATTATTATTCGATTTTTATAATTTTTTCACCATTTGATGCCTTATGCCATTTATGACTTCTATGAACCAAGTTAACATTTTCAATATCACCGGAAGTAATGTAATTTTTGCAAAAAACGTATTTTTAGCCTTCAAAACAAACATTTTTTTGAAGGGATTTATATTTATTATTCGTTTAACTTTATAACGTCTGACTGTAATGGGCAGTAAGATTGAATCAATACCATCATATTGATATCAAGAAAAGGCTTCTAGCATGTTCCCTTGTCGAATAATAGCCAATTTTCCCAGGGTCGCTTTTAAGTTTTTTACCTTCTTAATTTCAGTTTATGGGTTATAGGTTAATTAATTATTGCCCGATATGTATAAAACAAAGTTTGTATTTTGTATGTTGCGAATTTTCGACTTATTTTTCACCTATAAAAATTTCTTTCGGCACCGGAAGTGACGTAAGTTTGCAATAATTTACAATTTTGACCGCTCTTTTCGCCAGCAAATATTACTTTTACATATGATAGAGGGTGTCACTGAAGCTAAACAACTAAAGTATAGTTTCGTAGCTCAATGGATCGGCTATGGTATAATAAACTTCCTGTATGATTCCTGAAAGCCGGTTCAGTGCTGCTTGCAGGTCTAGTTATTATTAATTTTTTTTTCGCCGGAGCCTATTTCTCAGTGCCTGTAACAGATACCGATCTGGGACCTAACTCTCTATCAGGAAACCATGTGTTGGCTACTTGATAAACTATATTTGAAACTTCTGCGCGGACCGGATGTGGTCGAATTTCGTGCGGTGTCAAAAAATTAAAAAACGGCCGTAGATTCGTCAATTCTGTACCTATTTTCATACAAATGACATTTTCGGAAACCCTGATTCTTTTCTCGGACGATAGCAGTTGAAAATTTCGATATTTCGAAACTTCATCGCTGACTTCTTGCGATCGACAAATGAAAAATGTTGTTTGAGAGACAATTTTTGTTATTTTTCAAAATTTTGAAATTTGACCTACATTTTTGGATACCTAAAGGCCATCCGATTCCAGTAATATAAGTTTCATTCAGAGTTATCGCCCTTTATTTTTCGATTTTTTCGAATTTTCTACCCATTTTGTGAGCTCGGGTTTCGTTTTATGGCCGAATTGACGTTTCTGAAATTTCTGAGGCATGAAGCCAAATGACCATTGCAAGGAATAAAGCAATTTCAACAATAATCTGTACACCGGAAGTGGTCGAAATAATATGCGATATTTTGAAAAAAATGCAAAAAATGGGTATTTTGGGGGGGAAAACGCGATTTCTCCGTCCGGTATCAATGGATTAAACAAATTAGGGTACCATTGAAGTGCACTAGTATTGTGCTATCGTATGACACCCAATTCGTACGGATACGACGAGCAGGAAGCAAAATATGGCACGCTGAAAATCATGTATTTTCTGATTTGGAGCGTTTTTGGACGCCTGTATCTCGAAAACTTAACCGCAACTTTTTTTTTAACTTTCTTTTTCGAGAGTCTATTCGATAGTCTTGTGAATTATGCCATCCAATAAGACTTTGAAATGTCTGGAATACGATAAAAAGGGACTGAAAATCAAAAAAAGTCGAAAAATCGTGAAATTTTGGAAAATGCTCTACTTTTTTTTATTTTAAGAGAAACTTGATTTCTCCCTTACGTAATAGCGGACCAAAAGAACTAAAGTGTCGCTGGATAGCCCTATTAATGGACCATCATATGGTATCTAAATAATACGATTTCGATGGTAAGGAAATAATTTTTTGTATGCCAAAAATCTAGTATTTTCCGATTTTTTAACATTCTGGGACGCCCTTTTCTCGAATACGACGACGCAGATTTTTCTTAAACTTTTCTTACTCAAAGTCCTATCGGTTGTCTATATAGTGAATCCAAAATGAAAAGCATTGAAATAAAATAAATGGTCCAAAAATGGCCTCAAACTTTGAAAAAAAATTGAAAAATCGTTAAATTTTTGGAAACGCTCTTTAATTTATCTTTTTTTCCAAAACTACTCAATGGATGTTTCTGACACTTCTGGTACAGAAAGTTAATTATCCAAAGAACTTCGTAAAGCTATCACGACAACGATCGTAAAACCGGAAGTAGTCGAAAAAATGTCCGATATTTTGAAAAAAAATTAATTTTTTTACGAAAACCTTTTTTATTTATGAATAGTTTTTGATGATATTTTAAACCGGGTTAAAAATATCATCCTACTTGAGCAGAAATGAGAAAATTGTCTCGGTAATTTGCGTTAGCCGCCATCGGCTAATTTAGTTTTTCGTACCCAGAAAAATTATTTATTGTTCGATTTGTATAAAACAAAGTTCATATGCTCCGTGGTCCCAATTGTAATTTTTTTTGTTACGGTGAAATTTTTCTGTCGGCATCGAGGGAAGTGACGTAATATTAACAAAAACTACAATTTTGACAGTTCGGTACCGCTTTTTGAAAGCAAATATTACTTTTTTTTTCAAAACTGATATAACTAAAAGGATGCATCCTGCAAAGGTGCACAAAATCCTTAGCTCAGATTTTTTAATTTCAATTTCATTTTCGGGCAATTTCGAATAAAATGTAAAATAAAGTGTAAAATTCAGTTATTTACAATTCATTCAGCGTCTTCATATTTTGAAATATTTATTTGTAATTTTCGTAGCAATAATCCAGACGAAGAGAATGTATGCGCAAATTAGTTTGTAATATGAGCAGTTGCCGAGAAATATGCAATTTTGCATGCATCAATTTTCACGTTTTTTTGCCTATAAAAGAGTGAATTATTATTCGATTTGCATTATTTTTTTCCATTTGATGCTTAATGCCAATTTGGACTAGGTCAAGCCAATTTTACATTTTACATGACTGTGTCATTTGGGGAAAAACTGTATTTTTAACTTAAAAAACAAATATTTTATTCAAATGATTCTGCCTTATAATATTTTTAAAATTATGATATTTGATTCCCATCAACGAATAGAATGAAGCCATACGACCATACAGATACCACAAAATGGTTTCTAACTTGTACGGTTACAGAGAAATATGCGATCATCTATAAGTCACTTTTCAAGGTTTTTGGTCTATAAAAGTGTCAATTATTATTCGATTTTTATAATTTTTTTACCATTTGATGCCTTATGCCATTTATGACTTCTATGAACTAAGTTAACATTTTCAATATTACCGGAAGTAATGTAATTTTTGCAAAAAACGTATTTTTAGCCTTCAAAACAAACATTTTTTTGAAGTGATTTATATTTATTTTTCGTATAACTTTATAACGTCTGACTCTAACGGACAGTAAGATTGAATCAATACCATCATATTGATATCACGAAAGGGCTTCTAGCATGTTCCCTTGTCGAATAATAGCGAATTTTCCCAGGGTCACTTTTAAGTTTTTTACATTCTTAATTTCAGTTTATGGTTTATAGGTTAATTATTTATTGCCCGATATGTATAAAACAAAGTTTGTATTTTGTATGTTGCGAATTTTCGACTTATTTTTCACCTTTAAAAATTTATTTCGGCACCGGAAGTGACGTAATTTTGCCATAATTTACAATTTTGATCAGTCTTTTCGCCAGCAAATATTACTTTTAAATATGATAGAGGGTGTACCTGAAGCAAAACAACTAAAGTATAGTTTGGTAGCTCAATGGATCGGCTATGGTATAATAAACTTCCTGTATGATTCCTGAAAGCCGGTTCAGTGCTGCTTGCAGGTCTAGTTATTATTAGGCTTTCAGACTTTCGTCTGAAAGCCTATTGAGATTACTAAAATTATTATTATTAGGCTTTCAAACGAAAGATTACTGAGATTACTAAAATTATTATTTATTAGGCTTTCAGACTTTCATCTGAAAGACTATTGTTTTCACTAAAATTATTATTATTTATTAAGCTTTCATATTACATATGAAAGCTTATTGTTTCTGTTAAGATTATTATTGTTATTTTTTTTTGTGTGTTTTATCCACAAATCGGATTTCTCAGAATCTAACCACAGTATCTTTATGAAACTTTTACCTATCCCTCAAAAATTGGTGGTAGCTGTTGATTAAATATATTTTCAAAACGTTTTACGAATCCGAAATCACCGAAATTTACGAACGACAAAATGGACAATGCATAGTCGTAACTTTATTGTTTTTTGACCGATCTTACTAAATCTTTTTTCTTTGAATACCTTGAAAAAAATCATTTTCATCAGCAGTTTCACATTTTCGAATTTCGAAAATTCGTCGCTGTGATTTGGAACCGGAAGTTTAGACCAATTTGACAACTTCTTTAATAGTTTTGCGATTTTCATTCAATTTAGTATATAAGTAGATCCTACCGATGTGACTTCAAAAATATAATTAGAAATGTTCTAAATTATCTCCCCCTGGTGAAACTAAGGATCAAAGTTTTCAAAAAAATCGTCGAAATATAGGTCAGAATGACCTAATTTTTTTTTTCGATACTAGACAAGGAATTACTGATTCGTACACAAAATATGGAGTTTGTCAATCGAACCGGAAGTGCCACCATCTTGAAACGTGAAAAATCAATAAGGCTTTTTTGCTATTTTACTTACAGACTCGGGAGTTATATTTTCTGAATCCTTGTAGGAAGGCCTAAAAAATGTCGCGAATAGAATTTTGATTTAGGTCAACCGGGAGTCATCATTTTGAATTGAAAATGAAAAATAGAAGCAATTTGAAGGGCCGAGACTTTGGAGCACAATAACTCTCATTCTAATTAAGCTAGAATGATCAAACTTGGTGTAGACGTTCACTAGGTCAATGTTATGATGGAGTTGAAAGATGAGCATTTTTTGCTTAGGGTAAGCAGAGATAAGCATGTTGATTTGTTGATTCTTTAGGGCACGATAACTTCGGTTATAATGAAGGGAGGGCGGTGAAACTTTTATCAATAGAGAGTCTAATAGCTAGCCTGTTGTGTGAAATCATTGTATCATTTTTTTAAATATCAGGGATAGCCGAAAAAAAAGATAGAAAATCCAAAAAGTCGTATTTTTACAATTTGGAGTATGTTTAGAGGTCTTTCTCGTAAAGTCAACATAATATTTGTTGGGAAATTCTTCTACAAAGAGTCTTATTGGTAGTCTTTTATATGAAACCATCGATCAACAGTCCAACATATCAGGAGTAGAAGAACAAAAGGATCTAACATTGAAAACGGCACCCTTTCATTGTTAAGCGAAACATGCAGTGTGGGTGACTACAATCTACGCATTTAGTCATCGTATAGAGTTTATTCAACAGTATCGAATTCCAACTGCTTAGGGATATTTTACGTGCACTCCAATGTGTACACGGGACCTTGGTTTTTCGTCCCATCCGAAGGACTAGACAGCTGTGCTTGTCAGTCCCTCCGTTCTGCCTCACTGACAAGGGGAACCACGCCGGGAAATCGAGATGAACTTTTTCCGTGCAGAACTTTCAATTCAGGCAAAACGTTTATTGCATACGATTAAGCTGGTCAGTTGAAGCTTATTTTCAAAAGTTTTGTAATAATCGGTTTGTAATTAAAGTACCGTGCACATTAAACTGTTAAAACAGAAAAATTCGCCCGGTTGAAATGTTTCTTGCTATAAGTCAGCAATTTTCCGAATTCAGGGAGGCTGGATGGCTGAATGGTTAGCATGTGCTCGCTGTATCGTAACGTTTGTCATTGAGTCAACGGGCGTCGTTTCTATCTCCAGGTTGCACGTGACATGAAGTATGATGTCCAACCTCGTGGGTTTTCTCCGTGTTCTTCGGTTTCCTCCCAACGGCTACAGACCAGTACGTGCAAGGGGAGTTTTTAAATAAAATTAAAAAACATATGTTAGTCCCGAAATGACCTAGTTTGTGTCGAATGGACGTTAGGCCGCATTTCTCTCTTTCTCTTTTTAAAGTTTTGTAATAATCGGTTGGTAATCAAAGGTACTGTTAAAGTGATAAAACAGAAAATTTGGCCCGGTTGTAATGTTTCTCACTTTAAAGTCAGCAATTTGTCGATTTTAAGGGGCAAACGTTTATTGCGAACGATTAAGCTGGTCAAGGGGAGCTTATTTTTAAAAGTTTTGTAATATTCGGAGGGAGCATATTTTTAAAAGTTTTGTAGTATTCGGTTGATAACTAAAGGTACCGTGCAAATTAAACTGTTAAAATAGAAAATTTGGCACGGTTGAAATGTTTCTCGCTGTAGGTCAGAAATTTGCCGATTTTAGGGAGGTTGCGTGGCTGAATGGTTAGCACGTGCGCTCTGTATCATAACGTCTGTCATTGAGTCAACTGGCCTTGTTTCGATTTCTTGGTTGTACGTGACAAGGAGTATGGTCGCCTTACCAACCTCGTAGGCCGTAACGCCGCTGCCCGGGTAAAATTTCCCTAATTGCACACTTTATGGGGTATGCCCGTCTTCATTAGCCCATTGTAGGAGCAGAACAGTAGGACGTTAAACCCCATTCAATTTCATTTCATTTTCTCTATGTTGCATATTTATTATAGTGGATAAATATTTTTCTGGTTCTAGCAATTATTTAATTTCTGCATAGAAATCTCTGGCCAGTTTTTTTTTTATTGCAGAGTGCCATTCTTGTATATAGCAGTCTATGACCCTTTGTTTTAAACATGCTTAAGAAGTCGTCACGATTTCCTACTTATAACCAAACATATTGGAAACCATAATTATATAACATATCTTGGAAGCCCGATTACAGCTATACAAGTTTCAGTTATTTCCCTTTAGTTTAAAGATTATTTTTTTGCCCGGGTGCAATGTTTCTCACTACATTTAAATTTGTAACTTTGTGAGTTTTTGACCGATTTTGATATTATGTCTTTATAATTTTCCAAATCTACATATTTAACGTACATATTCAAACAGTTGAGTTCAACCTGATTCAAAAAGTTTTAGTTTTGTTCAAAGTTATCTCATTTAATTTTTCGATGTTTTCTTACCATTTTCATTTCATTTTTCTGAAAGTTTTGAAATCGGAAGTCATCCCGATTACAGCAACACAAGTATCAGTTATTTCCCTTTAGTTTTCAGATTACTCAATGTTTCATACTACATTTAGACTTGTAACTTCGCGAGTTTTTGACCAATTTTGATAGTTTGTTATTCTTATCCTTTTATCTGAGATACTTGATATAATCGATGACACGTGACGATGAATATGAAAGCTTTCATATCTGCATGGGACAGTAGCAGATCTAGTTATTATTATTCTTTACTACCGGAGCCTATTTCTCCATGATCGAAAACAGATATCGATCTGAAACCAAATTTTCTATCGGGAAACCATGTGGTTGCTACTTGATCAACTATTTTTGAAACGTCTGCGCATACCGGAAGTGGTCGAACTTTGTACGCTCGTCTGAAATTAAAAATCGGCCATAGTTTCGTCAATTCTTTATCCATTTTCAAACAAATTACATTTCTGGAATCCCTGAATCTTTTCCTAGACAATAGCAATCTCACATTTGACCTACATGTTCAATTTCGAACATTCGTCGCTGACTTTTATCGTTCGAAAATTGAAAATATGTTGTTTACGAGACATTTTTTGTTATTTTTCAAAATTTTCAAATTTGACCTACATTTTTTGATTTCTGAAGTCCATCCGATTCCAGTAACATAAGTTTCATTCAGAGTTATCTCCCTTTATTTTTCGATTTGTTTCGAATTTTCAACCCATTTTCAAACCCTTATATTTTTTGGAAAGGATAAATCGATATTTCTGAAACCTCTGGAACATAAAACCATATAGTCAGATAGTTGAATAAAGCAATTTCAGGAACGATCCGTAAACCGGAAATAATTTCTGATGTTTGGAAAAAAATGCAAAAAATGGGAGCTTTGGGGAAAAACGTGATTATTTCGTCCGATATCAACGGATTAAAGAGATTATGATTTCGTTGGGTTGCTAGGGATTTGAAGTATCGTATGGTACCCATTTCATAAAGATACGGTGACCCGGAAGTAAAATATGGCACGCTGAAAATCAAGTATTTTTTAATTTGGAGCGTTTATGGACGTCTTTATCTCGAAAACTGCTCCAGCGATTTTTCTTAAACTTTATCTATCGATGGTTCTTCTGGTAGTCTTTAGCATGGATCCATCCGTTAAGACCTTCAAATATTTGGAATAGGACAAAAAAGGGACTGTAAATCGAAAAAAGTCGAAAAATCGTGAAATTTTGAGAAATGCTCTACTATTTTTTTATTTGAAGAGATTTTCTAAAAAAGGATATAAATTCAGCTAGCTGACCTAATTACGGTTCTAACGATGTATAATATGTATGTAGTCATTGCAATTTAATTTTCAATATTTTGACATTTTTACATTTCTAACACTTTTGAACATGGGATTTCTCAGAAGTGATTTATTTAATCGTATAGTGTAGTATATCATTAGAGAGCCCTGTCCCCATGCAAACTCTGAAACTGGATGTGAAAACTACTCGACAATGATTCGTATACCGGAAGTAGTTCAAAAAACGATGAAAAATTTAAAAAAGATAAAAAAAAAAATGGAGCTCTTGCCAAAAGTTCGAATTCTCCGTCACATATTAGCGGACCAGAATAATTATTAAAGTGTCGTTGGATAGTTCCATTAATATAACATCTAAATAACACGAATTTGATTCTTAAGAAATAAATTATGGTACGCCGAAAACTAAGTATTTTCTGTTTTGGAGCATTCTGAGGCGCCTTTTTCTCGAAAACGACGCCTACCATTTTTCTTAAACATCGGTGGCCTAGCGTGTGCATTTAATAATAAAAGCGTTGCAATATTATAGGTAGTTCAAAAATGACCTCAAACTTTGAAAAAAGTTGAAAAATCGTTAAATTACTGAAAATGATCTTTTATGTATCTTTCTTTCGAAAATTACTCAATGAATGTTTTTGATATTTCTGGTACAGGAAGTTAAGTATCTAATTAACTTGTTAATGCTATTCCGACAATGATCGAAAAACCGGAAGTAGTCGAAAAAATCTTCGATATTTTATTTTTTTTTTAATTTTTACAGAAAACTTTTTTATTTAAGAATATTTTTTGATGGTAACGTATCACCCTACTTGAGCAGAAGTGAGAAAGAATTTTGTCTCAGTAATTTTCTTTAGTCGCCATTGGCTAATTTAGTTTTTCGTACCTAGATTAATTATTTATGGTTCGATTTGTATAAAAGAAAGTGCATATGCTCCGTGGTCTCAATTGTAATTTTTTTTGTTACCGTGAAATTTTTCTGCACGCAACGGGAGTGGCGTAATATTAACAAAAACTACAATTTTGACAGTTCAATACCACTTTTTGAAAGCAAATATTATATTTTTCGAAATCTGATATAGCAAGCGCGCTGTAAAGGGGCACAAATCGTTAGCTCCGATTTTGTAATTTCAATTTCATTTTCGGACAATTTCGAATAAATGTAAAAAAAATTGTAACAATCAGTTATTTACAACGCATTCAACGTCTTCATATTTTGAACTATTTATCGTAACTTTCATAAACTCGTAGTAATAAACCAGACAAGGAGAATGTATGCAAAAAACAGTTCATTATATGAGCAATTGCCGAGGAATATGCAGTTTTTCATGCATCACTTTTTACCTTATTTTGCCTATAAAAGAGTAAACTATTATCCGATTTTCAATATATTTTTTTCATTCGATGCCTAGTGCCAATTTGGACTATTTTAAGCCAATTTTACTGTTTCACTGTGACCTGAAATGACACCATTTTGGCAAAAACTGTATTTTTAACCTAAAAAACAAATATTTTATTCAAATGAGTCTTTTCTATAATATTTTTAAAATTATGATATTTGAATCCCATCAACGAATAGCATGAACCCATACGATCATACAGATACCACAAACAAGTTTTTAACTTGTACGGTTGTCGAGAAATAGACGAGTTTCTACAAGTCACTTTTCAAGCTTTTTGGTCTATAAAAGTGTCAATTATTATTCAATTTTCCTACAATTTTCACCATGTGATGCCTTATGCCATTTATGATTGCAGTGATCTGATTTAACATTTCCATTATCACCGGAAGTAATGTCCTATTTGCAAAAACCGTATAAAACAAAGTTTGTATGTTTCATGTTGCAAATTCTCAACTTATTTGCTGCCGAAAATGATTTCTTTTGGCACCGGATGTGACGTAATTTTGCAAGATTTTACAATTTTGGCCGATCTTTTCGCAAGCAAATATTACTTTAACAAGTCTGATAGAGGGTGTCAATGAATAAAAAAAAATACAGTATCGTTTGGTAGCTGGATAGATCTGCTATTGTATGACGTATTTCCTGTCTGATTCCTGATAGCCGATTCAGTGCTGTGGAGGACATGCAGCAGGTTGGACTGGCATGTACATTTGGACATCCCCTCCCCTCCTTAAATATGTGACTGGCACCCAGGGTGTTTTACGTGCAAGCAAATGTGTACATAGGACCTCGGTTTCGCATCTACTCTGATCTATGATCTGATCTATACACCACCCCTACACCTTTGACAAGGGAATAACTGTGCTGACAAATCTGAATATTTCTCGATAAATGCAGGGATTGGACATGGGACCTACAAGTTAGTGACTTACAATCAGGGCTACCAAAAGGAATGCCTACCAAGAATAACCTGGCTAATGAAAAGTGGAATATGTCATGCAGTTTGTTACAAGGGATTATCTGTCTGGACAGCTGCCATAGCAAACATGCCATTTATTTTCTTTTTTGCCGCTAAAAATCGTAGTAAAAATTTGATCAGACGATATCAAACATTTATTTGCTATTTTGTCAATTGATATTTTTTTATTTAGAATTGTAAGGGTGCTGAAAACGAAAATCGTTGTAAATGCACTCTTTTCGTAACAAAAAATCCACAACATCATAGTGTTATACTTAAGAACAATCTATACATTAGTAGTAATTTGTATATTATAACTTTGGTAGGATTAACTGAAGTTAATTTCATCAATTAATTAGCACCTTAGTGCCAGCTAGTGGACAGGAGATTAAGATTATTGTTGATTAAGTAATCATCAAAGCAGCCGCCACAATTGTACGTGCTTTCAGTTAACACGTGGATTAAACTAAGATTTTGCGTGTACGTAACGTTATCAAAATATGAGTCCCTATAGATAGCTGCCAATTTAATAGTCAAATAAAGCTTACGTTCACTTTCGTGCATTTTGGCTTTGATGTAATTAAGCAATGGCAGGTTCGAGAATTGTCGCATTTCGGCTCGTTGGTCGTTTTCATTTTTTGACCCATGGTGATAAGAACATTTTAAACAATGATATCCAATACGTATTCCTTATTTTACATGCCGTATGAAGAAGCAACAGTTAACAGAATTCAGCCATCGATAAAATTCCCTTCAAAAAGAAAATTATTGGCAATTTTTATTTCCATTTAAGACCTTTAAATTATTTTTTAAAGATGGTATGAGATATTATTCGCAGTAAATAATGAGTTGCCGACGGCTTCATCATTGACCCGTGACAGTTGATTAGTATTACTCAACGACACACCGCTTGCCGATTAATTTGCATAATCAGCTACATGGTTTTGATTAACACTCGACGTCAATCTATATACGATCAGAATTAATTTTTTTCTGTCACTTATCAGAGTGAATCTCATGCAGGTAACCCAAAAACATAATTGCCTAAACCAAATATTTATCGCCCGCTCAGCCATCCTCGTAACCACAATGCTTTGTACGCGATGTCTGGGCCAATCAGCAAACGAGTTGTGTAGACAGCATGGCCACATGGTTTTTGTTTATATTTTCTAGGGGTTTTAAAACTCGAGCTTGTCCGTTCAAAATCAATTCAGCGATAATATTTGATATCTGGAGATTCTCAGTTTTACAACGATGCCAATTATTATGCAAGAGGAATGACATGTCGTTCCATAGCGAGCGAAGGAACATAACTAATTTCTCCGAGAATTTTAAGAAAAGGACAGATTTAAGAATACGGTACTCTTACAAAACGTTGAAATGAAGGTGTTCTAAAATCTTTTATTGCTATTTTGATCTTTTGTGTCGATAGATAGTATATTTATAGACTCATTTTTGAGAAAATCTCCTCAATATTTTCACTTATTTTGCAATCCGACTCAGGATGGCGTGTTCAATCACAAATATTACGGCACGCTGAAGATCTAGTATTTTCCTTTTTGGGCTTTTATATGATATCAGAATACAAATTCGATGGTTAGGCAATAGATTATGAGATGCCGAAAATGTAGTATTTCCTTCTTTTTTTTTGAGCCCATTCAGACTCGTTTATCTCGAAAACTACTACTATTTCTCTTCATAAACTTCTGTTACCCCGAGTCCTATCGGTCGTTTAGAGTATAAAGGTAAATTTAAAAGCATGGCAATGATATGAAGGACCCTGAAAGCCGATTCAGCACTGCTATGCAGGTCTAGTTATTATTTTTTTTTCGCCGGAGCCCATTTCTCAGTGCCTGTAACAGATACCGATCTGGGACCTAATTCTCTATTGGGAAACCATGTATTGGCTACTTGATAAACTATTTTTGAAACTTCTGCGCAGACCGGAAGTGGTCGAATTTTATGCTGTGTCATAACATCTACAGTAAACGGTAGCTCGATGGATCGGCTATTGTATGACGCACTTCCTGCCTGATTCCTGAAAGCCGGTTCAGCACTGCAGGTCTGCAGGTCTAGTTATTATTAGGCTTTCAGACTTTCGTCTGAAAGCCTATTGAGATTACTAAAATTATTATTATTAGGCTTTCAGACTTTCGTCTGAAAGACTATTGTTTTTACTAAAATTATTATTATTATTATTCTTATTAGGCTTTCAGACTTTCGTCTGAAAGACTATTGTTTTTACTAAAATTATTATTATTATTATTATTAATTTTTTTCCGCGGGAGCCTATCTCTCCATGATCGAAAACAGATATCGATCTGGAACAAACTTTTCTATCGGGAAAACATGTGGTGGCTAGTGCATAAACTATTTTTCAAACTTCTGCGCATACCGGAAGTGGCCGAACTTTGTAGATCGTCATGATATTGAAAATCGGCCATAATTTCGTCAATTCTCTACCCATTTTTAATCAAATGACATTTTCGGAAACCTTGAATCTTTTGCGAGATAATGGCTATCTCACATTTTTCAATTTCGAACTTTCGTCTATGACTTCTATCGTTCGAAAATTGAAAAGACGTTGTTTATGAGACAATTTTTGTTATTTTTCATAATTTGCAAATTTGACGTACATTTTTGGATTCCTGAATTCTATGCGATTCCAGTAATATAAGTTTCATTCAGAGTTATCGCCCTTTTTTTTCGAATTTTTTGGAAAGGATAAAACGATATTTCTGAAACCCCTGAAACATAAAGCCATATAGTCAGATAGTTGAATAAAGCAATTTCAGGAACGATCCGTAAACCGGAAATAATTTCTGATGTTTGGAAAAAAATGCAAAAAATGGGAGCTTTGGGGAAAAACGTGATTATTTCGTCCGATATCAACGGATTAAAGAGATTATGATTTCGTTGGGTTGCTAGGGATTTGAAGTATCGTACTTGCATAAAGCAATTTCAACAACGATTCGTAAACCGGAAGTAGTCGAAATAATGTCTGATTTTTTGAAAAAAAAAAAAAAAAAATAGGGGCTTTGGGAAAAACGTGATTTCTTCGTCCCATATCAACCGATCAAATGGATTAAGGTATCGTTGGTTTACATCGGAATCGGAGTATCGTATGATACCCAATTCATACAGATACGATGATCCAGAAGTAAAATATGACACGCTGAAAATCAAGCATTTTTTTGAATTGGAGCGTTTTTGGACGCCTTTATCTCGAAAACTGCTCCAGCGATTTTTCTTAATTTTATCTATCGATGGTACTTCCGGTAGTCTTTAGCATGGATCCATCCATTAAGACCTTCATATAATTGGAATAAGACAAAAAAGGGACTGGAAATTGAAAAAAGTCAAAAAATCGTGAAATTTTGGAAAATGCTCCACTATTTTTTTATTTTAAGAGATTTTCAAAAAAAAGATATATATCCAAAAAGCTGACCTAATTACGATTCTAATGATGTATAATATGTATGCAGTTATTGATATTTAATTTTTAATATTTTGACATTTTGACATTTTTAACACTTTTGAACATAGGATTTCTCAGAAGTATTTTATTTGATCGTATAGTGTCGTATATCATTAGAGAGCCCTGTTCCCATGCAATCTCCAAAACTGGATGTGAAAACTACTCGACAATGATTCGTATACCGAAAGTAGTTCAAAAAACGAAGAAAAATGTAAAAAAGATGAAAAAAAATTGGAGCTCTTGCCAAAAGTTTGAATTCTCCGTCACATTTTAGCGGACCAAAACAATTAAAGTGTCGTTGGATAGTTCCATTAATAGACGATCGAATAACATCTAAATAACACGAATTTGATTCTTAGGAAATAAATTATGGTACGCCGAAAACTATGTATTTTCCGTTTTGGAGCATTCTGAGAGGCCTTTTTCTCGAAAACGACGCCTACGATTTTTCTTAAACATTTTTTACTCAGAGTCCTATCGGTGGCCTAGCGTGTGCATTTAATAATAAAAGCGTTGCAATATTATAGCTGGTCCAAAAATGACCTCAATCTTTGAAAAAAGTTGAAAAATCATTAGATTATTGAAAATGCTCTTTTATGTATCTGTTTTTTCGAAAACTACTCAATGAATGTTTCTGACATTTCTGGTACAGGAAGTTAAGTATCTAATCAACATGTTAAAGTTATTCCGACAATGGTCGTAAAACCGGAAGTAGTCGAAAAAATCTCCGACATTTTGATTTTTTTTTTACATTTTTACAGAAAACTTTTTTATTTATGAATATTTTTTGATGGTAGTTTACACAGAGTTAAAGTATAACCCTACTTGAGCAGAAGTGAGAAAGAATTTTGTCTCAGTAATTTTCTTAAGTCGCCATTGGCTAATTTAGTTTTTCGTACCTAGATTAATAATTTATTGTTCGATTTGTATAAAACAAAGTGCATATGCTCCGTGGTCTCAATTGTAATTTTTCTTGTTACCGTGAAATTTTTCTGCACGCAACGGAAGTGGCGTAATATTAACAAAAACTACAATTTTGACAGTTCGGTACCACTTTTTCAAAGCAAATATTATTTTTTTCGAAATCTGATATAGCAAAAAGGATGCGCGGTGTAAAGGGGCACAAATCGTTAGCTCCGATTTTTAAATTTCAATTTCATTTTCGGGCAATTTCGAATAAATGTAAAAAAAAGTGTAACAATCAGTTATTTACATCCCATTCAACGTCTTCATATTTTGAACTATTTATTCGTAACTTTCATAAAATCGTAGTAATAATCCAGACGAAGAGAATGTACGCAAAATATAGGTCGTAATATGAGCAATTCCCGAGAAATATGCAATTTTGCATGCATCACTTTTCACGTTATTTTGCCTATAAAAGAGTAAATTATTATCCGATTTTCACTATTTTTTGTCATTCGATGCCTAATGCCGATTTGGACTAGGTTAAGCCAATTTTACAGTTTCACTGTTACCGGAAATGCCGTCATTTTGGCAAAAACTGTATTTTTAACATAAAAAACAAATATTTTATTCAACTGAGTCTTTTCTTATAATATTTTTAAAATTATGATATTTGAATCCCACCAACGAATAGCACGAACCCATACCATCCTACAGATACCACAAAAAAGTTTCTAAGTCGTACGGTTGCCGAGAAATAGACGATTTTCTACAAGTCACGTTTTAAGCTTTTTGGTCTATAAAAGTGTCAATTATTATTCAATTTTCATACAATTTTCACCATGTGATGCCTTATGCCATTTATGGATTGCAATGATCTGATTTAACATTTCCATTATCACCGGAAGTTATGTCATATTTGCAAAAACCGTATTTTTAGACTTCAAAACAAATAATTTTTTGAAGTGAGTTATATTTATTATTCGTTTAACGTTATAACGTTTGATTCTAATGGCCATTTAGATTGGATCAATATAATCATACTGATATCAAAAAATTGCTTCTAGCATATTCCCTTGTCGAAAAATAACCCAATTTTCTTAGGATCACTTTTTATGTTTTTTACCTTTTTAATTTCAGTTTATGGGTTCTAAGTTTATTATTTATTGCCTAATATGTATAAAACAATTCTCAATTGCGAATTCTCAACTTATTTGTTACCGATAATGATTTCTTTTGGCACCGGAAGTGGAGTAATTTTGGCAGATTTTACAATTTTGACCAGTGTATTTGCAAGAAATATTACTTTTACAAATCTGGTAGAGGGTTTCACTGAATCATAACAACTACAGTATCGTTTGGTAGCTCGATGGATCGGCTATTGTATGACGTACTTCCTGCCTGATTCCTGAAAGCCGATTCAGCACTGCAGGTCTAGTTATCTCCCCTTGACGAAATTAAGGATCAAAGTTTTCAAAAAAATCGTCGAAATATAGGTCAGAATGACCTAATTTTTTTTTTTGATACTAGACAAGTAATTACTGATTCGTACACAAAATATGGAGTTTGTCGATCGAACCGGAAGTGCCACCATCTTTAAACGTGAAAAATCAAAAAGGCTTTTTTGCTATTTTACTTACAGACTCGGGAGTTATATTTTCAGAATCCTTGAAGGAATGCCTAAAAATCTATCGGATCCGAATTTTGATTTCGGTCACGTGATGGTCACCATTTTGAATTGAAAATGAAAAATAGAAGCAATTTGAAGGGCCGGGACTTTGGAACACAATAACTCTCTTTCTAATTAAGCTAGAATGTTCAAACTTGGTGTAGACGTTCACTAGGTCAATGTCATGATTGAATATGCATGCGAAGTTTGGGATGGGTGTAACATCAACGATTCTGATAAACTAGAAAAGATTCAGTTAGAAGCAGCTAGAATTGTGACCGGTCTTCCTAAATACGCAAGCAGGGAGTCATTATATTATGAGACAGGTTGGACCGCTCTATCAAAGCGCCGTGTTATTCGCCGGCTCGCGCTCTTTCATGACATTTTAAATAATAGGTCACCGTCATATTTAGTCGACATACCGGCCAAGCTTAATGTGACAAGGCACAATCATAACTTAAGAAACAACCAAAACATCACTATTCCATTATGTAGGACCACTCAATACAAAAAATCATTTTTTCCTTCTACTATAGCCGATTGGAATTCATTGGATATAACTTTAAGAAACGTCAATGACTCGAAAGAATTTAGATCAAAACTGAAAAAGAAATACAAAAATAATCATTCCTCTCCTAATTATTATATTTATGGAAATCGCTTTGTAAATATCATCCACACTAGACTGCGTCATGGGTGTAGCGCGTTAAATCATGATCTGTATAGGGTAAAATTAATTCAGAGTCCAAAATGTGAATGTGGTTGGCACGACGAAAATGCGCAACATTACTTCTTTCAGTGCAAGCGCTTTTCGGTTCACAGGAATACACTATTACATTCCCTAACTGATTTCAAAATCACCGACGTATCTGTGTTACTATGGGGTGACGTGGATCTGCCCGAAGAAAAAAATACTTATATATTTTCTCAAGTTCATACTTTTATAACATCAACTAAACGATTTGTCTAACTACAATTATACTATTATAATAAAATTATGCGTATACTAGTTCCTGTGCACTCTTTGTATGTATGTTTTGTTTATCTTGTACGTGTAAATGTGATTAGTTCATATTCCACAAAATAAGAAGTGTTATTTGTTCAAACATTGCATTTATATACCATAAAATGAAATATATTAATGAGTAGTTCAATGAAATGAATTTAACTTTGTATCTATCATTTGAAATATTCTCATCAATTAATATTTTTTAAGGAGAAGACGTTTATAAGTTGTTAGAACTTTTGTTTAATCCTTTTGTATTGTACAATGACATGTCGATGCAATAAAATATGTTTAAACTAAACATGATTGAGTTCAAAGATGAGCATTTTCTGCTTAGGGTAAGCAGAGATAAGGATGCTGATTTGTTGATTCTTTAGGGCACGATAACTTCGGTTATAATGAAGGGAGGGCGATGAAACTTTTGTCAATAGAGAGTCTAATAGCTAGCCTGTTGTGTGAAATCATTGTATCATTTTTTTTAAATATCAGGGATAGCCGAAAAAAAGAGATTGAAAATCCAAAAAGTCGTATTTTTACAATTTGGAGCATGTTTAGAGGTCTTTCTCTTAAAGTCAACGTAATATTTTTTGGGAACTTCTTCTACAAAGAGTCTTATTGGTAGTCTTTTATATGAAACCATCGATCAACAGTCCAACATATCGGGAGTAGAAGAACAAAAGGATCGAACATTGAAAACGGCACCCTTTCATTGTTAAGCGAAACATGCAGTGTGGGTGACTACAATCTACACATTTAGTCATCGTATAGAGCTTATTCAACAGTATCGAATTCCAGCTGCTTAGGGATATTTTACGTGCACTCCAATGTGTACACGAGATCTTGGTATTTCGTCCCATCCGAATGACTAAACAGCTGTGCTTGTCAGGCCCTCCGTTCTGCCTCACTGACAAGGGGAACCACGCCGGGAAATCGAGATGAACTTTCTCCATGCAGAACTTTCAATTCAGGCAAAACGTTTATTGCATACGATTAAGCTGGTCAGTTGGAGCTTATTTTCAAAAGTTTTGTAATAATCGGTTGGTAATTAAAGTACCGTGCACATTAAACTGTTAAAACAGAAAATTTCGCCCGGTTGAAATGTTTGTTGCTATAAGTCCAGGTTGCACGTGACATGAAGTATGATGTCCAACCTCGTGGGTTTTCTCCGTGTCCAACCTCGGTTTCCTCCCAACGGCTAAAGACCTGTAAGCGCAAGGGGAGTTTGTAAATAAAATTAAAAACATATGTTAGTCCCGAAATGACCTAGTTTGTGTCGAATGGACATTAGGCCGCATTTCTCTCTTTCTCTTTTATTTTTAAAGTTTTGTAATAATCGGTTGGTAATCAAAGGTACTGTAAAAGTGATAAAACAGAAAATTTCGCCCGGTTGTAATGTTTCTCACTTTAAAGTCAGCAATTTGCCGATTTTAAGGGGCAAACGTATATTGCGAACGCTTAAGCTGGTCAGGGGGAGCTTATTTTTAAAAGTTTTGTAATATTCGGTTGATAACTAAAGGTACCGTGCAAATTAAACTGTTACAATAGAAAATTTAGCCCGGTTGAAATGTTTCTCGCTGTAGGTCAGCAATTTGCCGATTTTAGGGAGGTTGCGTGGCTGAATGGTTAGCACGTGCGCTCTGTATCATAACGTCTGTCATTGAGTCAACTGGCGTTGTTTCGATTTCTTGGTTGTACGTGACAAGGAGTATGGTCGCCTGTCCAACCTCGTAGGCCGTAACGCCGCTGCCCGGGTAAAATTTCCCTCATTGCACACTTTATGGCGTATGCCCGTCTTCATTAGCCCATTTTAGGAGCAAAACAGTAGGACGTTAAACAACCATTCAATTTGATTTCATTTTCTCTATGTTGCTTATTTATTATAGTGGATAAATGTTTTTCTGGTTCTATTAATTATTTCATTTCTGCATAGAAATCTTGCTTTGACCAGTTTTTTTTTTATTGCAAAGTGCCATTCTTTATATTGCAGTTTATGACCCTTTGTTTAAAACATGCTTAAGAAGTTGTCACGATTTCCTACTTATAACCAAACATATTGGAAACCATAATTATATAACATATCTCTAATTTTGGAAGCCCGATTACAGCTATACAAGTTTGGGTTATTTCCCTTTAGTTTAAAGATTATTTTTTTGCCGAGGGTGCAATGTTTCTCACTACATTTAAATTTGTAACTTTGTGAGTTTTGACCGATTTTGATAATTATGTCTTTATAATTTTCCAAATTTACATATTTAACGTAAATATTCAAACAATTGGAATCAACCTGATTCAAAAGTTTTTAGTTTTGTTCAAAGTTTTCTCATTTAATTTTTCGATGTTTTCTTACCATTTTCATTTCATTTTTCTGAAAGTTTTGAAGTGGGAAGTCATCCCGATTACAGCAACACAAGTATCAGTTATTTCCCTTTAGTTTTCAGATTATGCAATGTTTCATACTATATTTAGACTTGTAACTTCGCGAGTTTTCGACCAATTTTGATAGTTTGTTATTCTTATCCTTTTATTTGAGATACTTGATATAATCTATGACACGTGACGATGAATATGAAAGCTTTCATATCTGCATGGGACAGTAGCAGATCTAGTTAAGCTTTCATATTACATATGAAAGCTTATTGTTTCTGTTAAGATTATTAAGCTTTCATATTACATATGAAAGCTTATTGTTTCTGTTAAGATTATTATTATTTTTTTTTTGTGTATTTTCTGCAAATCGGATTTCTCAGAATCTAACCATGGGATCTTTCTAAAACTTTGACCTACCCCCCCAAAAATGGGGTGCGAACGTTGTTTAAATATATTTTCAAAACGTTTTACGAATCCGAAATCACCGAATTTTACGAACGAAAAAACTGACAATGCATAGTCGTAACTTTGTTATTTTTTGACCGATTTTACTAATTCTTTTTTCTTTGAATACCTTGAAAAAAATCATTTTCATCTGCAGTTTCACATTTTCGAATTTCGAAAATTCGTCGCTGTGATTTCGAACCGGAAGTTTAGACCAATTTGACAACTTCTTTAATAGTTGTACGATTTTCATGAAATTTAGTATACAAGTAGATATTACCGATGTGACTTCAAAAATATAATTAGAAATTTTCTAAATTATCTCCCCTTGGTGACATTAAGGATCAAAGTTTTCAAAAAAATCGTCGAAATATAGGTCAGAATGACCTAATTTTTTTTTTCGATACTAGACAAGGAATTACTGATTCGTACACAAAATATGGAGTTTGTCGATCGAACCGGAAGTGCCACCATCTTTAAACGTGAAAAATCAAAAAGGCTTTTTTGCTATTTTACTTACAGACTCGGGAGTTACATTTTCGGAATCCTTGAAGGAATGCCTAAAAATCTATCGGATCAGAATTTTGATTTCGGTCATGTGATGGTCACAATTTTGAATTGAAAATGAAAAATAGAAGCAATTTGAAAGGCCCGGACTTCGGAACACAATAACTCTCCTTCTAATTAAGCTAGAATGTTCAAACTTGGTGTAGACGTTCACTAGGTCAATGTTATGATTGAGTTCAAAGATGAGCATTTTCTGCTTAGGGTAAGCAGAGATAAGCATGCTGATTTGTTGATTCTTTAGGGCACGATAACTTCGGTTATAATGAAGGGAGGGCGGTGAAACTTTTGTCAATAGAGAGTCTAATGGGTAGCCTGTTGTGTGAAATGATTGTATCATTTTTTTTAAATATCAGGGATAGCCGAAAAAAAGAGATTGAAAATCCAAAAAGTCGTATTTTTACAATTTGGAGCATGTTTAGAGGTCTTTCTCGTAATGTCAACATACTATTTTTTGGGAACTTCTTCTACAAAGAGTCTTATTGGTAGTCTTTTATATGAAACCATCGATCAACAGTCCAACATATCAGGAGTAGAAGAACAAAAGGATCGAACATTGAAAACGGCATCCTTTCATTGTTGAGCGAAACATGAAGTGTGGGTGACTACAATCTACGCATTTAGTCATCGTATAGAGCTTATTCAACAGTATCGAATTCCAACTGCTTAGGGATATTTTACGTGCACTCCAATGTGTACACGGGACCTTGGTTTTTCGTCCCATCCAAAGGACTGGACAGCTGTGCTTGTCAGGCCCTCCGTTCTGCCTTACTGACAAGGGAACCACGCCGGGAAATCGAGATGAACTTTCTCTGTGCAAAACTTTCAATTCAGGCAAAACGTTTATTGCATACGATTAAGCTGGTCAGTTGGAGCTTATTTTCAAAAGTTTTGTAATAATCGGTTGGTAATTAAAGTACCGTGCACATTAAACTGTTAAAACAGAAAATTTCGCCCGGTTGAAATGTTTCTTGCTATAAGTCAGCAATTTTCCGAATTCAGAGAGGCTGGATGGCTGAATGGTTAGCATGTGCTCGCTGTATCGTAACCTTTGTCATTGAGTCAACGGGCGTCGTTTCGATCTCCAGGTTGCACGTGACATGGTGTATGATGTCCAACCTCGTGGGTTTTCTCCGTGTTCTTCGGTTTCCTCCCAACGGCTAAAGACCAGTACGTGCAAGGGGAGTTTTTAAATAAAATTAAAAAACATATGTTAGTCCCGAAATGACCTAGTTTGCGTCGAATGGACGTTAGGCCGCATTTCTCTCTTTCTCTTTTTAAAGTTTTGTAATAATCGGTTGGTAATCAAAGGTACTGTTAAAGTGATAAAACAGAAAATTTGGCCCGGTTGTAATGTTTCTCACTTTAAATTCAGCAATTTGTCGATTTTAAGGGGCAAACGTTTATTGCGAACGATTAAGCTGGTCAGGGGGAGCTTATTTTTAAAAGTTTTGTAATATTCGGTTGATAACTAAAGGTACCGTGCAAATTAAACTGTTAAAATAGAAAATTTGGCCCGGTTGAAATGTTTCTCGCTGTAGCTCAGCAATTTGCCGATTTTAGGGAGGTTGCGTGGCTGAATGGTTAGCACGTGCGCTCTGTATCATAACGTCTGTCATTGAGTCAACTGGCCTTGTTTCGATTTCTTGGTTGTACGTGACAAGGAGTATGGTCGCCTTACCAACCTCGTAGGCCGTAACGCCGCTGCCCGGGTAAAATTTCCCTCATTGCACACTTTATGGCGTATGCCCGTCTTCATTAGCCCATTGTAGGAGCAGAACAGTAGGACGTTAAACCCCATTCAATTTCATTTCATTTTCTCTATGTTGCTTATTTATTATAGTGGATAAATATTTTTCTGGTTCTAGCAATTATTTAATTTCTGCATAGAAATCTCTGGCCAGTTTTTTTTTATTGCAGAGTGCCATTCTTGTATATTGCAGTCTATGACCCTTTGTTTAAAACATGCTTAAGAAGTCGTCACGATTTCCTACTTATAACCAAACATATTGGAAACCATAATTATATAACATATCTTGGAAGCCCGATTACAGCTATACAAGTTTCAGTTATTTCCCTTTAGTTTAAAGATTATTTTTTTGCCCGGGTGCAATGTTTCTCACTACATTTAAATTTGTAACTTTGTGAGTTTTTGACCAATTTTGATATTATGTCTTTATAATTTTCCAAATCTACATATTTAACGTACATATTCAAACAGTTGAGTTCAACCTGATTAAAAAAGTTTTAGTTTTGTTCAAAGTTATCTCATTTAATTTTTCGATGTTTTCTTACCATTTTCATTTCATTTTTCTGAAAGTTTTGAAATCGGAAGTCATCCCGATTACAGCAACACAAGTATCAGTTATTTCCCTTTAGTTTTCAGATTACTCAATGTTTCATACTATATTTAGACTTGTAACTTCGCGAGTTTTTGACCAATTTTGATAGTTTGTTATTCTTATCCTTTTATTTCAGATACTTGATATAATCGATGACACGTGACGATGAATATGAAAGCTTTCATATCTGCATGGGACAGTAGCTGATCTAGTTAAGCTTTCATATTACATATGAAAGCTTATTGTTTCTGTTAAGATTATTAAGCTTTCATATTACATATGAAAGCTTATTGTTTCTGTTAAGATTATTATTATTTTTTTTTTGTGTATTTTCTGCAAATCGGATTTCTCAGAATTTAACCATGGGATCTTTCTAAAACCTTGACCTACCCCCCCAAAAATGGGGTGCGAACGTTGTTTAAATATATTTTCAAAACGTTTTACGAATCCGAAATCACCGAATTTTACGAACGAAAAAACTGACAATGCATAGTCGTAACTTTGTTATTTTTTGACCGATTTTACTAATTCTTTTTTCTTTGAATACCTTGAAAAAAATCATTTTCATCTGCAGTTTCACATTTTCGAATTTCGAAAATTCGTCGCTGTGATTTCGAACCGGAAGTTTAGACCAATTTGACAACTTCTTTATTATTTGTACGATTTTCATGAAATTTAGTATACAAGTAGATCTTACCGATGTGACTTCAAAAATATAATTAGAAATTTTCTAAATTATCTCCCCTTGGTGAAATTAAGGATCAAAGTTTTCAAAAAAAATCGTCGAAATATAGGTCAGAATGACCTAATTTTTTTTTTCGATACTAGACAAGGAATTACTGATTCGTACACAAAATATGGAGTTTGTCGATCGAACCGGAAGTGCCACCATCTTAAAACGTGAAAAATCAAAAAGGCTTTTTTGCTATTTTACTTACAGACTCGGGAGTTATATTTTCGGAATCCTTGAAGGAATGCCTAAAAATCTATCGGATCAGAATTTTGATTTCGGTCATGTGATGGTCACAATTTTGAATTGAAAATGAAAAATAGAAGCAATTTGAAAGGCCCGGACTTCGGAACACAATAACTCTCCTTCTAATTGAGCTAGAATGTTCAAACTTAGTGTAGACGTTCACTAGGTCACTATCTTGATTGAGTTCAAAGATGAGCATTTTCTGCTTAGGGTAAGCAGAGATAAGCATGCTGATTTGTTGATTCTTTAGGGCACGATAACTTCGGTTATAATGAAGGGAGGGCGGTGAAACTTTTGTCAATAGAGAGTCTAATAGGTAGCCTGTTGTGTGAAATGATTGTATCATTTTTTTTAAATATCAGGGATAGCCGAAAAAAAGAGATTGAAAATCCAAAAAGTCGTATTTTTACAATTTGAAGCATGTTTAGAGGTTTTTCTCGTTAAGTCAACATACTATTTTTTTGGAACTTCTTCTACAAAGAGTCTTATTGGAAGTCTCTTATATGAATCCATCGATCAACAGTCCAACATATCAGGAGTAGAAGAACAAAAGGATCGAACATTGAAAACGGCACCCTTTCATTGTTGAGCGAAACATGAAGTGTGGGTGACTACAATCTACGCATTTAGTCATCGTATAGAGCTTATTCAACAGTATCGAATTCCAACTGCTTAGGGATATTTTACGTGCACTCCAATGTGTACACGGGACCTTGGTTTTTCGTACCATCCGAAGGACTAGCTAGACAGCTGTGCTTGTCTGGCCCTCCGTTCTGCCTTACTGACAAGGGAACCACGCCGGGAAATCGAGATGAACTTTCTCTGTGCAGAACTTTCAATTCAGGCAAAACATTTATTGCATACGATTAAGCTGGTCAGTTGGAGCTTATTTTCAAAAGTTTTGTAATAATCGGTTGGTAATTAAAGTACCGTGCACATTAAACTGTTAAAACAGAAAATTTCGCCCGGTTGAAATGTTTCTTGCTATAAGTCAGCAATTTTCCGAATTCAGGGAGGCTGGATGGCTGAATGGTTAGCATGTGCTCGCTGTATTGTCATTGAGTCAACGGGCGTCGTTTCGATCTCCAGGTTGCACGTGACATGGTGTATGATGTCCAACCTCGTGGGTTTTCTCCGTGTTCTTCGGTTTCCTCCCAACGGCTAAAGACCAGTACGTGCAAGGGGAGTTTTTAAATAAAATTAAAAAACATGTTAGTCCCGAAATGACCTAGTTTGTGTCGAATGGACGTTAGGCCGCATTTCTCTCTTTCTCTTTTTAAAGTTTTGTAATAATCGGTTGGTAATCAAAGGTACTGTAAAAGTGATAAAACAGAAAATTTGGCCCGGTTGTAATGTTTTTCACTTTAAATTCAGCAATTTGTCGATTTTAAGGGGCAAACGTTTATTGCGAACGATTAAGCTGGTCAGGGGGAGCTTATTTTTAAAAGTTTCGTAATATTCGGTTGATAACTAAAGGTACCGTGCAAATTAAACTGTTAAAATAGAAAATTTGGCCCGGTTGAAATGTTTCTCGCTGTAGGTCAGCAATTTGCCGATTTTAGGGAGGTTGCGTGGCTGAATGGTTAGCACGTGCGCTCTGTATCATAACGTCTGTCATTGAGTCAACTGTCCTTGTTTCGATTTCTTGGTTGTACGTGATAAGGAGTATGGTCGCCTTACCAACCTCGTAGGCCGTAACGGCGCTGCCCGGGTAAAATTTCCCTCATTGCACACTTTATGGCGTATGCCCGTCTTCATTAGCCCATTGTAGGAGCAGAACAGTAGGACGTTAAACCCCATTCAATTTCATTTCATTTTCTCTATGTTGCTTATTTATTATAGTGGATAAATATTTTTCTGGTTCTAGCAATTATTTAATTTCTGCATAGAAATCTCTGGCCAGTTTTTTTTATTGCAGAGTGCCATTCTTGTATATTGCAGTCTATGACCTTTTGTTTGAAACATGCTTAAGAAGTTGTCACGATTTCCTACTTATAACCAAACATATTGGAAACCATAATTATATAACATATCTCTAATTTTGGAAGCTATACAAGTTTAGGTTATTTCCCTTTACTTTAAAGATTATTTTTTTGCCCGGGTGCAATGTTTCTCACTACATTTAAATTTGTAACTTTGTGAGTTTTTGAACGATTTTGATATTATGTCTTTATAATTTTCCAAATCTACATATTTAACGTACATATTCAAACAGTTGAGTTCAACCTGATTCAAAAAGTTTTAGTTTTGTTCAAAGTTATCTCATTCATCCCGATTACAGCAACACACGTATCAGTTATTTCCCTTTAGTTTTCAGATTACTCAATGTTTCATACTATATTTAGACTTGTAACTTCGCGAGTTTTTGACCAATTTTGATAGTTTGTTATTCTTATCCTTTTATTTGAGATACTTGATATAATCGATGACACATGACGATGAATATGAAAGCTTTCATATCTGCATGGGACAGTAGCAGATCTAGTTATTATTTTTTTTTTTGTGTATTTTCTGCAAATCGGATTTCTAAGAATCTAACCATGGGATCTTTCTGAATCTTTGACCTACCCCCCCAAAAATGGGGTGCGAACGTTGTTTAAATATATTTTCAAAACGTTTTACGAATCCGAAATCACCGAATTTTACGAACGAAAAACTGACAATGCATAGTCGTAACTTTGTTATTTTTTGACCGATTTTACTAATTCTTTTTTCTTTGAATACCTTGAAAAAAATCATTTTCATCTGCAGTTTCACATTTTCGAATTTCGAAAATTCGTCGCTGTGATTTCGAGTCGAAAGTTTAGACCAATTTGACAACTTCTTTAATAGTAGTACGATTTTCATGAAATTTAGTATATAAGTAGATCTTACCAATGTGACTTCAAAAATATAATTAGAAATTTTCTAAATTATCTCCCCTTGGTGAAATTAAGGATCAAAGTTTTCAAAAAAATCGTCGAAATATAGGTCAGAATGACCTAATTTTTTTTTTCGATACTAGACAAGTAATTACTGATTCGAACACAAAATGTGGAGTTTGTCGATCGAACCGGAAGTGCCACCATCTTTAAACGTGAAAAATTAAAAAGGCTTTTTTGCTATTTTATTTACAGACTCGGGAGTTATATTTTCAGAATCCTTGAACGAATGCCTAAAAATCTATCGGATCCGAATTTTGATTTCGGTCACGTGATGGTTACCATTTTGAATTGAAAATGAAAAATAGAAGCAATTTGAAGGGCCGGGACTTTGGAATACAATAACTCTCCTTCTAATTAAGCTAGAATGTTCAAACTTGGTGTAGACGTTCACTAGGTCAATGTTATGATTGAGTTCAAAGATGAGCATTTTCTGCTTAGGGTAAGCAGAGATAAGCATGCTGATTTGTTGATTCTTTAGGGCACGATAACTTCGGTTATAATGAAGGGAGGGCGGTGAAACTTTTGTCAATAGAGAGTCTAATAGCTAGCCTGTTGTTTGAAATCATTGTATCATTTTTTTTAAATATCAGGGATAGCCGAAAAAAAGAGATTGAAAATCCAAAAAGTCGTATTTTTACAATTTGGAGCATGTTTAGAGGTCTTTCTCGTAAAGTCAACATAATATTTTTGGGGAACTTCTTCTACAAAGAGTCTTATTGGTAGTCTTTTATATGAAACCATCGATCAACAGTCCAACATATCAGGAGTAGAAGAACAAAAGGATCGAACATTGAAAACGGCACCCTTTCATTGTTAAGCGAAACATGCAGTGTGGGTGACTACAATCTACACATTTAGTCATCCGTGCAGAACTTTCAATTCAGGCCAAACGTTTATTGCATACGATTAAGCTGGTCAGTCGGAGCTTATTTTCAAAAGTTTTATAGTAATCGGTTGGTAATTAAAGTACCGTGCACATTAAACTGTTAAAACAGAAAATTTCGCCCGGTTGAAATGTTTCTTGCTATAAGTCAGCAATTTTCCGAATTCAGGGAGGCTCAATGGCTGAATGGTTAGCATGTGCGCGCTGTATCGTAAGGTCTGTCATTGAGTCAACGGGCGTTGTTTCGATCTCCAGGCTGACGTGACATGGAGTATGATGTCCAACCTCGTGGGTTTTCTCCGTGTCCTTCGGTTTCCTCCCAACGGCTAAAGACCAGTAAGCGCAAGGGGAGTTTTTAAATAAAATTAAAAAACGTATATTAGTCCCGAAATGACCTAGTTTCGGTCGAATGGACATTAGGCCGCATTTCTCTCTTTCTCTTTTATTTTTAAAGTTTTGTAATAATCGGTTGGTAATCAAAGGTACTGTAAAAGTGATAAAACAGAAAATTTCGCCCGGTTGTAATGTTTCTCACTTTAAAGTCAGCAATTTGCCGATTTAAAGGGGCAAACGTTTATTGCGAACGATTAAGATAGTCAGAGGGAGCTTATTTATAAAAGTTTTGTAATATTCGGTTGATAACTAAAGGTACCGTGCAAATTAAACTGTTAAAATAGAAAATTTGGCCCGGTTGAAATGTTTCTTGCTGTAGGTCAGCCATTTGCCGATGTTATTTTCAGAATCCTTGAACGAATGCCTAAAAATCTATCGGATCCGAATTTTGATTTCGGTCACGTGATGGTTACCATTTTGAATTGAAAATGAAAAATAGAAGCAATTTGAAGGGCCGGGACTTTGGAATACAATAACTCTCCTTCTAATTAAGCTAGAATGTTCGAATTTGTTGTAGACGTTCACTGGTCAATGTTATGATTGAGTTCAAAGATGGGCATTTTCTGCTTAGGGTAAGCAGAGATAAGCATGCTGATTTGTTGATTCTTTAGGGCACGATAACTTCGGTTATAATGAAGGGAGGGCGGTGAAACTTTTGTCAATAGAGAGTCTAATAGCTAGCCTGTTGTGTGAAATCATTGTATCATTTTTTTTTAAATATCAGGGATAGCCGAAAAAAAGAGATTGAAAATCCAAAAAGTCGTATTTTTACAATTTGGGGCATGTTTAGAGGTCTTTCTCGTAAAGTCAACATACTATTTTTTGGGAACTTCTTCTACAAAGAGTCTTATTGGTAGTCTTTTATATGAAACCATCGATCAACAGTCCAACATATCAGGAGTAGAAGAACAAAAGGATCAAACATTGAAAACGGCACCCTTTCATTGTTAAGCGAAACATGCAGTGTGGGTGACTACAATCTACGCATTTAGTCATCGTATAGAGTTTATTCAACAGTATCGAATTCCAACTGCTTAGGGATATTTTACGTGCAATCCAATTTGTACACGGGACCTTGGTTTTTCGTCCCATCCGAACGACTAGACAGCTGTCCTTGTCAGGCCCTCCGTTCTGCTCACTGACAAGGGGAACCACGCCGGAAAATCGAGATGAACTTTCTCGTTGCAGAACTTTCAATTCAGGCCAAACGTTTATTGCATACGATTAAGCTGGTCAGTTGGGGCTTATTTTCAAAAGTTTTGTAATAATCGGTTGGTAATTAAAATACCGTGCGAAGTAAACTGTTAAAACAGAAAATTTCGCACGGTTAAAATGTTTCTTGCTATAAGTCAGCAATTTCCAGATTTTAGGGAGGCTGAATGGTTAGCATACGCGCGCTGTATCGTAACGTCTGTCATTGAGTCAACCGGCGTCGTTTCGATTTCCAAGTTGCACGTGACATGGAGTATGGTGTCCAACCTCGTGGGTTTTCTCCGTGTCCTACGGTTTCCTACCACGGCTAAAGACCCGTACGCGCAAGGGAAGTTTATAAATAAAATTAAAAAACATATGTTAGTCCCGAAATGACCTAGTTTGTGTCGAATGGACGTTGAGCCGCATTTCTCTCTTTCTCTTTTATTTTTAAAGTTTTGTAATAATCGGTTGGTAATCAAAGGTACTGTAAAAGTGATAAAACATAAAATTTCGCCCGGTTGTAATGTTTCTCACTTTAAAGTCAGCAATTTGCCGATTTTAGAGGGCAAATGTTTATTGCGAACAATTAAGCTGGTCAGGGGGAGCTTATTTTTAAGGGAGGCTGAATGGCTGAATGGTTAGCATGTGCGCGCTGTATCGTAACGTCTGTCATTGAGTCAACGGGCGTCGTTTCGATTTCGAGATTGTACGTGACATGGACATGCATACGATTAAGCTGGTCAGTTGGTGTTTATTTTCAAAAGTTTTGTAATAATCGGTTGGTAATTAAAATACCGTGCGAATTAAACTGTTAAAACAGAAAATTTCGCCCGGTTAAAATGTTTCTTGCTATAAGTCAGCAATTTCTAGATTTTAGGGAGGCTGAATGGTTAGCATACGCGCGCTGTATCGTAACGTCTGTCATTGAGTCAATCGGCATCGTTTCGATTTCCAAGTTGCACGTGACATGGAGTATGGTGTCCAACCTCGTGGGTTTTCTCCGTGTCCTTCGGTTTCCTCTCAACAGCTAAAGACCAGTACGCGCAAGGGGAGTTTTTAAATAAAATTAAAAAACATATGTTAGTCCCGAAATGACCTAGTTTGTGTCGAATGGACGTTTAGCCGCATTTCTCTCTTTCTTTTTTTTATTTTTAAAGTTTTGTAATAATCGGTTGGTAATCAAAGATACTGTAAAAGTGATAAAACAGAAAATTTCGCCCGGTTGTAATGTTTCTCACTTTAAAGTCAGTAATTTGCCGATTTTAAGGGGAAAACGTTTATTGCGAACGATTTAGCTGGTCAGGGGGAGCTTATTTTTAAAAGTTTTGTAATATTCGGTTGATAACTAAAGGTACCGTGCAAATTAAACTAATAAAATAGAAGATTTCGCCCGGTTGAAATGTTTCTATCTGTAGGTCAGCAATTTGCCGATTTTAGGGAGGTTGCGTGACTGAATGGTTAGCACGTGCGCTGTGTATCATAACGTCGGTCATTGAGTCAACTGGCGTTGTTTCGATTTCTTGGTTGTACGTGACAAGTAGTATGGTCGCCTGTCCAACCTCGTAGGCCGTAACGCCGCTGCCCGGGTAAAATTTCCCTCATTGCACACTTTATGACGTATGCCCGTCTTCATTAGCCCATTTTAGGAGTAGGACGTTAAACCCCATTCAATTTGATTTCATTTTCTCTATGTTGCTTATTTATTATAGTGGATAAATGTTTTTCTGGTTCTATTAATTATTTCATTTCTGCATAGAAATCTTGCTTTGACCAGTTTTTTTTTATTGCAAAGTGCCATTCTTGTATATTGCAGTCTATGACCCTTTGTTTAAAACATGCTTAAGAAGTTTTCACGATTTCCTACTTATAACCAAACATATTGGAAACCATAATTATATAACATATCTCTAATTTTGGAAGCCCGATTACAGCTATACAAGTTTAGGTTATTTCCCTTTAGTTTAAAGATTATTTTTTCGCCCGGGTGCAATGTTTCTCACTACATTTAAATTTGTAACTTTGTGAGTTTTGACCGATTTTGATAATTATGTCTTTATAATTTTCCAAATTTACATATTTAACGTAAATATTCAAACAATTGGGATCAACCTGATTCGAATTTTTTTTAGTTTTGTTCAAAGTTATCTCATTTAATTTTTCTATGTTTTCTTACCATTTTCATTTCATTTTTCTGAAAGTTTCGAAGTGGGAAGTCATCCCGATTACAGCAACACAAGTATCAGTTATTTCCCTTTAGTTTTCAGATTATGCAATGTTTCATACTATATTTAGACTTGTAACTTCGCGAGTTTTTGACCAATTTTGATAGTTTGTTATTCTTATCCTTTCATTTGAGATACTTGATACAATCGATGACACGTGACGATGAATATGAAAGCTTTCATATCTGCATGGGACAGTAGCAGATCTAGTTATTATTTTTTTTTTTGTGTATTTTCTGCAAATCGGATTTCTAAGAATCTAACCATGGGATCTTTCTGAATCTTTGACCTACCCCCCAAAAAATGGGGTGCGAACGTTGTTTAAATATATTTTCAAAACGTTTTACGAATCCGAAATCACCGAATTTTACGAACGAAAAACTGACAATGCATAGTCGTAACTTTGTTATTTTTTGACCGATTTTACTAATTCTTTTTTCTTTGAATACCTTGAAAAAAATCATTTTCATCTGCAGTTTCACATTTTCGAATTTCGAAAATTCGTCGCTGTGATTTCGAGCCGAAATTTTAGACCAATTTGACAACTTCTTTAATAGTTGTACGATTTTCATGAAATTTAGTATATAAGTAGATCTTACCAATGTGACTTCAAAAATATAATTAGAAATTTTCTAAATTATCTCCCCTTGGTGAAATTAAGGATCAAAGTTTTCAAAAAAATCGTCGAAATATAGGTCAGAATGACCTAATTTTTTTTTTCGATACTAGACAAGTAATTACTGATTCGTACACAAAATGTGGAGTTTGTCGATCGAACCGGAAGTGCCACCATCTTTAAACGTGAAAAATTAAAAAGGCTTTTTTGCTATTTTATTTACAGACTCGGGAGTTATATTTTCAGAATCCTTGAACGAATGCCTAAAAATCTATCGGATCCGAATTTTGATTTCGGTCACGTGATGGTTACCATTTTGAATTGAAAATGAAAAATAGAAGCAATTTGAAGGGCCGGGACTTTGGAATACAATAACTCTCCTTCTAATTAAGCTAGAATGTTCAAACTTGGTGTAGACGTTCACTAGGTCAATGTTATGATTGAGTTCAAAGATGAGCATTTTCTGCTTAGGGTAAGCAGAGATAAGCATGCTGATTTGTTGATTCTTTAGGGCACGATAACTTCGGTCATAATGAAGGGAGGGCGGTGAAACTTTTGTTAATAGAGAGTCTAATAGCTAGCCTGTTGTGTGAAATCATTGTATCATTTTTTTTAAATATCAGGGATAGCCGAAAAAAAGAGATTGAAAATCCAAAAAGTCGTATTTTTACAATTTGGAGCATGTTTAGAGGTCTTTCTCGTAAAGTCAACATAATATTTTTGGGGAACTTCTTCTACAAAGAGTCTTATTGGTAGTCTTTTATATGAAACCATCGATCAACAGTCCAACATATCAGGAGTAGAAGAACAAAAGGATCGAACATTGAAAACGGCACCCTTTCATTGTTAAGCGAAACATGCAGTGTGGGTGACTACAATCTACACATTTAGTCATCCGTGCAGAACTTTCAATTCAGGCCAAACGTTTATTGCATACGATTAAGCTGGTCAGTCGGAGCTTATTTTCAAAAGTTTTATAGTAATCGGTTGGTAATTAAAGTACCGTGCACATTAAACTGTTAAAACAGAAAATTTCGCCCGGTTGAAATGTTTCTTGGTATAAGTCAGCAATTTTCCGAATTCAGGGAGGCTCAATGGCTGAATGGTTAGCATGTGCGCGCTGTATCGTAAGGTCTGTCATTGAGTCAACGGGCGTTGTTTCGATCTCCAGGCTGACGTGACATGGAGTATGATGTCCAACCTCGTGGGTTTTCTCCGTGTCCTTCGGTTTCCTCCCAACGGCTAAAGACCAGTAAGCGCAAGGGGAGTTTTTAAATAAAATTAAAAAACGTATATTAGTCCCGAAATGACCTAGTTTCGGTCGAATGGACATTAGGCCGCATTTCTCTCTTTCTCTTTTATTTTTAAAGTTTTGTAATAATCGGTTGGTAATCAAAGGTACTGTAAAAGTGATAAAACAGAAAATTTCGCCCGGTTGTAATGTTTCTCACTTTAAAGTCAGCAATTTGCCGATTTAAAGGGGCAAACGTTTATTGCGAACGATTAAGATAGTCAGAGGGAGCTTATTTTTAAAAGTTTTGTAATATTCGGTTGATAACTAAAGGTACCGTGCAAATTAAACTGTTAAAATAGAAAATTTGGCCCGGTTGAAATGTTTCTTGCTGTAGGTCAGCCATTTGCCGATGTTATTTTCAGAATCCTTGAACGAATGCCTAAAAATCTATCGGATCCGAATTTTGATTTCGGTCACGTGATGGTTACCATTTTGAATTGAAAATGAAAAATAGAAGCAATTTGAAGGGCCGGGACTTTGGAATACAATAACTCTCCTTCTAATTAAGCTAGAATGTTCGAATTTGTTGTAGACGTTCACTGGTCAATGTTATGATTGAGTTCAAAGATGAGCATTTTCTGCTTAAGGTAAGCAGAGATAAGCATGCTGATTTGTTGATTCTTTAGGGCACGATAACTTCGGTTATAATGAAGGGAGGGCGGTGAAACTTTTGTCAATAGAGAGTCTAATAGCTAGCCTGTTGTGTGAAATCATTGTATCATTTTTTTTTAAATATCAGGGATAGCCGAAAAAAAGAGATTGAAAATCCAAAAAGTCGTATTTTTACAATTTGGAGCATGTTTAGAGGTCTTTCTCGTAAAGTCAACATACTATTTTTTGGGAACTTCTTCTACAAAGAGTCTTATTGGTAGTCTTTTATATGAAACCATCGATCAACAGTCCAACATATCAGGAGTAGAAGAACAAAAGGATCAAACATTGAAAACGGCACCCTTTCATTGTTAAGCGAAACATGCAGTGTGGGTGACTACAATCTACGCATTTAGTCATCGTATAGAGTTTATTCAACAGTATCGAATTCCAACTGCTTAGGGATATTTTACGTGCACTCCAATGTGTACACGGGACCTTGGTTTTTCGTCCCATCCGAACGACTAGACAGCTGTCCTTGTCAGGCCCTCCGTTCTGCTCACTGACAAGGGGAACCACGCCGGAAAATCGAGATGAACTTTCTCGTTGCAGAACTTTCAATTCAGGCCAAACGTTTATTGCATACGATTAAGCTGGTCAGTTGGGGCTTATTTTCAAAAGTTTTGTAATAATCGGTTGGTAATTAAAATACCGTGCGAAGTAAACTGTTAAAACAGACAATTTCGCACGGTTAAAATGTTTCTTACTATAAGTGAGCAATTTCCAGATTTTAGGGAGGCTGAATGGTTAGCATACGCGCGCTGTATCGTAACGTCTGTCATTGAGTCAACCGGCGTCGTTTCGATTTCCAAGTTGCACGTGACATGGAGTATGGTGTCCAACCTCGTGGGTTTTCTCCGTGTCCTACGGTTTCCTACCACGGCTAAAGACCCGTACGCGCAAGGGAAGTTTATAAATAAAATTAAAAAACATATGTTAGTCCCGAAATGACCTAGTTTGTGTCGAATGGACGTTGAGCCGCATTTCTCTCTTTCTCTTTTATTTTTAAAGTTTTGTAATAATCGGTTGGTAATCAAAGGTACTGTAAAAGTGATAAAACATAAAATTTCGCCCGGTTGTAATGTTTCTCACTTTAAAGTCAGCAATTTGCCGATTTTAGAGGGCAAATGTTTATTGCGAACAATTAAGCTGGTCAGGGGGAGCTTATTTTTAAGGGAGGCTGAATGGCTGAATGGTTAGCATGTGCGCGCTGTATCGTAACGTCTGTCATTGAGTCAACGGGCGTCGTTTCGATTTCGAGATTGTACGTGACATGGACATGCATACGATTAAGCTGGTCAGTTGGTGTTTAATTTCAAAAGTTTTGTAATAATCGGTTGGTAATTAAAATACCGTGCGAATTAAACTGTTAAAACAGAAAATTTCGCCCGGTTAAAATGTTTCTTGCTATAAGTCAGCAATTTCTAGATTTTAGGGAGGCTGAATGGTTAGCATACGCGCGCTGTATCGTAACGTCTGTCATTGAGTCAACCGGCATCGTTTCGATTTCCAAGTTGCACGTGACATGGAGTATGGTGTCCAACCTCGTGGGTTTTCTCCGTGTCCTTCGGTTTCCTCTCAACAGCTAAAGACCAGTACGCGCAAGGGGAGTTTTTAAATAAAATTAAAAAAACATATGTTAGTCCCGAAATGACCTAGTTTGTGTCGAATGGACGTTTAGCCGCATTTCTCTCTTTCTTTTTTTTATTTTTAAAGTTTTGTAATAATCGGTTGGTAATCAAAGATACTGTAAAAGTGATAAAACAGAAAATTTCGCCCGGTTGTAATGTTTCTCACTTTAAAGTCAGTAATTTGCCGATTTTAAGGGGAAAACGTTTATTGCGAACGATTTAGCTGGTCAGGGGGAGCTTATTTTTAAAAGTTTTGTAATATTCGGTTGATAACTAAAGGTACCGTGCAAATTAAACTAATAAAATAGAAGATTTCGCCCGGTTGAAATGTTTCTATCTGTAGGTCAGCAATTTGCAGATTTTAGGGAGGTTGCGTGACTGAATGGTTAGCACGTGCGCTGTGTATCATAACGTCCGTCATTGAGTCAACTGGCGTTGTTTCGATTTCTTGGTTGTACGTGACAAGTAGTATGGTCGCCTGTCCAACCTCGTAGGCCGTAACGCCGCTGCCCAAGTAAAATTCCCCTCATTGCACACTTTATGACGTATGCCCGTCTTCATTAGCCCATTTTAGGAGTAGGACGTTAAACCCCATTCAATTTGATTTCATTTTCTCTATGTTGCTTATTTATTATAGTGGATAAATGTTTTTCTGGTTCTATTAATTATTTCATTTCTGCATAGAAATCTTGCTTTGACCAGTTTTTTTTATTGCAAAGTGCCATTCTTGTATATTGCAGTCTATGACCCTTTGTTTAAAACATGCTTAAGAAGTTGTCACGATTTCCTACTTATAACCAAACATATTGGAAACCATAATTATATAACATATCTCTAATTTTGGAAGCCCGATTACAGCTATACAAGTTTAGGTTATTTCCCTTTAGTTTAAAGATTATTTTTTCGCCCGGGTGCAATGTTTCTCACTACATTTAAATTTGTAACTTTGTGAGTTTTGACCGATTTTGATAATTATGTCTTTATAATTTTCCAAATTTACATATTTAACGTAAATATTCAAACAATTGGGATCAACTTGATTCGAATTTTTTTTAGTTTTGTTCAAAGTTATCTCATTTAATTTTTCTATGTTTTCTTACCATTTTCATTTCATTTTTCTGAAAGTTTTGAAGTGGGAAGTCATCCCGATTACAGCAACACAAGTATCAGTTATTTCCCTTTAGTTTTCAGATTATGCAATGTTTCATACTATATTTAGACTTGTAACTTCGCGAGTTTTTGACCAATTTTGATAGTTTGTTATTCTTATCCTTTCATTTGAGATACTTGATATAATCGATGACACGTGACGATGAATATGAAAGCTTTCATATCTGCATGGGACAGTAGCAGATCTAGTTAAGCTTTCATATTACATATGAAAGCTTATTGTTTCTGTTAAGATTATTATTATTATTTTTTTTTTTTGTGTGTTTTCTGCAAATCGGATTTCTCAGAATCTATCCGTAGGATCTTTCTGAAATTTTGACCTACCCCCCCAAAAATGGGGTGCGAACCTTGATTAAATATATTTTCAAAACGTTTTACGAATCCGAAATCACCGAAATTTACGAACGACGAAATGGACAAAGCATAGTCGTAACTTTGTTATTTTTTGACCGATTTTACTAATTCTTTTTTCTTTGAATACCTTGAAAAAAATCATTTTCATCTGCAGTTTCACATTTTCGAATTTCGAAAATTCGTTGCTGTGATTTCGAACCGGAAGTTTAGACCAATTTGACAACTTCTTTAATAGTTGTACGATTGTCATGAAATTTAGTATATATGTAGACCTTACCGATGTGACTTCAAAAATATAATTAGAAATTTTCTAAATTATCTCCCCTTGACGAAATTAAAGATCAAAATTTTCAAAAAAATCATCGAAATATAGGTCAGAATGACCTGATTTTTTTTTTTGATACTAGACAAGTAATTACTGATTTGTACACAAAATATAAAGTTTGTTGATCGAACCGGAAGTGCCACCATCTTGAAACGTGAAAAATCCCTAAGGCTTTTTTGCTATTTTACTTACAGACACGGGATTTATGTTTTCTGAATCCTTGAAAGATGATCTAAAAATTGTTCAGAGAAGAATTTTGATTTAGGTCAATTGATGGTTGCCATTTTGAAGTGAATATGAAAAGTAGTAGCAATTTGAAGGGCCGAAACTTTGAAACACAATAACTCTCCTTCTAATTGAGCTAGAATGTTCAATCTTGGTGTAGACGTTCACTATGTCAATGTCATGATTGAGTTCAAAGATGAGCATTTTCTGCCTAGGGTAAGCAGAAATAAGCATGCTGATTTGTTGATTCTTTAGGGCAAGATAACTTCGGTTATAATGAAGGGAGGGCGGTGAAACTCTTGTTAATCGAGAGTGTAATAGCTGGCCTGTTGTGTGAAATCGTTGTATCTTTTTTTTAAATATCAGGGATAGCTGACAAAAAGAGATCGAAAATCCAAAAAGTCGTATGTTTACGATTTGGAGCATCTTTAAAGGTTCTTTTCTCTTAAAGTTAACATAATACTTTTTGGGAACTTCTTCTACAAAGAGTCTTATCGGTAGTCTTTTATATGAAAACTTCGATCAACAGTCCAAAATATCTGGAGTAGAAAAATAAAAGGATCGAACATTGAAAACGGCACCCTTTCATTGTTAAGCGAAACATATAGTGTGTGTGACTACAATCTGCACATTTAGTCATTGTATAGAGCTTATTCAACAGTATCGAATTCCAACTGCTTAGGGATATTTTACGTGCACTCCAATGTGTACACGCGACCTTGGTTTTTCGTCCCACCCGAACGACTAGACAGCTGTCCTTGTCAGGCCCTCCGTTCTGCCTCACTGACAAGGGGGGACCACGCCGGAAAATCGAGATGATCTTCCTCGTTGCAGAACTTTCAATTCAGGCCAAACGTTTATTGCATACGATTAAGCTGGTCAGTTGGAGCTTATTTTCAAAAGTTTTGTAATAATCGGTTGGTAATTAAAATACCTTGCGAATTAAACTGTTAAAACATAAAATTTCGCCCGGTTATAATGTTTCTCACTTTAAATTCAGCAATTTGCCGATTTTAGAGGGCAAATGTTTATTGCGAACAATTAAGCTGGTCAGGGGGAGCTTATTTTTAAGGGAGGCTGAATGGCTGAATGGTTAGCATGTGCACGCTGTATCGTAACGTCTGTCATTGAGTCAACGGGCGTCGTTTCGATTTCGAGATTGCACGTGACATGGAGTATGGTGTCCAACCTCGTGGGTTTTCTCCGTGCCATTCAGTTTCCTCCCAACAGCTAAAGACCAGTACGCGCAAGGGAAGTTTTTAAATAAAATTAAAAAACATATGTTAGTCCCGAAATGACCTAGTTTGTGTCGAATGGACGTTTAGCCGCATTTCTCTCTTTTTTTTATTTTTGTAATAATCGGTTGGTAATCAAAGATACTGTAAAAGTGATAAAACAGAAAAATTCACCCGGTTGTAATGTTTCTCACTTTAAAGTCAGCAATTTGCCGATTTTAAGGGGAAAACGTTTATTGCGAACGATTTAGCTGGTCAGGGGGAGCTTATTTTTAAAAGTTTTGTAATATTCGGTTGATAACTAAAGGTACCGTGCAAATTAAACTAATAAAATAGAAGATTTCGCCCGGTTGAAATGTTTCTATCTGTAGGTCAGCAATTTGCAGATTTTAGGGAGGTTGCGTGACTGAATGGTTAGCACGTGCGCTCTGTATCATAACGTCTGTCATTGAGTCAACTGGCGTTGTTTCGATTTCTTGGTTGTACGTGACAAGGAGTATGGTCGCCTGTCCAACCTCGTAGGCCGTAACGCCGCTGCCCGGGTAAAATTTCCCTCATTGCACACTTTATGGCTTATGCCCGTCTTCATTAGCCCATTTTAGGAGCAAAAGAGTAGGACGTTAAACAACCATTCAATTTGATTTCATTTTCTCTATGTTGCTTATTTATTATAGTGGATAAATGTTTTTCTGGTTCTATTAATTATTCCATTTCTGCATAGAAATCTTGCTTTGAACAGTTTTTTTTTTATTGCAAAGTGCCATTCTTGTATATTGCAGTCTATGACCCTTTGTTTAAAACATGCTTAAGAAGTTGTCACGATTTCCTACTTATAACCAAACATATTGGAAACCATAATTATATAACATATCTCTAATTTTGGAAGCCCGATTACAGCTATACAAGTTTGGGTTATATCCCTTTAGTTTAAAGATTATTTTTTTGCCGAGGGTGCAATGTTTCTCACTACATTTAAATTTGTAACTTTGTGAGTTTTGACCGATTTTGATAATTATGTCTTTATAATTTTCCAAATTTACATATTTAACGTAAATATTCAAACAATTGGAATCAACATGATTCAAAAGTTTTTAGTTTAGTTCAAAGTTTTCTCATTTAATTTTTCGATGTTTTCTTACCATTTTCATTTCATTTTTCTGAAAGTTTTGAAGTGGGAAGTCATCCCGATTACAGCAACACAAGTATCAGTTATTTCCCTTTAGTTTTCAGATTATGCAATGTTTCATACTATATTTAGACTTGTAACTTCGCGAGTTTTTGACCAATTGTGATAGTTTGTTATTCTTATCCTTTTATTTGAGATACTTGATATAATCTATGACACGTGACGATGAATATGAAAGCTTTCATATCTGCATGGGACAGTAGCAGATCTAGTTATTATTTTTTTTTTTTTGTGTTTTATCCACAAATCGGATTTCTCAGAATCTAACCATAGGATCCTTCTGAAACTTTTACCTATCCCCCCAAAAATGGGTGGTGGCTGTTGATTAAATATATTTTCAAAACGTTTTACGTATCCGAAATCACCGAATTTTACGAACGAATGCATTTGACCTACAATGCTGTAACTTTGTGACTATTTGACCTATTTTACTAAATCTTTTTTCTTTGAGTACCTCGAGACAATTACTATAAATCTGCAGTTTCAGATTTTCGAATTTCGAAAATTCGTCGGTGTGATTTCGAATCGGAAGTTTAGACCAATTTGACAACTTCTTTAATAGTTGTACGATTTTCATTCAATTTAGTATCTAAGTAGATCTTACCGATGTGACTTCAAAAATATAATTAGAAATTTTCTAAATTATCTCCCCTTGACGAAATTAAGGATCAAAATTTTCAAAAAAATCGTCGAAATATGACCTGATTTTTTTTTTGGATACTAGATAAGTAATTACTGATTTGTACACAAAATATGGAGTTTGTCGATCGAACCGGAAGTGCCGCCATATTTAAAAGTGAAAAATCAATAAGGCTTTTTTGCTATTTTACTTACAGACTCGGGAGTTATATTTTCTGAATCCTTGATGGAAGGCCTAAAAAATGTCGCGAATAGAATTTTGATTTCGGTCACGTGATGGTCACCATTTTGAATTGAAAATGAAAAATAGAAGCAATTTGAAGGGTCGGGACTTTGGAACACAATTACTCTCCTTCTAATTAAGCTAGAATATTCAAACTTGGTGTAGACGTTCACTAGTTCAATGTTATGATTGAGTTTAAAGATGAGCATTTTCTGCTTAGGGTAAGCAGAGATAAGCATGCTGATTTGTTGATTCTTTAGGGCACGATAACTTCGGTTATAATGAAGGGAGGGCGGTGAAACTTTTGTCAATACAGAGTCTAATAGCTAGCCTGTTGTGTGAAATCATTGTATTATTTTTTCTAAATATCAGGGATAGCCGAAAAAAAGAGACTGAAAATCCAAAAACTCGTATTTTTACAATTTAGAGCATGTTTAGAGGTCTTTCTCGTAAAGTCAACATAATATTTTTTGGGAACTTCTTCTACAAAGAGTCTTATTGGTAGTCTTTTATATGAAACCAACGATCAACAGTCCAACATATCAGGAGTAGAAGAACAAAAGGATCGAACATTGAAAACGGCACCCTTTCATTGTTAAGCGAAACATGCAGTGTGGGTGACTACAATCTACACATTTAGTCATCGTATAGAGCTTATTCAACAGTATCGAATTCCAGCTGCTTAGGGATATTTTACGTGCACTCCAATGTGTACACGAGACCTTGGTTTTTCGTCCCATCCGAATGACTAGACAGCTGTGCTTGTCAGGCCCTCCGTTCTGCCTCACTGACAAGGGGAACCACGCCGGGAAATCGAGATGAACTTTCTCCGTGCAGAACTTTCAATTCAGGCGAAAACGTTTATTGCATACGATTAAGCTGGTCAGTTGGAGCTTATTTTCAAAAGTTTTGTAATAATCGGTTGGTAATTAAAGTACCGTGCACATTAAACTGTTAAAACAGAAAATTTCGCCCGGTTGAAATGTTTGTTGCTATAAGTCAGCAATTTTCTGAATTCAGGGAGGCTGAATGGCTGAATGGTTAGCATGTGCGCACTGTATCGTAACGTCTGTCATTGAGTCAACGGGCGTCGTTTCGATCTCCAGGTTGCACGTGACATGAAGTATGATGTCCAACCTCGTGGGTTTTCTCCGTGTCCTTCGGTTTCCTCCCAACGGCTAAAGACCTGTAAGCGCAAGGGGAGTTTTTAAATAAAATTAAAAACATATGTTAGTCCCGAAATGACCTAGTTTGTGTCGAATGGACATTAGGCCGCATTTCTCTCTTTCTCTTTTATTTTTAAAGTTTTGTAATAATCGGTTGGTAATCAAAGGTACTGTAAAAGTGATAAAACAGAAAATTTCGCCCGGTTGTAATGTTTCTCACTTTAAAGTCAGCAATTTGCCGATTTTAAGGGGCAAACGTTTATTGCGAACGCTTAAGCTGGTCAGGGGGAGCTTATTTTTAAAAATTTTGTAATATTCGGTTGATAACTAAAGGTACCGTGCAAATTAAACTGTTACAATAGAAAATTTGGCCCGGTTGAAATGTTTCTCGCTGTAGGTCAGCAATTTGGCGATTTTAGGGAGGTTGCGTGGCTGAATGGTTAGCACGTGCGCTCTGTATCATAACGTCTGTCATTGAGTCAACTGGCGTTGTTTCGATTTCTTGGTTGTACGTGACAAGGAGTATGGTCGCCTGTCCAACCTCGTAGGCCGTAACCGCCGCTGCCCGGGTAAAATTTCCCTCATTGCACACTTTATGGCATATGCCCGTCTTCATTAGCCCATTTTAGGAGCAGAACAGTCGGACGTTAAACCCCATTCAATTTCATTTCATTTTCTCTATGTTGCTTATTTATTATAGTGGATAAATATTTTTCTGGTTCTAGCAATTATTTAATTTCTGCATAGAAATCTTGCTTTGGCCAGTTTTTTTATTGCAGAGTGCCATTCTTGTTTAAACAAACATGATCCTTTGTTTGAAACATGCTTAAGAAGTCGTCACGATTTCCTACTTATAACCAAACATATTGGAAATATTAGTCTGGCATTATTAAATCCTAATTTTATTGGTCTTATTTAAAATTAAACATTCATTTAACTATGAACAACCCTTAACGTGTCTCTTTAAAACTATTAAGTACTCTAAAACAGTAGCTCAACCTTTTGACCTAAACTCATTAATTTAACATTTTGTTGTGAGCGACTTCTTATTCTTCCTATTTGACATATTGCACGTGTCTGATTTCAAAGGGGGGGTTGGGTGGCTGAATGGTTAGCACGCGCGCCTGTCATTGAGTTAACTAGCGTGTTTTCGAATGCCCGGTTGTACGTGTCAAGGAGTAAGGTCGCCTGTCCAACCTGCCATTTTTATTTTTTTTCCCGCCATTTGCATTTCATTTTCTCATCCGTCTCATTACAGTAATACAAGTTTCAGTTATTTCCCTTTAGTTTTCAGATTATTGTTATGCCTGGGTGCAATGTTTCATACTATATTTAGACTTGTCACTTCGCGAGTTTTTGACCAATTTTAATAAGGGTACTTGATACAATCAATGACACGTGACGATGAATATGAAAGCTTTCATATCTGCATGGGACAGTAGCAGATCTAGTTGTTATTTTTTTTTAGTGTTTTATCCACAAATCGGATTTCTCAGAATCTAACCACAGTCTCTTTATGAAACTTTTAACTACCCCCCCCCCCCCAAAAAAAAAATGGGTGGTAGCTGTTGATTAAATATATTTTCAAAACGTTTTACGAATCCGAAATCACCGAAATTTACGAACGACAAAATGGACAATGCATAGTCGTAACTTTATATTTTTTTGACCGATTTTACTAAATCTTTTTTCTTTGAATACCTTGAAAAAAATCATTTTCATCAGCAGTTTCACATTTTCGAATTTCTAAAATTCGTCGCTGTGATTTCGAACCGGAAGTTTAGACCAATTTGACAACTTCTTTAATAGTTGTGCGATTTTCATTCAATTTAGTATATAAGTAGATCCTACCGATGTGACTTCAAAAATATAATTAGAAATTTTCTAAATTATCTCCCCTTGGTGAAATTAAGGATCAAAGTTTTCAAAAAAATCGTCGAAATATAGGTCAGAATGACCTAATTTTTTTTTTCGATACTAGACAAGGAATTACTGATTCGTACACAAAATATGGAGTTTGTCGATCGAACCGGAAGGCTTTTTTGCTATTTTACTTACAGACTCGGGAGTTATATTTTCTGAATCCTTCTAGGAAGGCCTAAAAAATGTCGCGAACAGAATTTTGATTTAGGTCAACCGGGAGTCACCATTTTGAATTGAAAATCAAAAATAGAAGCAATTTGAAGGGCCGAGACTTTTGAGCACAATAACTCTCATTCTAATTAAGCTAGAATGTTCTAACTTGGTGTAGACGTTCACTAGGTCAATGTTATGATGAAGTTCAAAGATGAGCATTTTCTGCTTAGGGTAAGCAGAGATAAGCATATTGATTTGTTGATTCTTTAACTTCGGTTATAATGAAGGGAGGGCGGTGAAACTTTTGACAATAGAGAGTCTAATAGCTAGCCTGCTGTGTGAAATCATTGTATCATTTTTTTTTAAATATCAGGGATAGCCGAAAAAAAGAGATTGAAAATCCAAAAAGTCGTATTTTTACAACTTGGAGTATGTTTAGAGGTCTTTCTCGTAAAGTCAACATAATATTTGTTGGGAACTTCTTCTACAAAGAGTCTTATTGCTAGTCTTTTATATGAAACCATCGATCAACAGTCCAATATATCAGGAGTAGAAGAACAAAAGGATCGAACATTGAAAACGGCACCCTTTCATTGTTAAGCGAAACATACAGTGTGGGTGACTACAATCTACACATTTAGTCATCGTATAGAGCTTATTCAACAGTATCGAATTCCAACTGCTTAGGGATATTTTACGTGCACTCCAATGTGTACACGGGACCGTGGTTTTCGTCCCATCCGAACTAGACAGCCGTTCTGCCTCCTTGACAAGGGGGAACCACGCCGGGAAATCGAGATGAACTTTCTCCGTGCAGAACTTTCAATTCAAGCCAAACGTTTATTGCATACGATTACGCTGGTCAGTTGGAGCTTATTTTCAAAAGTTTTGTAATAATCGGTTGGTAATTAAAGTACCGTGCACATTAAACTGTTAAAACAGAAAATTTCGCCCGATTCAAATGTTTCTTGCTATAAGTCAGCAATTTTCCGAATTCAGGGAGGCTGAATGACTGAATGGTTAGCATGTGCGCGCTGTATCGTAACGTCTGTCATTGAGTAAACGGGCGTCGTTTCGATCGCCAGGTTGCACGTGACATGGAATATGATGTCCAACCCCGTTTATTGCGAACGATTAAGCTGTTCAGGGGGGGCTTATTTTTAAAAGTTTTGTAATATTCGGTTGATAACTAAAGGTACCGTGCAAATTAAACTGTTAAAATAGAAAATTTGGCCCGGTTGAAATGTTTCTCGCTGTAGGTCAGCTAGAATGTTCAAACTTGATCGAGTTCACAGCAGAAATAACAGTGAAACGATCAACGAACTCATAGCAGAAATAACAGTGCAAAACTTAACGAATTCATAGCAGAAATGAAATGGGGTTTTACGTCCTACTCTTCTGCACCTGACCTGGGCTAATGGAAGACGGCCATACGCCACACAGTGTGCTATGAGGGAATTTTTGCCCGGGCAAGGGTTCTTTTACGTGCACTCCAATGTGTACACGGGACCTCGGTTTTTCGTCCCATCCGAACGACTAGGCAGCTGTCCTTATCAGGCCCTCCTTCTGCATCACTGACAAGAGGAAACCACGCCGGAAAATCGAGATGAGCTTTCTCGGCCAATGCAAGGATCGAACACCCGACCTCCAGGCTAACGAGCCAGCGCCTTGCCCACTTAGCCACCGTGATTCCCATAAATAGCAATGAAACGATCAACGAATTTATAGCAGTAATAACAATTCAACAATTAACGAATTCGTAGCAGAAATAACGATGAAACAATTAACGAATTCGTAGCAGAAATAACAATGAAACGTTCAACGAAATCATAGCCGAAATAAGAGTGGAACAATGAACGAATTAATAGTGGACGAGTTCATAGTAGAAAAAACGGCGAAACAATGAACGAATCATAGCAGAAACCAGAAGGCTATCAATACACTGTGAAATTTGAAACCTAAATGGCCCGGCTAGGAACAATATCTACATGCCCGTAAAAGACTACTTAACAGTTGGAATTCGAAAGAAAAGACCGTAACGACGCTGTCCGATCAAACTTTAGTTAATTCAGTCGGCGCAAAAAGATAGGTCGTTAAAACCATTTCTATTCAGTTCATTCAATTTCCTTAAATCTATGAAAGTTGTGTGAATTGGGAATCGCGTATTACTCAACAGTTTCAGGGGAGAGAAGCCGTCTTTGAGATTGGAAATCAATTTTTGATATCGACTGTGTATGATTGCTACTAGATCGATTGTGATTCAGGTTCTAATCAGTTTGGATTGAAGAATCGGGGTGGTATATGTGTGTGTGTGATGGGGTGGGGGTGGTGGCACAAGACGCTATATCCCATTCGCAACCACACACCTAACAAATGCAGGGTATAGGTTGCGATCAGTTCTTTCAAGATTTTCATATATTTAAGCCACTTTATTCCACGCCTCAACTGAAAATGTCTGTGTTAGTGTAGATAAATGTTGACCAAATAACATCTTTCACCATTTTGACTTTCAGTTACAGAACTAGCATAGGGGCGTTTTAAGGTTTATCATGGCGGAGGCTGTACTATTTTGAGGGCCCTCTGTCGCGAGGGGAGGTTCTTGATTGATGATTGTCACCCCAATGCAATGGCTGCATTCTCATTCAGTAGTGGATTCGACAGTAACAGTGTATAGAAAACGATTGAGTTGGAGAGAAAAATGGGGTTTAACGTCCACTCGACGCAAACTAGGTCATTTTGGGACTAACATATGGTTTAATTTTATTTCAATAATCTGCTTGCGCATATTAACAGTGGGAGAAAACCGCAGGTCCCGGGATAAACCCGGGAGATTGGACAGGCGAGATTGTAGGTTAGGGTTAGGGTAAGCGCTAAGGTTAGGTCTTGGGTTAGGATTAGGATTAGCGATATCCCTATTTACATCTCGTGACCTTTGACCAAACGTAATGAAGACAGGATGTGACGTATATATGCACATTGAGGTTATCAAGCTATAGACCGGACTAGTAGTAAGCTATAAACGGATAAATAACAAGAGTTTATATGTATATTATTTTATTAAATTTATATATATCTTAACTCCCTGATTTACGTATATACATTATGCATGAACAATAGAAACTATATACTAGTATTTATAAGTATTAAAGCTATGGTAATATTATGCTATCAAATAGCCGTATTGTCTTAATATTTGTTGTAACCGCAACCTTGATAGTTATTGTAAGAAGGATAACGGTTGTAGTTGTTGTATCCTTTACCGTATCCGTTGTTATTGTAGTTATATCCCTTCCCATATTCGTTGTTATTGTGGCCATTGTTGTAACCGTTGTTGTAATTGTAGGGGCCGTTGTAACTATTGTATCCTTTATTATTGTATTGGTTGTACTTGTATAGTCCGTTGTTGTATCGGTTGTATGGCCCGTTGTTGTATCCGTTGTAGTTGTATGATTGTTTGTAAGCTCCAATCTTTCCATGTCCAACAAATCCGTTTCCAATTATACCGTGTCCGATACCGTTACCAACGATACCATGACCAATTCCGTGTCCAACAATACCGTGTCCGATACCGTTACCAACGATGTCATGCCCAATGCCGTTACCAATCTTTCCATGTCCAATAAGTCCGTGTCCGATTCCGTTTCCAATGATACCATGTCCGATACCGTTACCAACGATACCATGACCAATTCCGTTTCCAACAATACCGTGTCCGATACCGTTACCAACGATGCCATGCCCAATGCCGTTACCAATCTCTCCATGTCCAATAAGTCCGTGTCCGATTCCGTTTCCAATGATACCATGTCCGATACCGTTACCAACGATACCATGACCAATTCCGTTTCTAACAATACCGTGTCCAATACCGTTACCGATACCGTTACCAACAATACCATGACCAATTCCGTTACCAATAACACCGACTTTGCCAACAGCTACTATTCCGTGTCTGAGTCGGTTTCCTTGGATACCATGTCCAATACCATGGTTGAGTCCGTTGCCAATAGCTCCTACACCAACAAGACCATGTCCAACACCGGCATGTCCTCTTCCATATCCTTTACCAATTCTGTTTGCAAAGACACCAACACCATGTCCGAAACCGTGTCCGATTTTAGCATCGATGTATTGGGAAGGAGCTACTGTCAAACACACAGCGAAAGCGACGAAAGCCTGAAAAAGAAAAAAAAACATGTGTTTTACAGAAATAGCCGTAGATTTGATTCCATACTAAAAAAAAATCGCGAGGGTTTATTTATAACCAAAAACTTGACAATCAAGAAATTTTACTGCCCAGTTTTAAATTTAAAGATGGACCTATGGGTATGCATGCCAAGTGCGATAAGCAATCATATAAAAATTTAGTATGTAATGAAACTTATTAGTGCTATACCAAATTAGATATCAGGTTTCTTGTCTAGAAAGTTCAAGTATATCCCATCTGGGTCACGATCCTTGTCACTACATACCGCTAATTAGAAGTATTGAAGATTATTTAGTCAACAAGTTAAATTTACTCTCTGTAGATTGTTACAATGTTTTACTGTATTAGCCCAGTCTGTACAGAACAGAGGGCGAAAAAGCAAGTCCCATTTAAGATTTCAGGGACCGGGTATGCTTATCTTAAAACTTCAAAGATTTGAAATCTTATACGGAGTAGGGCAAAAGTCCTACTTTATACACCGACTGGACCATTGAAGACAAACAGGTAGATTTTGCCCGGACATCTGTATCACGATATACTCTATCAAGGAATCTTTTACGTGCACGCCAATGTGCACACTGAACATTGCTTTTCGTCCCATCCTGACAATTAGACACTATTCCCTGTCAGACCGGGCAGACCTACTGTCCTGTACAGCTAACAAGGGCAGTCAAGCCTGTACAATTGACTTTCTGGTCAAACCCCGGGAGAGAGCCCAAGACCTACTGGTTAGTTAATCAGTGTCTCTTATCACTGAGCCACCATGATCCCCATACATTAAAAACGCGGAGTTCGTAGATGAGCATATTATGCTTAGGGTAAACAGAGATAAGCAATTAGATTGGTTGATGATTTTGGACACTTTCACTTCAGTCAGAGTGATGAAACTTGGTGTATAGTTTCATTACATCAATACCTTGAATACGTTCGACAATGAGCATTGTCTGCCCTGGATAAGCAGAGCGATGAGCAATTTGATTGGTCGAGAATTTGAAACAAAATAACTCTCCTTCTAATTGGGGCAGAATGTTCAATCTTGGTGAAGGCGTTCATTAGGTCAGTGCCATAAAGGAGTGCGAAGATGAGCATTGTCTGCTTACAGTAAGCAGAGATAAGCAATCTGATTGGTTGATTCTTTGGGGCACGATAACTTTGGTTATAATGAAGTGAGAGTGACAAAATTCCAAATATAGATTCATTATGTCATTACCTTGACTAAGTTTGATGTTGAGAATTTCTGCGTAGATTTAGGAGCAATAAGCAATTTGACAGATCACATTGGAACATAACACCTCTGTTTCTAATTAAGGTAGAATTTGAACCGGTTGAATTGTTTCTCGTTATAACTCTGTGAGTTTTTGGCGGATTTCATTAATTCTTTTTCCTTTTTAAGATTCTTTATATAACTCTTGAGATGCGACAGAAACTGACCGTGAATATGAAACTTTAATATCTGCTTAGCAGATCCAGTTAAGCTTTCATATTACATATGAAAGCTTATTGTTTCTGTTAAGATTATTATTATTTTTTTTTTTTTTTTTGTGTATTTTCTGCAAATCGGATTTCTCAGAATCTAACCATGGGATCTTTCTGAAACTTTGACCTAGCCCCCCAAAAAATGGGGTGCGAACGTTGTTTAAATATATTTTCAAAACGTTTTACGAATCCGAAATCACCGAATTTTACGAACGAAAAAACTGACAATGCATAGTCGTAACTTTGTTATTTTTTGACCGATTTTACTAATTCTTTTTTCTTTGAATACCTTGAAAAAAATCGTTTTCATCTGCAGTTTCACATTTTCGAATTTCGAAAATTCGTCGCTGTGATTTCGAACCGGAAGTTTAGACCAATTTGACAACTTCTTTAATAGTTGTACGATTTTCATGAAATTTAGTATACAAGTAGATCTTACCGATGTGACTTCAAAAATATAATTAGAAATTTTCTAAATTATCTCCCCTTGGTGAAATTAAGGATCAAAGTTTTCAAAAAAATCGTCGAAATATAGGTCAGAATGACCTAAAAAAAATTTTCGATACTCGACAAGTAATTACTGATTCCTACACAAAATATGGAGTTTGTCGATCGAACCGGAAGTGCCACCATCTTGAAACATGAAAAATCCCTAAGGCTTTTTTGCTATTTTACTTACAGACACGGGTGTTATATTTTCTGAATCCTTGAAGAATGGCCCAAAAATCGTAGGGAGCAGAATTTTGATTTCGGTCACGTGATGGTCACCATTTTGAATTGAAAATCCAAAAAGTCGTAATTTTACAATTTGGAGCATGTTTAAAGGTCTTTCTCGTAAAGTCAACTTAATATTTTTTGGGAACTTCTTCTACAAAGAGTCTTATTGGTAGTCTTTTATATAAAACCATCGATCAACAATCCAACATATCAGGAGTAGAAGAACAAAAGGATCGAACATTGAAAACGGCACCCTTTCATTGTTAAGCAAAACATGCAGTGTGGGTGGCTACAATCTGCACATTTAGTCATCGTATAGAGCTTATTCAACAGTATCGAATTCCAACTGCTAAGGGATCTTTTACGTGCACTCCAATGTGTACACGGCGGGTAGGGGGACACGCCAGAAAATCGAGATGAACTTTCTCGGACGATGCAGGGATCGAACACCCGACCTCCTGGCTAGCAGGCCAACGCCTTAGCCACATAGTGTGGACACCCATCGTACATTTCATCCGTCATATCAAAGCATTTCATTGCATTAGACCAATAATTAATTATTCTTAATTGAAAACTTTATTTTAATATTAGTCTGGCATTATTAAATCCTAATTTTATTGGTCTTATTTAATTTACCATTTTTTGTGAGCCACTTGTTATTTTTCCTATGACATATTACACGTGTCTGATTTTAAAGGGGGGTTGGGTTGCTGAATGGTTAGCACGCGCGCCTGTCATTGAGTTAACTAGCGTGTTTTCGAATGCCCGGTTGTACGTGACGAGGAGTAAGGTCGCCTGTCCAACCGGTCATTTTTAATTTTTTTCCCCGCCATTTTCATTTCATTTTCTCATCCGTCTCATTACAGTAATACAAGTTTGAGGTATTTCCCTTTAGTTTTCAGATTATTGTTATGCCTGGGTGCAATGTTTCATACTATATTTAGACTTGTAACTTCGCGAGTTTTTGACCAATTTTGATATTTTTTTCTTCTTATCCTTTTATTTAGGATACTTGATACAATCAATGACACGTGACGATGAATATGAAAGCTTTCATATCTGCATGGGACAGTAGCAGATCTAGTTATTAAGCTTTCATATTACATATGAAAGCTTATTGTTTCTGTTAAGATTATTATTATTTTTTTTTTGTGTTTTATCCACAAATCGGATTTCTCAGAATCTAACCACAGTATCTTTATGAAACTTTTACCTACCCCCCCCCCCCCCAAAAAAAATGGGTGGTAGCTGTTGATTAAATATATTTTCAAAACGTTTTACGAATCCGAAATCACCGAAATTTACGAACGACAAAATGGACATTGCATAGTCGTAACTTTATTGTTTTTTGACCGATTTTACTAAATCTTTTTTCTTTGAATACCTTGAAAAAAATCATTTTCATCAGCAGTTTCACATTTTCGAATTTCGAAAATTCGTCGCTGTGATTTCGAACCGGAAGTTTAGACCAATTTGACAACTTCTTTAATAGTTGTGCGATTTTCATTCAATTTAGTATATAAGTAGATCCTACCAATGTGACTTCAAAAATATAATTAGAAATTTTCTAAATTATCTCCCCTTGGTGAAATTAAGGATCAAAATTTTCAAAAAAATCGGCGAAATATAGGTCAGAATGACCTAAATTTTTTTTTTTTGATACTAGACAAGGAATTACTGATTCGTACACTAAATATGGAGTTTGTCGATCGAACCGGAAGTGCCACCACCTTTAAACGTGAAAAATCACTAAGGCTTTTTTGCTATCTTACTTACAGACACGGGAGTTATATTTTCTGAATCCTTGAAGGATGGCCCAAAAATCGTAGGGAGCAGAATTTTGATTTCGGTCATGTGATGGTCACAATTTTGAATTGAAAATGAAAAATAGAAGCAATTTGAAAGGCCCGGACTTCGGAACACAATAACTCTCCTTCTAATTAAGCTAGAGTGTTCAAACTTGGTGTAGATGTTCACTAGGTCAATGTTATGATCGAGTTCAAAGATGAGCATTTTCTGCTTAGGGTAAGCCGAGATAAGCATGCTGATTTGTTGATTCTTTAGGGCACGATAACTTCGGTTATAATGAAGGGAGGGCGGTGAAACTTTTGTCAATAGAGAGTCTAATGGGTAGCCTGTTGTGTGAAATGATTGTATCATTTTTTTTAAATATCAGGGATAGCCGAAATAAAGAGATTGAAAATCCAAAAAGTCGTATTTTTACAATTTGGAGCATGTTTAGAGGTCTTTCTCGTAAAGTCAACATACTATTTTTTGGGAACTTCTTCTACAAAGAGTCTTATTGGTAGTCTTTTATATGAAACCATCGATCAACAGTCCAACATATCAGGAGTAGAAGAACAAAAGGATCGAACACTGAAAACGGCACCCTTTCATTGTTGAGCGAAACATGAAGTGTGGGTGACTACAATCTACGCATTTAGTCATCGTATAGAGCTTATTCAACAGTATCGAATTCCAACCGCTAAGGGATATTTTGCGTGCACTCCAATGTGTACACGGGACCTTGGTTTTTCGTCCCATCCGAAGGACTAGTTAAGCTTTCATATGTATTACATATGAAAGCTTATTGTTTCTGTTAAGATTAATATTATTAAGCTTTCATATTACATATGAAAGCTTATTGTTTCTGTTAAGATTATTATTATTTTTTTTTTGTGTTTTATCCACAAATCGGATTTCTCAGAATCTAACCACAGTATCTTTATGAAACTTTTACCTACCCCCCCCCCCCAAAAATGGGTGGTAGCTGTTGATTAGATATATTTTCAAAACGTTTTACGAATCCCAAAACACCGAAATTTACGAACGACAAAATGGGCATTGCATAGTCGTAACTTTATTGTTTTTTGACCGATTTTACTAAATCTTTTTTCTTTGAATACCTTGAAAAGAATCATTTTCATCAGCAGTTTCACATTTTCGAATTTCGAAAATTCGTCGCTGTGATTTCGAACCGGAAGTTTAGACCAATTTGACAACTTCTTTAATAGTTGTGCGATTTTCATTCAATTTAGTATATAAGTAGATCCTACCGATGTGACTTCAAAAATATAATTAGAAATTTTCTAAATTATCTCCCCTTGGTGAAATTAAGGATCAAAGTTTTCAAAAAAATCGTCGAAATATAGGTCAGAATGACCTAATTTTTTTTTTCGATACTAGACAAGTAATTACTGATTCGTACACAAAATATGGAGTTTGTCGATCGAACCGGAAGTGCCACCATCTTTAAACGTGAAAAATCACTAAGGCTTTTTTGCTATTTTACTTACAGACTCGGGAGTTATATTTTCTGAATCCCTGTAGGAAGGCCTAAAAAATGTCGCGAATAGAATTTTGATTTAGGTCAACCGGGAGTCACCATTTTGAATTGAAAATGAAAAATAGAAGCAATTTGAAGGGCCGAAACTTTGGAGCACAATAACTCTCATTCTAATTAAGCTAGAATGTTCAAACTTGGTGTAGACGTTCACTAGGTCAATGTTATGATTGAGTGCAAAGATGAGCATTTTCTGCTTAGGGTAAGCAGAGATAAGCATGTTGATTTGTTGATTCTTTACGGCACGATAACTTCGGTTATAATGAAGGGAGGGCGGTGAAACTTTTGTCAACAGAGAGTCTAATAGCTAGCCTGTTGTGTGAAATCATTGTATCATTTTTGTTAAATATTAGAGATAGCCGAAAAAAGAGATGGAAAATCCAAAAAGTCGTATTTTTACAATTTGGAGCATGTTTAGAGGTCTTTCTCGTAAAGTCAACATAATATTGGTTGGGAACTTCTTCTACAAAGAGTCTTATTGGTAGTCTTTTATATGAAACCATCGATCAACAGTCCAACATATCAGGAGTAGAAGAACAAAAGGATCGAACATTGAAAACGGCACCCTTTCATTGTTAAGCGAAACATGCAGTGTGGGTGACTACAATCTACACATTTAGTCATCGTATAGAGCTTATTCAACAGTATCGAATTCCAACTGCTTAGGGATATTTTACGTGCACTCCAATGTGTACACGGGACCGTGGTTTTCGTCCCATCCGAACTAGACAGCTGTGCTTGTCAGGCCCTCCGTTCTGCCACACTGACAAGGGGGAACCACGCCGGGAAATCGAGATGAACTTCCTACGTGCAGAACTTTCAATTCAAGCCAAACTTTTATTGCATACGATTAAGCTGGTCAGTTGGAGCTTATTTTCAAAAGTTTTGTAATAATCGGTTGGTAATTAAAGTACCGTGCACATTAAACTGTTAAAACAGAAAATTTCGCCCGGTTAAAATGTTTCTTGCTATAAGTCAGCAATTTTCCGAATTCAGGGAGGCTGAATGGCTGAATGGTTAGCATGTGCGCGCTGTTTCGTAACGTCTGTCATTGAGTCAATGGGCGTCGTTTCGATCCGCAGGTTGCACGTGACATGGAATATGATGTAAAACCCCGTTTATTGCGAACGATTAAGCTGTTCAGGGGGAGCTTACTTTTTAAAAGTTTTGTAGTATTCGGTTGATAACTAAAAAAGGTACCGTGCAAATTAAACTGTTAAAATAGAAAATTTGGCCCGGTTGGCATGTTTCTCGCTGTAGGTCAGCTAGAATGTTCAAACTTGGTGTAGACGTTCACTAGGTCATTGTCTTGATCGAGTTCACAGCAGAAATAACAGTGAAACGATCAACGAACTCATAGCAGAAATAACAGTGCAAAACTTAACGAATTCTTAGCAGAAATAGCAGAAATGAAATGGGGTTTTACGTCCTACTCTTCTGCACCTGACCTGGGCTAATGGAAGACGGGCAAACGCCATACAGTGTGCTATGAGGGAATTTTTGCCCGGGCAGCGGCGCTACGGCCTACTCTTATATCGAATTCCAACTGCCAAGGGATCTTTTACGTGCACTCCAATGTGTACACGGGACCTCGGTTTTTCGTCCCATCCGAACGACTAGGCAGCTGTCCTTATCAGGCCATCCTTCTGCATCACTGACAAGAGGAAACCACGCCGGAAAATCGAGATGAACTTTCTCGGCCAATGCAAGGATCGAACACCCGACCTCCAGGCTAACGAGCCAGCGCCTTGCCCACTTAGCCACCGTGATTCCCATAAATAGCAATGAAACGATCAACGAATTTATAGCAGTAACAACACTTCAACAATTAACGAATTCGTAGCAGAAATAACATTGAAACGTTCAACGAAATCATAGCCGAAATAAGAGTGAAACAATCAACGAATAAGCAATTAGATTGGTTGATGATTTCGGACACTTTCACTTCAGTCAGATTGATGAAACTTGGTGTATAGTTTCATTACATCAATACCTTGAATACGTTCGACAATGAGCATTGTCTGCCCTGGATAAGCAGAGCGATGAGCAATTTGATTGGTCGAGAATTTGAAACAAAATAACTCTCCTTCTAATTGGGGCAGAATGTTCAATCTTCGTGAAGGCGTTCATTAGGTCAGTGCCATGAAGTAGTGCGAAGATGAGCATTGTCTGCTTACAGTAAGCAGAGATAAGCAATCTGATTGGTTGATTCTTTGGGGCACGATAACTTTGGTTATAATGAAGTGAGAGTGACAAAATTCCAAATATAGATTCATTATGTCATTACCTTGACTAAGTTTGATGTTGAGAATTTCTGCGTAGATTTAGGAGCAATAAGCAATTTGACTGATCACATAGGAACATAACACCTCTAATGTGAACCGGTGGAATTGTTTCTCGTTATAATTCGGTGAGTTTTTGGCGGATTTCATTAATTCTTTTTCCTTTTTAAGATTCTTTATATAACTCATGAAATGCGACAGAAACTGACCGTGAATATGAAAGCTTTAATATCTGCTTAGCAGATCTAGTTAAGCTTTCATATTACATATGAAAGCTTATTGTTTCTGTTAAGATTATTAAGCTTTCATATTACATATGAAAGCTTATTGTTTCTGTTAAGATTATTAAGCTTTCATATTTCATATGAAAGCTTATTGTTTCTGTTAAGATTATTATTATTTTTTTTTGTGTATTTTCTGCAAATCGGATTTCTCAGAATCTAACCATGGGATCTTTCTAAAACCTTGACCTACCCCCCCAAAAATGGGGTGCGAACGTTGTTTAAATATATTTTCAAAACGTTTTACGAATCCGAAATCACTGAATTTTACGAACGAAAAAACTGACAATGCATAGTCGTAACTTTGTTATTTTTTGACCGATTTTACTAATTCTTTTTTCTTTGAATACCTTGAAAAAAATCATTTTCATCTGCAGTTTCACATTTTCGAATTTCGAAAATTCGTCGCTGTGATTTCGAACCGGAAGTTTAGACCAATTTGACAACTTCTTTAATAGTTGTACGATTTTCATGAAATTTAGTATACAAGTAGATCTTACCGATGTGACTTCAAAAATATAATTAGAAATTTTCTAAATTATCTCCCCTTGTTGAAATTAAGGATCAAAGTTTTCAAAAAAATCGTCGAAATATAGGTCAGAATGACCTAATTTTTTTTTTCGATACTAGACAAGGAATTAATGATTCGTACACAAAATATGGAGTTTGTCGATCGAACCGGAAGTGCCACCATCTTTAAACGTGAAAAATCAAAAAGGCTTTTTTGCTATTTTACTTACAGACTCGCGAGTTATATTTTCGGAATCCTTGAAGGAATGCCTAAAAATCTATCGGATCAGAATTTTGATTTCGGTCATGTGATGGTCACAATTTTGAATTGAAAATGAAAAATAGAAGCAACTTGAAAGGCCCGGACTTCGGAACACAATAACTCTCCTTCTAATTGAGCTAGAATGTTCAAACTTGGTGTAGACGTTCACTAGGTCACTATCTTGATTGAGTTCAAAGATGAGCATTTTCTGCTTAGGGTAAGCAGAGATAAGCATGCTGATTTGTTGATTCTTTAGGGCACGATAACTTCGGTTATAATGAAGGGAGGGCGGTGAAACTTTTGTCAATAGAGAGTCTAATAGGTAGCCTGTTGTGTGAAATGATTGTATCATTTTTTTTAAATATCAGGGATAGCCGAAAAAAAGAGATTGAAAATCCAAAAAGTCGTATTTTTACAATTTGGAGCATGTTTAGAGGTTTTTCTCGTTAAGTCAACATACTATTTTTTTGGAACTTCTTCTACAAAGAGTCTTATTGGAAGTCTTTTATATGAATCCATCGATCAACAGTCCAACATATCAGGAGTAGAAGAACAAAAGGATCGAACATTGAAAACGGCACCCTTTCATTGTTGAGCGAAACATGAAGTGTGGGTGACTACAATCTACGCATTTAGTCATCGTATAAAGCTTATTCAACAGTATCGAATTCCAACTGCTTAGGGATATTTTACGTGCACTCCAATGTGTACACGGGACCTTGGTTTTTCGTACCATCCGAAGGACTAGCTAGACAGCTGTGCTTGTCTGGCCCTCCGTTCTGCCTTACTGACAAGGGAACCACGCCGGGAAATCGAGATGAACTTTCTCTGTGCAGAACTTTCAATTCAGGCAAAACATTTATTGCATACGATTAAGCTGGTCAGTTGGAGCTTATTTTCAAAAGTTTTGTAATAATCGGTTGGTAATTAAAGTACCGTGCACATTAAACAGTTAAAACAGAAAATTTAGCCCGGTTGAAATGTTTCTTGCTATAAGTCAGCAATTTTCCGAATTCAGGGAGGCTGGATGGCTGAATGGTTAGCATGTGCTCGCTGTATTGTCATTGAGTCAACGGGCGTCGTTTCGATCTCCAGGTTGCACGTGACATGGTGTATGATGTCCAACCTCGTGGGTTTTCTCCGTGTTCTTCGGTTTCCTCCCAACGGCTAAAGACCAGTACGTGCAAGGGGAGTTTTTAAATAAAATTAAAAAACATGTTAGTCCCGAAATGACCTAGTTTGTGTCGAATGGACGTTAGGCCGCATTTCTCTCTTTCTCTTTTTAAAGTTTTGTAATAATCGGTTGGTAATCAAAGGTACTGTAAAAGTGATAAAACAGAAAATTTGGCCCGGTTGTAATGTTTCTCACTTTAAATTCAGCAATTTGTCGATTTTAAGGGGCAAACGTTTATTGCGAACGATTAAGCTGGTCAGGGGGAGCTTATTTTTAAAAGTTTCGTAATATTCGGTTGATAACTAAAGATACCGTGCAAATTAAACTGTTAAAATAGAAAATTTGGCCCGGTTGAAATGTTTCTCGCTGTAGGTCAGCAATTTGCCGATTTTAGGGAGGTTGCGTGGCTGAATGGTTAGCACGTGCGCTCTGTATCATAACGTCTGTCATTGAGTCAACTGTCCTTGTTTCGATTTCTTGGTTGTACGTGATAAGGAGTATGGTCGCCTTACCAACCTCGTAGGCCGTAACGGCGCTGCCCGGGTAAAATTTCCCTCATTGCACACTTTATGGCGTATGCCCGTCTTCATTAGCCCATTGTAGGAGCAGAACAGTAGGACGTTAAACCCCATTCAATTTCATTTCATTTTCTCTATGTTGCTTATTTATTATAGTGGATAAATATTTTTCTGGTTCTAGCAATTATTTAATTTCTGCATAGAAATCTCTGGCCAGTTTTTTTTATTGCAGAGAGCCATTCTTGTATATTGCAGTCTATGACCCTTTGTTTGAAACATGCTTAAGAAGTTGTCACGATTTCCTACTTATAACCAAACATATTGGAAACCATAATTATATAACATATCTCTAATTTTGGAAGCCCGATTACAGCTATACAAGTTTAGGTTATTTCCCTTTACTTTAAAGATTATTTTTTTGCCCGGGTGCAATGTTTCTCACTACATTTAAATTTGTAACTTTGTGAGTTTTTGAACGATTTTGATATTATGTCTTTATAATTTTCCAAATCTACATATTTAACGTACATATTCAAACAGTTGAGTTCAACCTGATTCAAAAAGTTTTAGTTTTGTTCAAAGTTATCTCATTCATCCCGATTACAGCAACACACGTATCAGTTATTTCCCTTTAGTTTTCAGATTACTCAATGTTTCATACTATATTTAGACTTGTAACTTCGCGAGTTTTTGACCAATTTTGATAGTTTGTTATTCTTATCCTTTTATTTGAGATACTTGATATAATCGATGACACGTGACGATGAATATGAAAGCTTTCATATCTGCATGGGACAGTAGCAGATCTAGTTAAGCTTTCATATTACATATGAAAGCTTATTGTTTCTGTTAAAGTTATTATTATTATTTTTTTTTTTTGTGTGTTTTCTGCAAATCGGATTTCTCAGAATCTATCCATAGGATCTTTCTGAAATTTTGACCTACCCCCCCAAAAATGGGGTGCGAACCTTGATTAAATATATTTTCGAAACGTTTTACGAATCCGAAATCAACGAATTTTACGAACGAAAAAAATGACAATGCATAGTCGTAACTTTGTTATTTTTTGACCGATTTTACTAATTTTTTTTTCTTTGAATACCTTTAAAAAAACCATTTTCATCTGCAGTTTCACATTTTCGAATTTCGAAAATTCGTAGCTGTGATTTCGAACCGGAAGATTAGACCAATTTGACAACTTCTTTAATAGTTGTACGATTTTCATGAAATTTAGTATCTAAGTAGATCCTACCGATGTGACTTCAAAAATATAATTAGAAATTTTCTAAATTATCTCCCCTTGACGAAATTAAGGATCAAAATTTTCAAAAAAATCATCGAAATATAGGTCAGAATGACCTGATTTTTTTTTTGGATACTAGATAAGTAATTACTGATTTGTACACAAAATATGGAGTTTGTCGATCGAACCGGAAGTGCCGCCATATTTAAAAGTGAAAAATCAATAAGGCTTTTTTGCTATTTTACTTACAGACTCGGGAGTTATATTTTCTGAATCCTTGTAGGAAGGCCTAAAAAATGTCGCGAATAGAATTTTGATTTCGGTCACGTGATGGTCACCATTTTGAATTGAAAATGAAAAATAGAAGCAATTTGAAGGGTCGGGACTTTGGAACACAATTACTCTCCTTCTAATTAAGCTAGAATGTTCAAACTTGGTGTAGACGTTCACTAGGTCAATGTTATGATTGAGTTTAAATATGAGCATTTTCTGCTTAGGGTAAGCAGAGATAAACAAGCTAATTTGTTGATTCTTTAGGGCACGATAACTTCGGTTATAATGAAGGGAGGGCGGTGAAACTTTTGTCAATAGAGAGTCTAATAGCTAGCCTGTTGTGTGAAATCATTGTATTATTTTTTCTAAATATCAGGGATAGCCGAAAAAAAAGAGATTGAAAACCCAAAAAGTCGTATTTTTACAATTTGGAGCATGTTTAGAGGTCTTTCTCGTAAAGTCAACATAATATTTTTTGGGAACTTCTTGTACAAAGAGTCTTATTGGTAGTCTTTTATATGAAACCATCGATCAACAGTCCAACATATCAGGAGTAGAAGAACAAAAGGATCGAACATTGAAAACGGCACCCTTTCATTGTTAAGCGAAACATGCAGTGTGGGTGACTACAATCTACACATTTAGTCATCGTATAGAGCTTATTCAACAGTATCGAATTCCAACTGCTTAGGGATATTTTACGTGCACTCCAATGTGTACACGGGACCTTGGTTTTTCGTCCCATCCGAATGACTAGACAGCTGTGCTTGTCAGGCCCTCCGTTCTGCCTCACTGACAAGGGGAACCACGCCGGGAAATCGAGATGAACTTTCTCCGTGCAGAACTTTCAATTCAGGCGAAAACGTTTATTGCATACGATTAAGCTGGTCAGTTGGAGCTTATTTTCAAAAGTTTTGTAATAATCGGTTGGTAATTAAAGTACCGTGCACATTAAACTGTTAAAACAGAAAATTTCGCCCGGTTGAAATGTTTCTTGCTATAAGTCAGCAATTTTCTGAATTCAGGGAGGCTGAATGGCTGAATGGTTAGCATGTGCGCACTGTATCGTAACGTCTGTCATTGAGTCAACGGGCGTCGTTTCGATCTCCAGGTTGCACGTGACATGAAGTATGATGTCCAACCTTGTGGGTTTTCTCCGTGTTCTTCGGTTTCCTCCCAACGGCTAAAGACCTGTAAGCGCAGGGGGAGTTTTTAAATAAAATTAAAAAACATATGTTAGTCCCGAAATGACCTAGTTTGTGTCGAATGGACATTAGGCCGCATTTCTCTCTTTCTCTTTTATTTTTAAAGTTTTGTAATAATCGGTTGGTAATCAAAGGTACTGTAAAAGTGATAAAACAGAAAATAATCGGTTGGTAATCAAAGGTACTGTAAAAGTGATAAAACAGAAAATTTCGCCCGGTTGTAATGTTTCTCACTTTAAAGTCAGCAATTTCCCGATTTTAAGTGGCAAACGTTTATTGCGAACGCTTAAGCTGGTCAGAGGGGAGCTTATTTTTAAAAGTTTTGTAATATTCGGTTGATAACTAAAGGTACCGTGCAAATTAAACTGTTACAATAGAAAATTGGGCCCGGTTGAAATGTTTCTCGCTGTAGGTCAGCAATTTGCCGATTTTAGGGAGGTTGCGTGGCTGAATGGTTAGCACGTGCGCTCTGTATCATAACGTCTGTCATTGAGTCAACTGCCGTTGTTTCGATTTTTTGGTTGTACGTGACAAGGAGTATGGTTGCCTGTCCAACCTCGTAGGCCGTAACCGCCGCTGCCCGGGTAAAATTTCCCTCATTGCACACATTATGGCATATGCCCGTCTTCATTAGCCCATTTTAGGAGCAGAACAGTCGGACGTTAAACCCCATTCAATTTCATTTCATTTTCTCTATGTTGCTTATTTATTATAGTGGATAAATATTTTTCTGGTTCTAGCAATTATTTAATTTCTGCATAGAAATCTTGCTTTGGCCAGTTTTTTTTATTGCAGAGTGCCATTCTTGTTTAAACAAACATGATCCTTTGTTTAAAACATGCTTAAGAAGTCGTCACGATTTCCTACTTATAACCAAACATATTGGAAATATTAGTCTGGCATTATTAAATCCTAATTTTATTGGTCTTATTTAAAATTAAACTTTCATTTAACTATGAACAACCCTTAACGTGTCTCTTTAAAACTATTAAGTACTCTAAAACAGTAGCTCAACCTTTTGACCTAAACTCATTAATTTACCATTTTGTTGTGAGCGACTTCTTATTCTTCCTATATGACATATTGCACGTGTCTGATTTCAAAGGGGGGTTGAGTGGCTGAATGGTAAGCACGCGCGCCTGTCATTGAGTTAACTAGCGTGTTTTCGAATGCCCGGTTGTACGTGACAAGGAGTAAGGTCGCCTGTCCAACCTGCCATTTTTAATTTTTTTTTCCCGCCATTTTCATTTCATTTTCTCATCCGTCTCATTACAGTAATACAAGTTTCAGTTATTTTCCTTTAGTTTTCAGATTATTGTTATGCCTGGGTGCAATGTTTCATACTATATTTAGACTTGTAACTTCGCGAGTTTTTGACCAATTTTAATAATTTTTTCTTCGTATCCTTTTATTTAGGTTACTTGATACAATCAATGACACGTGACGATGAATATGAAAGCTTTCATATCTGCATGGGACAGTAGCAGATCTAGTTATTATTTTTTTTTTTGTGTGTATTTTCTGCAAATCGGATTTCTCAGAATCTAACCATGGGATCTTTCTGAAACTTTGACCTACCCCCCAAAAATGGGGTGTGAACGTTGTTTAAATATATTTTCAAAACGTTTTACGAATCCGAAATCACCGAATTTTACGAACGTAAAAACTGACAATGCATAGTCGTAACTTTGTTATTTTTTGACCGATTTTACTAATTCTTTTTTCTTTGAATACCTTGAAAAAAATCGTTTTCATCTGCAGTTTCACATTTTCGAATTTCGAAAATTCGTCGCTGTGATTTCGAACCGGAAGTTTAGACCAATTTGACAACTTCTTTAATAGTTGTACGATTTTCATGAAATTTAGTATACACGTAGATCTTGCCAATGTGACTTCAAAAATATAATTAGAAATTTTCTAAATTATCTCCCCTTGGTGAAATTAAGGATCAAAGTTTTCAAAAAAATCGTCGAAATATAGGTCAGAATGACCTAAAAAAAAATATTCGATACTCGACAAGTAATTACTGATTCCTACACAAAATATGGAGTTTGTCGATCGAACCGGAAGTGCCACCATCTTGAAACATGAAAAATCCATAAGGCTTTTTTGCTATTTTACTTACAGACACGGGAGTTATATTTTCTGAATCCTTGAAGGATGGCCCAAAAATCGTAGGGAGCAGAATTTTGATTTCGGTCACGTGATGGTCACCATTTTGAATTGAAAATGAAAAGTAGTAGCAATTTCAAGGGCCGAGACTTTGAAACACAATAACTCTCCTTCTAATTGAGCTAGAATGTTCAAACTTGGTGTAGACGTTCACTAGGTAAATGTCATGATTGAGTTCAAAAATGAGCATTTTCTGTCTAGGGTAAGCAGAGATAGGCATGCTGATTTGTTGATTTTTAGGGCACGATAACTTCGGTTATAATGAAGGGAGGGCTGTGAAACTTTTGTCAATAGAGAGTCCAATAGCTAGCCTGTTGTGTGAAATCATTGTATCATTTATTTTAAATATCAGGGATAGGCGAAAAAAAGAGATTGAAAATCCAAAAAGTCGTATTTTTACAATTTGGAGCATGTTTAGAGGTCTTTCTCGTAAAGTCAACTTAATATTTTTGGGGAACTTCTTCTACAAAGAGTCTTATTGGTAGTCTTTTATATAAAACCATCGATCAACAATCCAACATATCAGGAGTAGAAGAACAAAAGGATCGAACATTGAAAGCGGCATCCTTTCATTGTTAAGCGAAACATGCAGTGTGGGTGACTACAATCTACACATTTAGTCATCGTATACAGCTTATTCAACAGTATCGAATTCCAACTGCTTAAGGATATTTTTTTTTCGTCCCATCCGAACGACTAGACAGCTGTGCTTGTCAGGCCCTCCGTTCTGCCTCAATGACAACGGGGAACCACGCCGGGAAATCAAGATGAACTTTTTCCGTGCAGAACTTTCAATTCAGGCCAAACGTTTATTGCATACGATTAAGCTGGTCAGTTGGAGCATATTTTCAAAAGTTTAGTAATAATCGGTTGGTAATTAAAGTACCGTGCACATTAAGCTGTTAAAACAGAAAATTTCGCCCGGTTAAAATGTTTCTTGCTATAAGTCAGCAATTTTCCAAATTCAGTGAGGCTGAATGGTTAGCATGTGCGCGCTGTATCGTAACGTCTGTCATTGAGTCAACGGGCGTCGTTTCGATCTCCAGGATGCACGTGACATGGAGTATGATGTCCAACCTCGTGGGTTTTCTCCGTGTCCTTAGGTTTCCTCCAAACGGCTAAAGACCAGTAAGCGCAAGGGGAGTTTTTAAATAAAATTAAAAAACGTATGTTAGTCACGAAATGACCTAGTTTGTGTCTAATGGACATTAGGCCGCATTTCTCTCTTTCTCTTTTATTTTTAAAGTTTTGTAATAAACGGTTGGTAATCAAAGGTACTGTAAAAGTGATAAAACAGAAAATTTCGCCCGGTTGTAATGTTTCTCACTTTAAAGTCAGCAATTTGACGATTTTAAGGGGCAAACGTTTATTGCGAACGATTAAGCTGGTCAAGGGGAGCTTATTTTTAAAAGTTTTTTAATATTCGGTTGATAACTAAAGGTACCGTGCAAATTAATCTGTTAAAATAGAAAATTTGGCCCGGTTGAACTGTTTCTCGCTGCAGGTCAGCAATTTGCCGATTTTAGGGAGGTTGCGTGGCTGAATAACGTCTGTCTTTGAGTCAACTGGCGTTGTTTCGATTTCTTGGTTGTACGTGACAAGGAGTATGTTCGCCTGTCCAACTTCGTAGGCCGTAACGCCGCTGCCCAGGTAAAATTTCCCTCATTGCACACTTTATGGCATATGACCGTCTTCATTAGCCCATTTTAGGAGCAGAACAGTAGGACGTTAAACCCCATTCAATTTCATTTCATTTTCTCTATGTTGCTTATTTATTATAGTGGATAAATATTTTTCTGGTTCTAGCAATTATTTAATTTCTGCATAGAAATCTTGCTTTGGCCAGTTTTTTTTATTGCAGAGTGCCCTTCTTGTATAATTCAGTCTATGATCCTTTGTTTAAAACATGCTTAAGAAGTCGTCACGATTTCCTACTTATAACCAAACATATTGGAAATATTAGTCTGGCATTATTAAAACCTAATTTTATTGGTCTTATTTAAAATTAAACTTTCGTTTAACTATGAACAACCCTTAACGTGTCTCTTTAAAACTATTAAATACTCTAAAACAGTAGCTCAACCTTTTGACCTAAACTCATTAATTTACCATTTTCTTGTGAGCGACTTCTTATTCTTCCTATATGACATATTGCACGTGTCTGATTTCAAAGGGGGGTTGGGTGGCTGAATGGTTAGCACGCGCGCCTGTCATTGAGTTAACTAGCGTGTTTTCAAATGCCCGGTTGTACGTGACAAGGAGTAAGGTCGCCTGTTCAACCTGCCATTTTAAATTTGTTTTTCCCGCCATTTTCATTTCATTTTCTCACCCGTCTCATTACAGTAATACAAGTTTCAGTTATTTCCCTTTAGTTTTCAGATTATTGTTATACTTGGGTGCAATGTTTCATACTATATTTAGACTTGTAACTTCGAGAGTTTTTGACCAATTTTGATAATTTTTTCTTCTTATCCTTTTATTTAGGATACTTGATACAATCAATGACACGTGACGATGAATATGAAAGCTTTCATATCTGCATGGGACAGTAGCAGATCTAGTTAGGGTTTCACACTGCGACGCTTGTGTGAAACACTATTGTTTTTGTTAAAATTATTATTCTTATTATTATTATTCTTCTTTTGTTTTGAGTAGATCTCAGCAACTGCTTGTCGCATCGTTACGATTTCTTCGGTTTTACTGGGAAAGTGGGTGTGACTTAGAGGATAAAGCTATTTTGAACGTTCTGCGACAATGCGAAATGTCCGAAATCACCAAACTATCGTTTTTTAAAATATTGCAGTAATTTTAACAATAATCATTGAATTTTAACTTTCGATACATTTTGGCATAGCCGGAGACAGGGCACATAACTACACTACTTTCGATTTTTGATTTTCGGTAAATCTTCAAAGATATTAGGCGCCAAATTTTGAAAATTTAAAATTTTACAAAAAACTTTTTTATTTATGAATATTTTTTAGTCGTATTATGCACAGAATTAAAGGGTCAACTGACTAGTGCAAAAATGTTGAAGAATTTTGTCTCAGTAATTTACCTTGGCCGCCATTGGCTAATTCAGTTTTTAAGTCCTAGATTAATTTTTTATTGTTCGATTTGTATAAAACAAAGTTCATATGCTTCGTTGTATCAATTGTCATTTTTTTTATTACCAAAAGTTTTATCTGTCGGCACCGGAAGTGGCATAATTTTACCAAAAACTACAATTTTGACAGTTATTTTCCTTCTTCGAAAACAAATATTATTTTTTGGAAAAATTATTTGACTCAAAGAGTGTGCCCTTTCAAGGCGCAAAAAATGTAAGAAGCAGTTTTTTTAATTTCGATTTCATTTTCGAGCAAATTCGATTAAGAGGCTAAAAATGGTGTAAAATTGGCCTATTTACAACCTATTCAGGCTTTTCAGATTTTAAAATATTTCTTCGTAACTTTTATAAACTTGTAGCTATAATCCATACGAAGAAAATGTATGTTAAAATTCGTTTGTACTATAAGCAGTTACCAAGAAATGGGCAGTTCTGTACAAGTCACTGTTTTCTTTATTTTGCCTGCAAAATAGTCAATTATGATTGGATTTTTAAAAAAGTGACATCATTTGATTCAAAAAGCACGTAGCGTCATATCAAGTTGATTACAATTTAAAATTGACACCGGAAGTGACATCATTTGGTCAAAAAATGCATTTTAAACTTTTTAAATCAATGTTTTATTCAACCAAGAATAACTTAATATGTATTAAAGCTGAACTCCGGTTACAAAAATACCGAAATAATGTAATAAAAAAAAAGTTAACGCCCGCAAGCCGCCATACTTGTTTCCAACTTGTGAAATAAGTATGGCTGACATGGAGGCTTGTGACCTGGAAAGGTTAGCCGATCTCACTTCCAGTTTGTTTCTCGTCAGCTAGCTATACACATCCGGCTTTATTCTCTTCAGACTTCACACGGTTCACTGATTGCTGTATTTTTCCCCAACAGTATACCAAATTATTGAAGATTGAACACGTCTGATCAGGTAAGACTGTAAATAATTATATGAACTGCGTCTACTACAATATAAATTTCTTACACGTTGGTA